>JAIXND010000757.1:1203455-1282196 GCA_023646645.1 Varanus salvator macromaculatus
TCTCTCTCTCTCTCTCTCTCTCTCTCTCTCTCTCTCTCTCTCTCTCTAATTCTCTTAAAATATATGTTTTCAGTCCTGCTTTCACCAGTTAATTTTTGTGTGTGGCCTTGATCATTGATTAGTATTTTCCTTCCCTACTAATCCTTTATGGCTCTTTTATCTCATCCAGTTCTTTTCTTTTTTAAGAAAAACAAAACAAAAAAGACCGGAACTTTAATTCCCCAAGTCTCTGATTTCTAGCTTTATTATCCTTTCGTGTAAATTTCTGATTGTGAACCTGCAAGTAGGAGAAGCCACTGGCCCCCAAGCTGTTGCCCACCAAATGAATTTACCTTGTGTACTTAAATCATGTTCTTACAAGGCCCTAACCTGCTACTTTCCTGATCACCTGGGGCAAGTTGGAATTACCTCCAGGCAACAGATTTCTTGTAAGCTGGAACAGAGTCGGTTTGTACTGAGAGTACTTGTACAACTATGTAAAAATATACAAAGCTATGTCCAACTATGAATCCAGCATTTTGCAAACTTAAGAAGGGTCCTGTAGGATCCATCTAATCAAATGTTCTGCTCACACAGTGGCCAACCAGCTGCCTGTGGGAGCCCTCAAAACAGGACAAGAGTGCGACAGGACCCTCCTCTCCATGTTCCCCAGCAACTGCAGGACTAAGGCATTCCATTTCCAATACTGAAGGTAGGATATAGACACCTCTGTTCACGTGCACAATGGTGAATTCAGCCAGCCGCTCAGACTCACAGCCAGCAAGAGACTGCTCTCATTTTGCATGGCCTTCCTCTTGGCGTTTGAGACTTTCCTCAGGAGGTGCTTGGACAATGGGATACCAAGAGGAATACAGGAAGCTGTCTTTTGCCATGTTGGAAATTTGGGCCACCTGGCCTCCTACGTGGAGGTCTTTCCCAAAAATGGCTCTGGAAGATTGTTTCAACTGGAGGAGCCACGGACTTCAGCTGGGGCCTTCTGCATGGCAGGAATGGGAGCCAGGGGTTCAGACCACTGCTCCCCGCAGTCCAGCATCAATCCGTACAGCAGCAAACCAGCTGCCCACAGGATCCCTCCAGCAGGATGGCTGCAAGACCTCCGCCTGCCCAAGCTCCTCAGCGACTGGTATATGCAGGCGTGCCACCTCTGATAAAGGTGCCAGCACACAGCAGTGCAGTGGGGCTATGGATAGTCCGTGAACATAAGAAGAGTCCAGAGGTCTGTTCACACCATGGACAGCCGGCTGCCCGGGAAAACCCACCTGGCAGAGACCGAACCTCAGTCTTGTGGCATGCAAAAGCACACATTCTTCCCCAAAGTTACGGTTTTCCTACCATTACGCTTAGATCCAGTGGGAGACTGGAGAGGTCTGAGTACATTGGCCCACCTAACTCTGCTCTGATGAGCAACACTTTTCCAAGATAAACAGTCCCATGCTTCATAAGTGACTAACACTGCCGTTAGTGTATAAGCAGGCTAGTCAAGCGAGATGATGTGAGCACTGGTTGCTTCTATGCACTTACTTGTAAGGCTATGTTATCATAACTGCAGCTCAACTACTATCAGATGCCTCATTAAGTATAATTTATTTTGCATTCAAAAGTCGCATATGCATGAACCAATCACATGTTTATACAATACATGCATTACTGATCTACTAAAACTTTGAAAGCATTTAGAGTACTAATTTCCAAGCTAGGTGCCAGGCCAAGCTAATAGGCCACAGGAGAACTGCCAGAAGATTGTAAGATTTTTATTTTTTTTGCGGGGGGCAGGGGGAGTTAAAAAAACATTAAAAAGGTAAAGGACCCTGGAAGTTCAACAGTACCGGCCCAAGGAAGAGGGAGCCTGTTGTGTCTCTGCATTAGTCAAAGATTCTAACTTTGGCTTCTCCTAAATTGCCCATCAGGGGATGAGTAATCCAGGCCCACCTCAGCATTGGGTATGTTTAGAGCTTCCAATTAATCCTGAAATGCTACAAACTTACTTGAAAGAGTATACCTGATGTATCCCTGTGGGAGTCAGTGCTCTGGGTCTTTTTTCCTTTCAATCAAGAACATGCCCAGATCAAATGACTCAAGTACATAGACACAGTGTGAATTCCTTGAAGGATCATGGTTTTACACACTGCAGGAAAAAGAGTTTCAGTTCAGTTCAGAAATCATTCAAAAATGCCCCTTTCACAAACCAAAATATGAATGGGAACATAATTTCTCTGAAAAGGTTTGCATATTCCTGAACTTGTGTTCAGGTTTGCAAAACTGTGTTTAGAAAATGCACAACCTTCTCAAAGTACCTAACTTGCTGAAAATGTGCAAAATTTTAATCATGGGGCCAATTTAGGATTTTTTGAGCCAATTTCACAGATCATGGATGCTTCTTCTGAGCAATTTTGCACAGAACGAACAGCAACTGCAAATGGGAGTGTGAATGGAAGAGACAAGCAGCAAGCTCATGGCTGGAGAATCTTGCCAAGCTGGAATTTTGCTGGTTTATTTGCAAGCCCCAAGTATGCCACAGCTAACAGATGGTTTGAAATCTACCTACTGCAGCTATTTCTTCACCCGCACCTCAAAAGGTAATTCCCTAGTACCCAGATGTTGAAAAGAATTTGCTGTGTGGAATATACATCTCCAGCCATAAATGCAGCGCATACTTTGTGGTTAAAAAGGATCACGCGAATGAACCCAGTAAAGAGAGTTGTGTGCGAAGAAAACATGTTCCTGAAACCACTTCTGCTTTTGATTGGGATAAAAGCCCTACAGAGAGGAAGCACGAACCTGCACCTGCACTGCACACATTCCGTGCATTATCTTCCTTGGTGCTGATATGATTTATTGAACATTTAGATGGCATCAAGGAACACACATGCTACGGAAACGCATGCCATGCAGACATCCACATGAAAGCCTTATCGCGGAGGTAATGAGGTGGCAATGATTTCAAAAGCATCGAAGCCAGGGAAGTTCTCTGAGAGGCACAGCAGGCTTAATAGCCCGTCGCCTGTGCTGTGTTCTCCTGGCCTGGAGACAGACAAAAGTTCGAAAGCCTTGGCTGATGCCTGTTATTTATACCAGTACAAGCTGCACCCCCCGCCCCCCAAATAGTGCAAGTGCAGTGCAGAGGTGGGATGCGAAGGAGAATGTACAAACAGGAGCAGAGAGGCCTGTCCAGATGGAGGGAGTCATCTGCTTTTGTTTTTCTCCTACGTTTGGATGATGGGAGCTGCAAGCCGACACATCTGGAAGGCCACAAACTGCTCACCCTTGCTGCATATGAAGTATTGCTCCAATATTGATTGGCTTGCCTCAGGCAATGAACTATGCAAGATTCTTATCCACCTGCACCAACCAAATTCAACAGGTACAGCTATTCCAAGCATGGAGAGAAACTTGCTGGACCTGCCCGCCATGTGGTTGCTCGTGATTAGGAGTCCAGCAGAAAAAAAGGGTGATACCTCCAATTCGGGATGGTTGAATGCCGGCCCCAAACCCAGACTTTAGAGGGCTGGATCGGGATTGTAGCGAGGGATTGAGAGGAGGAGAAATATGTGATTTCCCTTGAGTTCCTCGAATGGAAAAAGGGCAGACAGAAATGAAATAAACAAACAGAACTGTCAGTGTTGTTTTCTCTTATATTCACAGTTTCTAAATCGGAAGTTCCTTCCCTCTTGTTTAGGAAGAAATTTGCAGATTTCGGTAAGCTTGTGTGGCCTGTTCATGAATAAAGCTGGCTAGAAGAAAAGCTAAGGCGTGGGGGGCCAGGCTGCAGCACAAATCAGAGAAGCCCTATATTCTGCTCTGGGTTTGACGTGGGGTGCATTCACCAAAGAGATCAGTCACCACTGTTCCAGCATATTCTTTGAAATCACGTGACGGTACCCCAGAGTTCTCCTCTGCTCTGTTTTCTAGAAAGGAAACGGCCACCCCATCTCTGGTGCACAGAAGCGTCCTGGGAAGATGTGCCCAGATCAGTGAATCATGCAGTAAGACGGCAGCTGGTTTTCTCTGTGGTTGGGCCATTCTTTCCTTTTGCAACCTCTAAAAGCAGAATCATTTCAGGTGCAGATCTGGCTGGCCTGTGGAAAGTCTGGGAAATACCGCGTTTAAAGGGAAGAGGAGCTAAAGTCGCGATTAGGTGGAGACAGCCTGCACTGCAGAGCATCGCGCAAATGGACCTCCTGGAGCTTACGCAGCGATCCATGTGCACGTGAGGACGATTTCCCCGCCAGCCCAGAAAACGGGATAGAAGAACGGATTTCTTTACTCTCTGCCCCGACCCGTTCCAGGCAACAATTGGACAAGAACACAGAAAAAGCACAAAGGGTGGAACGGAGTACAGAATTCCACCCGCTAAGAATTTGCCATCTTCTCTTTCAGTCAACATCTCCCCATCCCTGCTTCGTTTTCCCCTTTGTGGGATGTACACATAAAAGGTCCGTACACGGAACTTTTGTCTGCACGCACGGCTTGCCGCTTCTGCTTTCTCCCCTGCGACAAGGCTGCCCCCTGGATCTGCTCCCACTGCCCACTCTGAAAATACCAAGAGAAGCCCCAGGAGGAGGGCGACATGCTAATTAAATGAGTGCTAATGAGCCTGACAAGGTGGGTTGCTTAAAACAACAAAAGACATTATAGAAACGCCCGTGATGGTGGCCCCTGCATCCAAGCGGCCCTTTGGAGATTCCCAGGAAAGCTGTTCTGAAAGAAAAGGCAGCTCCCATATCGCCTACGGAGGGCTGGGAGATGAAAGGGAAGCGGGAGAATCTTCAAAAGACAGAAAGTTGAGAAAGGAGCCAGAGGACCTTGCTGTAAATCCATTCTGAGCTGCAATTCAGCTTTATTGGCATTTGAGCAGGCCCTCTCGGAGCTGCTGGAAGGTACGGAGTGGAGTACAATAGTGCAGGGGTGACCGGAAGTGAGAAACTGCCCTCGAGGGTGGGAGTTGAAGGCTTGAGCCACAGCAATGCCCCTCACCCTACTCAATGGTCAGCAAAGGGGCGAGCACTGAGCCTACCCAATCCAGAAGCAAATCACAGGGGACCACACAGAGGGCGCCATTCTCTTCGCGCGAGCTTTCTACTCCGCAAGGCTGGTGGGTCCCAACTTCAGAACCTAGGCTTACTGGACTGAACCGAAGAGTCACCAGGACATATTGTTGGGCGAACCCTCTGCCCTGGATCAGAGTGGGATCCGGGTTTAAGGCTGCAGCATATTCACTGGTGGCTCAGAAACAGGTGGAAGAAGCACCTTGCCTGGGCTCCTCACTTTCTAAGTCCTTGCAAATGAACAAGGATTGCGATCCAGTCAGCTGGCTGGTTCAGACGAATATGAGCTCCTCTTTCTTCTTGAACCACGACCACTTCACTTTACGCTTTCTTAGCCCCTTCCTGTCCTCTGTTCCCCAGTTCTCAGACCACCCCTTAGCCTCCCATTCTTCCTTCAGTCCCTTGGCTTCCGGGTACCGCATCCCTTAAGTTCCCTTCCCACTTTGTGCTAATCCACACAAACCCCGTTCTCAAGACCCTGTGGGAAAGTTTTTTCGGCGTGAAACTAGTGTTTCCTTTACCGAACAAAGCTATGATATTTATTTTATTGCTGACAGCTTTTCTGAGGGGTAAAGTCTGACTCCAGGAGAGAGGCTCGGCAAGAAACGTGCTTCCCTGCATTGGCTGGAGCCTGTAGCCGCACACTCCACAGTATCACAACCTGGCGGTCTTTGTTCCCAGCCATGTCACAGTTGTGAATCCACTTCTTCCTCCAACGTGAGCATAAAGTAAAGGAGGTTCGAGAGAGGCCAATTGTGTGCATCTGGCTAGTCGGAATCACATTTCTATTTCCACGCAAGGAAGGTTTCTGTATCCTGGTCTATTGCCTTGAAGGCTCTGAAGGAAGGGTAAGATAAACTGCTATTTTATAAACAACATGCAGACTAGAAAAGTCGCTGCAGGACTGTGCATTTTTAAAACTTTGCAGTGCAGTTTTAAAACCAGCACTATTTCACAGCAGCTGACTCTCAAGGACCCAGTAGCCTCGTCTCCATCAGCAACAGGCTTGGAAAGGTTTGGTCTACAGAGTAGGATTTTGCACACAAGCCTTTTATGGGAGGGTTTTTCAAGGCTGTATAACCAGAAGAGAAAGACGCCTCCCTCTTAAGAGAATGGAATGAAAGGCTAAGTGGAGAGCCAGAAACATTTCAGACTTACCCAAGGTGTATATGAATTTTTTTCAAAGCCCCACCTCAACTCACAGGAAGTCTGGCTAACCTCAAGTTGCGGCAAGTCCTTAAAACCATTTCCATTTACGGATGCGAAAACCTCACGTGGATGGTCTCCAGCCCAAAAAGTGCCAGGGGACACACATGACCTCTGGCCTCCCCTTGATGTTGCTGTTAACTCATGCAGCACACGAGGTGGCAATGAAGATTCGTATCGGCTCCGCACCAAGAACCCGCCTGATTAATGAACTCGTTTTCCCCAGCAAAGTGCCCACCCGCCAAATTGTGAGCACGTGACTGAACAGACCGAACGTACACAGCATGGCCCTTTTACTGCTCTGCCCAACAGCATGGCTGGACCCAGCAAGACCAGATGGAAGACTGCAAGGAGTCAGAGCTATCCATAAATCATGCGGGGCGTAAGCGAATGGAGCATGAGTGCCCCTCCTACTGGGCTCTCAGGTGAGCAACTCAGGAGAGATCAAGGGACTTTCTTCACACAGCCCATATTCCATTTACCTCCACAAGGTGCAGTGACAGCTACCAACTAGGATGGCTTTGGAAGGGGACTGGACAAATTCAGGATGGTGCTGAGGGCTACCAATGGTTATGGTGCCTATGCATTATCAGAGGCTGTATGCCTCTTTACAGGAGCAGTTGGAGGTCATCAGCAGAAGAACCCGTGATAGTCAAGTCCTGCTTGGGGACTTCCTACTGCAGCATCTGATGGGTCATTGGAGAAACAAATGATAGGCCCTGGGTCTGATCCAGAACAGCTCTCATGTTTGAGTCTTTACCTGGAAATGTTGCGAAATATCATAGCCATTCAACAAATCACCATGACCAGAACAGAACTGTGTTGGGTGCTGCCTACTCGGGCACATTCACACATAATGGTGGCAAATTGAGAGCTTTGCTGGACCGTGTGCTAGGTACAAAGTGCTTCCAATTAGAATAAGCAAGCTCCAATCGTACGAGTGGTTGCTTCATGACACAGGAACCAGACACTATGGGAGATTTGTGGCTTTAAAAGCCTTATTAGTTCTTAGGTCAACTTCGGGTTTTTTAGCCCACATGGAACCCAAAGCATCCTTGCTCACCCACCACAAAGCAGCCTATGTTCAGCCACTCAAAGACTGCATATTTTAAGTGGAAGTGGCATGTAACCTGGCAAATGACGGTATAATTAATCAAAGATTTGCTGCAGTTGTGCATAAACCCAGTCAATCTAGTTGAATAGAAAGACCCATTAGGAAAACGAAAGTATCACTAACTTATGGAATGCATTGCCATAAGATGTTGCAAAGGCTAGTAGTTTTCATTAATCATCGGTCCACCAACAGAGCTTAGCTATGACAAAAATTCACTATGAGATGCAACACACCAGCTACTGAGGACACAAGTGAAGACAAACACCATTGCGTGCTGTTCTAGTGCACCGTCACAGGGAACTGGTGTGTCATTATTGCAGAAGGAGCAGGAAACCTAACAGACGTAACCCAGTGAGATTTTCTTCTGTTCCCACCTCGTCTGCAAAAATTTAAACTTCACAAGCAAAGGGACAGCAACGTTCGAGGCCGGCACTTAATCCCACATCATTTCTGTGTGGCATAACCTGGGTGGGATCACACATGGCTGACGCACAGGTTCTCGGAAGTTCTCTTCCTATAGGCACAAACCCTGCAGGCTTCAGAGGCGACGGCTGGCAGCCACCGGTGCCAAACACTCTCGCATACTTGTCAGTGTAGTCCACCCGGCAGGCATGCTTTACTTCTCTCCCCTTGCCAACACAGCTCTTCAGAAGTGATTGATTTAGCAGCCCAAGCTTGCTCACTCCGGAAGGCTTAGAGAAAAGTCACAACACGTTTACAGCAGACATAAACTATCTGGCTTGGTTGGAGAGGAAAAAACAAACAAAGAAGTTTCTTTTAGGGGCATTCAGGGTCAAACAGGAAGCCCTGGGATTTTGGTGTAAATGGTGGGTACCCAGTTCCCGAAAGTGTGCAGCCATAGGCTTCCTTTGGCACCCCTGGGTACAACACAGAGCTGGCCTCATTCCTCATTTGTACAAGCAAAACGTGAACAACAAATTTGCTGAAGAAGCCTTATTTGGAAAATTAAAATAAACATACTAACCAAACCAAACCGAACTCATAGAAATTAGCTAATTCAGCTTCCGGGCCAGTTCAAAAACATGAAGGATATTTCCAATCTGGGCACGCCTGCATTTTAATCGCTTTCCCTTCTGCCAACTTTTCAGCAGCTTCTTTCCCTCCAAGTACCGAATTCTGGGGAAGTCCAAGCAAGCCTGAACTTGGAATGGAAAGTTCGGCATTGTCCTCTATGCCCTAGCTCTGCTGTAAGAGCACGAAAGAAGACAGACGTGAGGAGCAGAGCAGGCACCAGGAATTCTTGTAGGTGTCACACTAATACTCTAAAGAGAAGACACCTCTGACAGGTTCACAGCCTCACCTGCCCATTCTCCAAGCCATTTCCTGCTCCACGACTCACTGCTCCTCATGGCACCTTGGCCATGATGGAACCACTGGGCTTTTTTGGATTCAGAAGCAACTGGATTTACACTTTGGGGGGTGGCCTCCAGGTGCAGAACAAGCGTTCCATAAACAAGAGGAAGGAGACCTGGGCTGGGTTCAGAGAGAGGTAAGAAAGCAGGAGCAGAACACCTGCTTCCAGAGGTACCGACAACGACCTGCTGGACTTTGATGCACCCACCAGACACCCCGCCACAAAAGATATTAGCTAGACAAGGCCTGTGTAAACCTTCGAGGCTTTAATGCTTCCAAGGCAGAGATCCAGGAACACAGATCTTTTAATTTTAAAGCAGGGAGGCCAGGAGGTCAGGCTCCGAAGGGGGCTGGTGCTTGTGAGCTGTCATTTCCATGCGCACAGAGAGAAGCTGCCTTGAAGCTGGAGCTGGGGCCTCTTTCCAAAGAATCATTCAAGGTGCTGGTTTTGATTATATAAAGCCCTGAATGACAGTAGGGGTGTTAGATACTGTGAAAGGCCTGCTGCCTCGGTTCCCTTCCACTGTGATCTATAAGATGGAACAGCTCAAGACAGAACCTCAGAGTCTTGTTTCAGCTTTTCTGCAGACCTGAGTTTCGGAGGCTCTCAGCTTTGTGCAATGGTTTTTCATGTATTTAAATCAACTGACTGCATGCTACCTTTCTACCAATTTAGAGCACAGAGTGACTCATAACATTCAGGTGTCTTCTACATTGAAACAGATCAGCATCAAGTAAAATACACAAACAGAGAGAATGTTTTACAGCATTTCTGAAATCTATTCAACTGCACGCACACTCCTATCTTTAAAAGCGATTTAAATAATGCTTTGCCGATTCCTCTAAAACAGGGGGGCTGCATTCTGGCAGTGGGGCAGGCTGAAGGCAGCAGAGGTGGGTCAATTAAAAAAAAAAAAAGCCTATTGTAGCTTCAAGCGCTTTCTGCCAGAAGCTAAGCCTTAGCAGAGGCATTTCAGCCTTTCAGAATGGGGGGTGGCGGGGGCGAATTGCACAAAAGCTGCAAAACCACCAAACCATGGTTGGTTGGGGGAAGGAGGTAGGGTCAGGAGAAAAGGCGTGTCCACCAGGGTCCCCAGGGGGGGCATACTGGGACCCTGCAGCTGAGGTTCCCCATCCGTGTTTTAAAACCTGCAATGTGTGACATGCTTATCTCAGTAGGGAATTCTGAAATGTGGGGCCAAGACAGAACACGTCCTGCTCCGTCTCCAAAACGATTCTCTCAGCTGATCTTCACACACTGAGAAAGAGGCGCACTCTAAGATATGTAGGCCTGAGACTGGAAGATTAAAAAAAGGATGGATTCCCGTCCTTCCGTAGGAAGCCCATAGCTTTGTGAGCATATCCAGCTCTCTGGAATGGTTCCTTCAAGCTCCATTACCTATAAAGCCCTTAACGGCTTGGGTCCTGGTTACCTAAAGGAGTGCCTGTGACCATATATGCCCTCCCACCTGCTACGATCGGCAGCTGATGCCCTCCTCCGGGAACCCTCCGTGAGAGAAATAAGGAGGGTGAGTACCCGGAGGAGGGCTTTCTCTGTGGTGGCGTCCCACCTATGGAATGCGCTCCCCAGAGAGGCTTGCCCGGCACCATCATTATTTGCTTTTCGGCGCCAGGCGAAGACCTTTTTGTTTAAGAAATATTTTAACTGTCAAATTATTAATTTTCTATGGTTCTTTATTATTATATTTATATATTTTTAATTTTTAGACTTTGAGATGGGCCAGTTTTAAATTGTGTATTGTTTTTTAAATTGTAGTTCTCTATGTTGTTAGCCGCCCCGAGGCTTGTTTGCAAGGGGGCGGCATACAAATATGTTAAATAAAAAAATATTACTTCTTCCCCTAACATTACTGTTGTCCTCCAGCAGTCCTTGGTGCTGGTGGCATCGGTCAGTGCCACAGCCTCAGGGCACTTGCCCAGCATGATACGGAACGCGGCAACTAGAAATGAAGAAACGGCATGAATCGTCAACATGCAACCAGGCCTATCGTGGGCAGACAGAGTGGGGTTTTCTGGTTTGAATACCAGGAAGTTTCTATCATCCTCCCTCAAGCTGGTGTCCGCCAGATGCTCCGGACTGGAACTCCCCTTAGCTCCCGCCCGCACGGCCAACGGTCAGGGGTCCCGGGACTTCTGCTCAGACTTCTGGGACCAGCGGCATATGCAGTGATTGGGCCTTGGACAGAGGGTCTCAAGAACACAATGGAGGATCGCCCCTTACCTTGGCACTGCGTCTCCTTCATGGCCGGTTCGTACCCAGCAGCACAGGTGCAGGCCCCCACAGGTACCATCCACTCTCCATCACCATTGCAGTACAGCTTCAAGGGCACGGATACTTCCACCGCATTGGGGATGCAGGTCCCCGGAGCAATCACCAGGGAGGTCGGCTCCGCACCGGTCAAGGTCTCGGGAAAAATGGCAAAGCCAGCGATGGTGCTCGAGCACTTCTTGTAGAAGGCACGGACGGAGATGAGAGA
Source organism: Varanus salvator macromaculatus (assembly GCA_023646645.1). NCBI lineage: Eukaryota > Metazoa > Chordata > Lepidosauria > Squamata > Varanidae > Varanus > Varanus salvator. Next base: position 1,214,693 of record JAIXND010000757.1, read on the forward strand.
CATGCAAGCTCCCAGGTCCTGGAAGGCCAGGTAGAAGCCGTTCTTGGAAAGGGGTCCAAAGCTGCGCACCTTGGTGTTCATCCGACCAGATTCCAGCTTCGAGAAACTCTCGTCGGGAGCAATTGTATCCACTTTGATGTATGGGTTTTCCATCCAAAAGGGGCTGGAGGCAGAAGCGGAGTCTGTATCCGACTCGTAATAGAAGAGGTTGAAGGTCTCTTTGCAAGAACCCGGGATGTTGGGGATGCTGTTGCAGTCACGCACGGTGAACTTCAGCTCCACGTAAACACGCTGGACGTCCCGACGTTGGATGAACTGGGTGCGCAGCCAGTTGTTCTGGTTGGCTTCCTGAACGTTGCACACCTGATACGTCCGGATGGGATTCATGGCCTCATCATAGCCACTGACTTCTTCCCACTGCGCAAAATTAAGTAATATTAATTGGTTAAAAAAGGGAGGGATACTGAAATACTGGCTCACATACAGGCTCATGTTAAGTCTGCAACCAGACAGTAAAAGAAAAAAAGAAATAAAAAGAACAACAACATGTGGACTTCGAGACCTTGTATAAACTATGCAGAGAGAGCAACTTTGCACAATTTTTTCTTTCCTTGAATTGTTTATTCTGCAATTGTCCTTACTGCAAATACTTTATTTTAGTTCCATTAGTCATGACACGGGGAGATGAAGAGGATTAAAGCTCTGTGCCTAGACACTACGAATGGGCTTTAGCCAGCTCTCCCGACTTCTCAGACTTCAGAAGCCTGCATAGCTTCTGTATATATGTTGTTAGCTGCCCCGAGGCTTGTTTGCAAGGGGGCAGCATACAAATTTGTTAAATAAATAAATAGCTACGCACAGCCTTCTAAAGCTTAAGAACTAGAAACTTAGGATTTCCCTTTTAAATTCAATCCGAGAAGCTTAGAATACCAAATTCTTCACCCAAAGCTACCAGCTCTGCTCAGGCACAGCCAGACTTCCACAAAAGCCACATGAATGGTCCAATCTGTCCCATAATGACCTGGTTCACAAGTTCCCCCCGACCAACTGTGACTTATTTAAGTTACAAAGCTGACAGATTGCCTGTTCATGCCCCAACTTGGCATCATCTAGACTCAAGCGCCAGGGGTTGTTTAGGAGCTAAAAACAAACACCAAAACTCATAACAACAGATAATTGGCTCAAGAATCCGAATCATTGCAATTTTGGAAGGAGGAAATGTCTTGAAATAATTTTTGAATGAGTGTTCCACATATATCCAATGCTCCCGATGATGGGGTGCAGAGTGTTTTTATGAATTATTTTAATTGCATGTTTAATATGGCATGTTTTCATTTTAATTGCACATTTTTCTTATAACTGTATTTCATATTGTAAAATTAATAAAAAAAATTAAAAAGGAACACAGAACCCTAGAAGATCAAGGTGAGTAAAATGAAAACTTAATCTGCATAAAAAGGATCAATTAGTGACCTTGTCTCAGACTCAGGGCAGTGGAAAATGAGGCCTAAACTGAAAGTTATATGAATACTGACAAACCCGGAGAGTTACTGTTTGCTACAGACTTAGGATTTAGAACTCTCTATTTATCAACTCTGGAGGATTTGGAACTCTCTATCTACTCTGGTGCCATTTGTCATTTTCTATTCTTTTAACTGATTGTGGCCCAGGGAACAGCTGCAATGGATTGTTTTAAAAGTATCATAAATGCCTGAATAAATTCTCGAAAGAGAATAAGGCCTATCCTGTTCCACTGCAATAGAATTTAGGGCATGTTCTTCAAAAGGAGGGATTTCTTCACCCACGACGTTGCTGAAGCAATGGAATTCGCTGCTACGAGCTGAAGGGACGGCCACAACTCCAAAGACTTTAAAGAGGAATTTAGACCGATTCATGGGGGGAAACGGTACCAGTCGCTGCTTACTGGGATGCCTGTGGAAGCCAGTTACTTGGAAACATAATGTGACCATGCTGCACTAGGCAGGCCTTTGGCCGAGCTTAGCATGGCTCTTAGGCACTTACAGGAGAGGCAGGGTGAGAATCTCAAAACCGGCTCCGTCAGTAATGTGCTGAAGAAGGCCGAATATGGGAACACATGCAAAGCTTTTATTATTAGGGAGCTGGAGTGGGGCTGGCAAACAAAACATCAAGTCTCAAGTGTTTGTAGGTGGCCGAGAAAAGCAATTCTGACCAAAGCAAATGAACGAGGAGAGCCGTGCGAATAAATAAACCAGGCACCATCTACCCGGGTCAATTTGCCAGAGACCTTTTGTGCTTCAAGCAGAAACTAAAGTTATGAATGAAGAGAGTCACTCAGGACCCGCAGGGCAGCTTTCGATGTCCCAAGGAAGCAAGTCCCAAGAGCACAATCTGCCGTTGTCACTTATTTGTAGAAGAACGGCATGCGTACGTGTCCGCGCATTTGCACGCTTGCATATAGTACAGGTGTGCACACCACGAAAGGATGTGCACACTCATCTCATTCTTGCTGCAGAATCCCTCAAAGTGAGGGGTTAGGTCAGCAGGGTGGGTGGAATTAACTCAAGGTGATTTAAATTAACCATGTCAATCCTCGTTTTAAATCAGCAAGAAAAAAGGATGGATTTTTTTATTTATGGATTTATTTAAAGGATGGATTTATTTTTTATTATTTTTATTATGCAAGCCGTCCTGAGGCTTTTTGCAATAGGATGGCATATAAATACCACAAATCAATCAATCAATAAATTTAAATCAATGATTTAAATCATGTTTCCCACTGGAAGTTTTGCATTTATTTCCTTCACAAAAGTGTAGACCTGAGCACACCGGTCTATGCTGGTTGTCCACCGTAGGATTTTCTGAGTATTGTTTATACTTTCTTTTTGCCTTCTTAAAAATATTATCATAAAGGGTGTTTTTTATGACCAGCACCCAAGATAGTCTCCATTTAATAGTAGAATCATATACATGAATTCTTGAGGAAATCCATTGGGTTTATTGGTGCCTTCCTTCCTTCCTTCCTTCCTTCCTTCCTTCCTTCCTTATTTATTTATGCTTTTTGCATGCTTTCCAAATTACTAAAAAGTCTCTGGACCACTTACAGAGTGAAGCAAAAAAAAAAACCCGGAACCCATAACGACAACAACACGCATCTAAAAAAAAAGAAAAAGATGCACACTAGACATTTTGTCTTCTCTTCTTCCTACCAGTGTTGTTTTTTTCTGCTTCACTCTACACTCATCACAAAAAACACATATAAAAACAACCATGACTGACAGGGTAAAGCAAGGTTGGAGAGTAATGGTGCAGAGAAAAAATGAATTGTGAAAAGATCTGATTTCGGTATTTTTCAGTCATCATTTTATTATCTCACTTCGCCTTATTTTGCCTTTCTGTTCTAACTAACCCCTCTGCTTTGCTTGGCCCAATTCCACCATCACATAAGCATGGAAAAACAAACCTAGCCGTGTTTTTGTACATGTGACTTGAATCAGAGAAAATAAATTCCTGTGTTCCAATAATCAAGGGCTGACAGGAGGGCTGGCCAGGGCCATTTTCATGAGATAAAAAATTGGAATTAATGCCAGGTGTGAGTGATAGGTAACTTCATTTCCATGGGTGTATAAATGTAGCTTTGCCATGTTTATGATGAGATTTAGCTGTAGATAGCTTTTTTTTAAGTCAGAGAAATTTGGTCTTTTATTTGACCGTTTCAAAGACTGATTAAACTTAAAAATCCAATTATTATTATTTTTAAATAATCTATTTTTTTCTACCCTGGAAGCTGCCCTGTGTAGGATCCTTGTCCAGTTTTGCTCTCACTGTGTCCTTAAAGAAGCAATTTAGTTTTCTTCACAGGAATGGATGGAAACAAGTCAAATGTAAAAGAAAAAATATACAGGTCCATTGCGGCTCATCACAGGGAGGTGGCTCATCTCATTCAGCTTGCTAATTATTATTATTATTAATTTAATTAATTCATATTCTATTGCCCAATAGCAACTGAATTGCTTAGGATACAATCCTCTAGAGCAGTCTTCCCCAACCTGGTGACCTTCAGAGGCATTTGGACTGCAGCTCCCAGAATTCCCATCCAGCAAGACCAGACTGGGGAGTCTGGGTTTGGAGCCCCTGTTCTGACTTCAGAAACACAGTCCAAGATCAGAGCTGGGATTCCGGCTTCAACAGCCCTGCCTCCACCCACACAACTGACACGGGCCTTCACATGCTGGCTGCAGCTGCCAAATTGCAAGTGTGACTTCAGGGCCAGTGCCGGGGAGAGAAGGAGGGAAGATCCACTAGGATACGAGGAATCCTAGTGGTGCTCCATGCCCTCCTTCTCGTGCACAAGGACAAAAGACTTAGAAGTCTTTTGCAAGATGGAGAAAGACGGGGCAACCGCTCCCCCACATTCTCTTGCCCTTGGCCGGGTATCTACAGTCCTCCGACTTTAGCGGTTAACATCCAGTGATGCCCTTAGGAATACAAACCCAGCTGAAGCATAAAAATGTGAAACATTCAAGCCGGCCAAGAACTATCACCAATGCATTCTTGATAAATACTCCCATCGTGGGTCTGGCACACTGGTCACTCTATAGAGCGTGACGGTGCAATGAACATCTACATAAATAGTTATGGAGTTCTCCAATGTCGTCCTATGGCTCCACACCCCCGAATCGGCGCAGAGACAATGGCAGAGCATGCTCTCCTTCTGCAGGCACCTTTGCCACGGGGCATTTCTCCAAAACGTCCGAGAGATGTACAGGCGTCTTCCAAAATGCTCCTGCGATTTTGGCAAAGAAAGCTTGTTTCCCAGTGGAAAAAGCAAGCCTGTTTTCTCTTCCTCCTTCCGTTTCATACATGGATTCCAGATAAGAGGCATCTACCGATACATACCGCCAGCCCTTATCAATTCTCCTCCTTTTCCTAGCCACTGCTACAAAATTGGTAGCCACCAAGTTCGAAACGCTGCTTTAATAATATCCCACGTAGAACATACTAAGTATCACTCAGATGTCATTATGCCAGATGTCCCCAAAAGGCAAATTCTGTAAATGTCTGGTTCAGATCAATTTTACAAATCCAAACCCCTGGGATTAGTAAGGCTTCAGGACCTTCACGGTGGTGACCCCTTGCAGATGCTGGGGCTTCATGTCACTTGCTCTGAGAAATATTGAGGGTTGCAAGTGAATTCACAAAACTTAGGAAATTCACAAGGAAACCAGGAGGCACCCCATTTTTAAAAATACTGTTGCTCTTCCTATCTATTATGTGCTTCAGCCCCCTCTCGGACCGACCCTTAAGGGAAAGGAACGTCTTACCCCGGTCTCAGGATGAGCCGTCCAGGCCAACTCCGATGTCACCCACTTCGTATCCATCAGCGTTTCTAGAGGGTGGGAAGAAGAGGGAAGGGAAAATAAAGCACAGCCTCAAGGTCACTGCATAAGACACACTGCAAAAGACAGTTCTGCCCCCATGAAAGAAAAAGGGGCCACACGTGATCTCTGCACCGATGGAGGGATTAGCAAGTTGGGGTTTAAAAACTAAAGCCGGTTGTGGGAAGGCTGGGTTGTGGTGATCCGGGGTCAGGGGAAGGCACTCTGCATAAGCTCAGGGGGCACATAACCCAGCCACCCATCCAGATGAATATCAGACTTGGACCCCAAAACTCTGGGATGGCCTTCTCAACCTGCTGTCCTCCAGGATTTGGCATCGCGACTCCCAGCATTCCCAACCCTTGGCCATGCTGACTGGAGCTGATGGGAGTTGTAGTCCAAGACCACAGGGCAGGGAAGGCCGCTTCAGGACAACAACACCAAAAGATAAGGACAGCCTTTGAGAAAAATGTGAAGGGCCAAAGAACCGGACAAAGGTGACGAGAGATGCCCTGTATGCTTCAGCTTTGCGGCTGGGGGAACGTACTGCCACTTTCCTGTCTGTTTGGCCAATGACCCCCCGCAACACCGACCCCAGTCCTCTGTTTTGCACTAAACAAAGGCAGAAAGCGCTGCCATTCTGCACCCCTCGTCCCACACTTTGGTGGCATCTGTGTGTATTTATTGCTGCTCCGGCCTAAAAGCCTCTTTTCCCTCCGACTAGGGCGGCACAGCCCGAAGCAGGTTTATCCAGCAGCGAAGGAACAAGAGGCTGCTTCTCCGAGCGGGGCTCCACGTTGCTCACTTGCATGAGTTTTAAAAGCGGGGAGAAGTATTTGGCCGTCTGGCCAACATTCCTGCAGCGGATTAGTGGCCAAACCTCCCCGTCAGCATTCCCCGAAGAGCCTCCCAAGTCCCGGCCCCAGCCTTGGGGGCGAAGAGAAGCCAGGCAGGCAGGGGGAGAGCGAGCACGCGCTCTCGGAGCACATGAGAAGAGCCTGCCTGGAACGCCGCTGGGGCCATAAGCAGGTGAGGGTGACCCCAAGCAGCGCCGAACAACTCTGCAGCCCGCTGGAGACTTCTGAGTCCTGGCGCACGCAGAACCAAACATGCGCATGACAGGACCCTGGAGTCTTGGGGGATCAGAGAGGGAACCACACTGGTGACAAAACACGAGCAGCAAGGGGCAAGAGCTGTTGCTGAACCAGCCCCGGTGTGCAGCTTGCAGTCAAATAAAAAGGTACGCCTGTCCAGCAACCCTGGGTGAATTTTTATTTGTTAGATGTATTTCTTGCCTTTCCCCCAAGGATCCTGAGCGGTCACGCAGGATTCTCTTCCTCTCCATTTATCCTCATATTTATCTTTTCCATTTTATCCGGTGAGGTAGGTTAGGCTGAGAGTCTGTGGCTGGCCCAAAGTCACCTTTTGGGGCGCATGGCTGAGTGGGACTTGAACCCAAGTCCCTCAAGTCCTAGCCTATTAGTTCGACCACAACACCATGGTTCCCACAGGGAGGTACAGAAAGCCAGTGTGTCCATTTTGGGCCCCCAAACATCCTCAACATCCAACAGGGCTGGGACGGTTGGCTCACCCTATAGCTAGGCCAAACTGCAGTTCTGGCTATTGCTGCTCCCTTCCCTCCAACCTCTGAGGCTACCACAACATGCTACAATTATTAATAATTGTGTGCTCATCAACAACAACACTGGAAACTGAACTGTGCACACCTGTGTATGAAAGAGAAAGAAGCAGAGAGAGAAGGCCCAATACTGCCTGGTCGCTGTATGAGATTCTGCCTGAGCAACGATATTCATGTGTTATTGTTGTATCACATTACACTATACCCTGTCTTGCTTCCTCTTGCAAGCAACCCAAGGTGGCTTACAAAGGGATCCTCCTCTCCATTTTATCCTCAAAGCAACAGCCCTGTAAGGTAGGCTAAGGTGAGAGTGGCCGCCCGGCCCAAAATCACCCAGCTGGCCAAGTGTGCACTAGAACCCGGATCTCTCAAATCTCTGTCTGGACAAGTATATAGTGCTGTTGTTTTTTAAGTCAAACCAAACAAAAGTACTCAGAGGGCATGAATATCAGCTCTGGCGGAAATCCAGCATGACTGAGAGGACTGATAAATCAGCCCCTTGTGCTAGCCAAATTGTAGGTATTTTTCAGCCTCCCCAGCCAGAAAACGCGGTGCCGGCCGCATCACAAACAGCTCCTCTGTTTTGGCCTGTGGTAGCTTCCAGAAAGGAGAGTAGCAGAGGCAGGCTAGGCCCAATCTGTTCACAGAAGTGCTCCTTAATAATTACACGGCGGAAGGCTGTAATTTGACTGGGAACTCATTTTGTGGCTTACTTAGCATGGTGGTTAATCCGGCCCTGGAACACGCATCCTGTTATCTGAGGAAAGAAATCTTTGCCAAAGTATCTCCCAGACCAGTTTACTCCCTGAGAGATGGTGTGCTCATTCGGAAGACCTGCCTGGGCTGAACCTGTAAAAGGTGCTTTACTTTGCAATGCCACATATGTCAGAATGTGTATCCCTTAATTCATTCAGTATCCCTTAATTCATTCAGTATTCCTTAATCCAAAGCATGATTCCTGATAGGCATTTGCAATGCATCACACTGATAAGAACAGTGGTACAAGAGGAAAATTATCATCTTCAGACTCAGGGAAGTTTAGGGTAAGCTGAAATGTGAATCAAATAAAATAATAAATAAAAGGAAAGGAAAATACTTTAAAAGGTGTGAGAAAGAGTAGAATGAATTATGCAAATATGAACACCCAGACTAATACTGGTAACCCAGGTTGCACTATAAAACCATCCTGCTCACTGGGGCTTTTCGATCATGCCCCGATGCTGCATCTGCTCTTCCAAGTAACAGTTCAGCAGCAGCAGTCCTTGGCTGCTGAACTTGGGAGAAGTCCTGGAGAATGGAAATGCCCAAGGATAAAGCACTGGGAATTTCCTAAGGGAGAGTTGTAAATAAGAGCCAGTTGTGTGGTCTCCTATGGAGGCTCAGAAAGGCGAGCTGGACAACCAAGAAGGAAAGATCCTATAACTGGAGAATATTGTTTTCCTGCAAGATTATGACTGTGCCAGAATGCATGTGCAGACGGGCAATTTTATATTTTTGTGTGCTAATAACCTAGGCCAGTATACAGGGTAGGACAGCTGCTAAGGGCCCACATCCAAGCAGGGGACCGCTGGCACAGACCCCTGGACCTGCTTCTCCTCTGCTCTTGCAAAATGCTGTTTCCACCTGCCGCTCAATTGGCCCAAACCATGGAGGAGGCAGGAAGGAAGACGAGCAGATGCCAGCGCGGACTCAGCCACTTGCAGGCGGCCGCCGTGATGGAGAAAGAGGGTGAGGAACACGGCTGACCGGTGACCACGTTAGTGAGAAGGTCAACTCACTGCAGAAAGGGGCCACTGAGGTTATGTGGCCCCGCAGCCCTTGAAAACCTGGGCTCATAACACTGGTGGGCCTCATTTGCAAAGCCAAGGTAGCTTGAGCCCCGCTCCGAAACAATGGGAGATTTGCGTACTCTCAGCTCTGTGCCTTCTCATCTTCATTCCACCTGGAGGCCGAAACTGCTGGCTGAACTTCGTTTGTGAGTTCGTTTGCTTTATTCACTGTGGAGCAAGTAGGACCCTGCTCTGAAAGCGCGAACCAGAGGGAAGGAACAGAAACATGCAGGTTTCCTGCCGAGCCTGGCTTCGTGTTCAATGCCTGTGCAAAGTGAGGAGTCAACACACACACACACACATGCGCGGTGCAGTCCCCTCAGGAAATGCCCTTCTCGGAAGTACCCTCAGCCGGAGCGTGCTGACCCGTGACGGAGGTGGCGTTCTGACAGGAGATGTGCGGTTTGAATGTGTCAGGATTCATGAGCTCACCTGAGAGAGACAGACGCTGCGCAAGGAGGCCTACCGAGAGCTAAAAATAAAAACTGGCCTTACAATAATTAGAAATCTCAGTGAGCGGTCAACCACAAAAAAGAGCTCCAAAAGGGAAAGGAGGAAAAGCCAGCAAGAAGCTTTCCAATCACTTCGTACAATAAATGAAAAAGCGGGGATAGGAGAGAAGGATAAGGCAATTCTAAGGCTTTCCAAGGTGGCCATCTCCCCTTCTGGCGAGGCGCCTCTGCTTTTAAAGGTTCAGGCAAAGAATCAGCAAACGCAAACCCCTTCCTAGCATAAATATGCCGAGCCCCTTTTTGTGTAATATGCAAAAAGGGGAGGGGTTGGCAGAGGTTTTTTTTTTTTAAGAAACACTGCCACAAAATTGGCAAAGTCTCTCTCTGACTTGAGCAAAGAGTTATTCAAGGACCTTAAAATCAAGCAAGCAAACATTTACATAACCAATTGTAAGCTTGGGGAGGGTCAGGGGAGGAGGATTCTTTCAGAAGCGGCCCCCCAAATACCTCCCTTGCTCCGTACTTCTCCACTACACCTTACTGCAGCCACTTCGGCATTGTTAAAAAAGAAACATTCTTCTTATTGAACATAGTGATTTCAGCCAATTAGGGGCGCCAAGATAACTTCAATGTCTCCGACCAAATTTGGTACACAAATATGTGAAAAAGCCAATTCGGAGTAAAGGTGGCCCACTCTGCCTTGACCTTGAAAGCACAAAGCGTCGGTCCACGTTAGCCCTCTGCACCCACACTGCAGAAAAGCAGCTCTCTTGCCATGGCAGGCAAAAGCAGTTGCAAAAAGCATCCTCCTCGAGCCCTAATTCAGCTCGGCCCTTCTAAAGCCAACATACTGCTAAGCCCTTGGGGTAATGTGCAAGTTGTTTTTTCCAACAATGATGTCATGGTTTTGCAAAATATATATTCTGTATGTGTGACGGCAGGTGCAATTGTCTGCCTTCGTTAATTATGTGTACATATTTTACAGAGAGAGGGTGAGAGAAACACCAACAGAATTTGTATCCCTTGTACAAGTACAGAATCCAAAGTTTTCCTTGGAGAAGCAGTGGGCAGAGGTCAACGAGTGAAATTTTATGTTGCTAGACTACGAACACTTATACCTTTTGCATTCTATCTCAAGCATTCCAACCAAATGCAGTCATTTTACTTAAAAGATAATAATAATAATGTACATACAAATCCCAAAAAATAATAATGTACATACAAAAAATGTACAAGAAATGTGTCTCTTTCACAAGCATGAAAGAAAGATGTGCGAGAAAGAATGTTCGCATGTGTATTATCTGGGATGTATAAAGAGTCCTTTGTCTTGACCTTCCCCCTGTTTAAGTGGTTATTCCCTGGATTGCCATTACATCTGAATCAGCAAACCCGGTTTGCACCTACTCTGCATCGAAACCTGGTTCGCGAGGTGTGCACAAATGGCATCCAAGACTCGGTTTAGGTCTGCCACTACAGCTGAAGGAGCAACTACAGTTTGCGGCAAACCAGAAACTAACTAACTAAAGAAGCACATGAAAGAAAGAAGGCTGTGGAGGAGACAGTGCATCCATAAATCACGCACTGCCATAGCCCGCAACCTGGTTAAGCATTATCTATGAACTGGCTAAACTAATTCAATCGCATGCATCCTAATTCATCACGCAGGGGATACGGCTGGTTTACTGGGACTCTCGTGGCGATGCTGCACACTCAGCCTGTCAGCCTCCTTTCCCCGATCTTTGCCAGACCACAGCCTGCTCTTCAGCTTTCCAGGACAGCATGCGGCACTGATCCCTGCTGCAGGACTGGTGTTTCGGTGCAGCTGGAAGAGTAAACGGGGGATTTTTGTTGTCATTTTAAGCACACCCTTCTATACTTAAGTGGGTTGGCATTGTGGGCAACAAGGAGAGAGATGTGGTTAGATGAGTGACTACGGAAAAAGGAGCCCTCTGAAGAAAAGGCTGAGAAGCCAAGGTGATGGCAGGAGCGGGTGCAAAGCATGGGCGATTTGGACACCTCCCAAGGGCCAAGCCAGCATTCCAGAAATGCGTGAATGCGAGGGGCAAAGCACAGGGTGGGCAGTTGGAGATGGAGGGGCTTAATCCAGCACCCAGATGCTCCCTACCTCTTGGCAGCACAGCTGCTACTGAGATGTGTCTTCCCTGAGATACAACACAAACCGAGGACTCTTTTATCCCTCCTCTCCCTTCATTTCATCAGAGGTTCTGCTACCGTCTTCCCCAAAGGCCAAATCCATTATGGCAAGCACTGATTGGCTTCCCTAGTTCGCTTCCTCTCTGTTTTAACCTCACAGGAACAGACCAATTAAGTCGGTTAGGCCGAGACTCAGGGACTGGCCCAAAGTCACCCAGTGAGTGCCATGACCCAGCGGGGACTTCAACCCGGATCTGCCAGGTCCCCAGTCCAACGTTCCAACTACTACACCACATTGGCTCTTCTTTCTCTTTGCCATCGGGGCACATCCAGCATTATGTACCTCCTGTTGCAACATCCCAGCATGCCGTTCTTCACAGACCTGTGCTAGCAATGGGCAGTCCACAATGTGGACTGGAGGGCAGATGTAAGCAACCATGAAACCAGCCAGGAATGCGAAAACTGGAAAACTTTAAATATTTTCATCATGTTTTTATTGATAGATCCTCTGTTGCATTTTATCTTGTCAGGGTTTGAAGTACTGATTAGGTATTTGTTATATTGCAAGCGGTCCAGAGATGACACGTATTAGACGGGATAAAAATATTCTAATAATAAATAAATAATAAAGCTGCTGCGATGCTCCTGTCATGGGATGGGGGGGCGGGGGGAGCTTCATGTCTACAGTCATGTCTACCAGGCCTCAGCTAGTCCACAGGGAACAAGCAGCTGAGGCGTGCAGAGGGGGGCGGGAGGCTCTTCCAGACAAACTGTGATGACACAGGAGGGCTTCATTTTCTCACTCAAACCTTTGGTCCATCTAGCTCACCACTGTTGACACTGACTGTCAGTGGGTCTCCAGGCTGTCAGGCCTCTCCTACCTAGAGATGATGGAGAAGACAGAGCTGGGACAAAACTCAGTGGAATCTGTCCCTCCGCCATTTGAGGACTCTCAGCCCTGCTTGGCCAGGTCTCGGAAAGAGAGGTGAGCCGAGTCAAGAGGAAGTCACAGAATGAAGTCTGCACAACTGGCGACCTTCTTCTTCACCGCATGCAGCTGCAGAAAAAAGGCTGCTGAAAAAGGGACATGAAAGAGGGAAGCTGCTTGCACAGCGGTTGTGTGGAGTTCCATCCCATATGAACAACCCTCTTCCAGGTCATGCACAGCAGTAGAAATGAAGCAGAAACATCTGGTGTGGAAGAGAGATTCTGCCTGCACAGCTTGTGGGGTTTGATTCCTGCTGAGTGAACAGGGAGCACTGGGTGAGCTCACCAGGAAATCAGGCTCCAGGCCTGAGTCTGGGGAATCTGATGGATTCCCACTCCCAAATGGATTTCCCACATATCCCTGGCTGGAGACTGACCCTGGAATCTTCTACGTGCCAAGCAAAGGCTCCACCACTGAGCTATGGTCCCACTGCCATCCACTGTGGGGAAAGGGGTTATAAAGCCCCTTTGCCCGAACCTTGGTTTCCATGGAGCAAGCTGGTGAACAGAAAAGGCATTCCAAGTCCTTCTGGCGTCTGTTCCGTTCAGAAGATGGCCCTTGTTAGAAACTAAGCGTTTACTAACAGGGATGCAATGAAAACATGCAACCGGTGAAGGAGGTGAAGAAACACAGGATGGGTGGATCTCATGCAAAGAGACTTGGAACTGAAGGAATTTCCTGTACTGTTACCTCAAGCAGGAAATAAGTGTTCTAGGAAGAGACGGTTTGACCTTCCCCAAGCTAAGGGAACCCCACACTGTGTGCCGACATGTGGGGAACTAGGCCCATGCGAGGCCTGTCATGCTTGGCTGGGTCTTGGAAAGCAAGCTGAGTCAAGAGGAACTCTGCGCACGTTGGCAGACTTTGCAACGGTTGCGAATGCTGGGCCAGACTCTGACGTGACCCAGCAGAGATTCAAAAGACTTGCTGTGCCTGAACAAGAAGGGCTTCGATGCCACGTAAACCCACAGAGAAGTCTGCCTGGAAGTGCCCTTCAGGAGTCACAGGGAGTGGAAGAGCTTGGCCACAGCCAGGAAGCAGAAAAGGGCAGGGGAAGCTCAAGGAGAGGAGAGGAAGCCAAAACTGATCGTAGAGCAAAAGATATGGCTGAACCAGACCATTTTCCTGGGATATGACCCAAGCCAAGAAACGGGGGAAGGCATGCGCACCTCATTTTGGGTGGCGCCTGATTGAAGCTCTGATTCCAGAGTTTACTGCAGGCAAGTCAGAACCACATTAAGAGGTATGAAGGCTTTGGACTGACATCACAAACCTTTGCAGTGTTAATCACACAAACCTTGGCGATTAACATGGCTGGTTGGGGCATCTGTCCCAGGTAAAGGCCTTGGGAGGAGAGGCTGCAGCCTGCTATCTCAAGCAGCGAATCGGTATTCCCACCTCGAAAACCGCTTGTTGGGCTGGAACAGGTCCAACCGGGACCACAGTGGCCTGGCCTCCACACCAAGAAAGCAAGTCTGGTTCTGCTCTTTACAAGTACGGCTACAAATGCATGTCCCAAAGAAAATCTACGAAGATAAGCATAAAGGTTTTGCCACCTCTTCTCCTGGAGACATAACTTGGAGCCAGGGATGGCACAGAAACAAGACAGAGTGCAGAGAAAGTTGTACTAGCAGTCCTTGTGCTTTGATCATACTGGGATAGTTTGGGTGCCCCCCCAAAAAGAAAGAGGAAAGGAAAAGGAAAGAAGGGAGGGAGACGGCTTAGGTTTCATGATCACCACAATGGAAATGGCTTGCAAGCCAAGGAGTCTCAAGGCCGCTGTCAAACTGGTAAAGCTGCCACCAGGGAGGAAACTTCCGCTAGCCACATTTTGATTCCCTGCCCGGCTCAGGAGATAATGATGCTGGAGCAAGCAGCCTTCTGCACTCTGCATTCAGGTACCGATTGGTACAATTAATCCCAGCAACATTCTGAACAGCGGCACAAAAGGGCTATGAAGTGAGGGCCTTTGTCTGAGACAAAAAGCTGCCTGTGGCAGTGAACCTGAGGTTGCACTTTTCCCGCTGACATGCGTTTTGCAAACACAAAAGCATTGCCACACAGAGCGATGGCAGAGCGGGGTTCGGCCCCAGAGGGGAGACTTTTTCCATGTGCGTTCCCCCAAAAGGTAAAATGCCCACTGACGTTCCATATGCAGATGCTCAATTGCTCTGCCCTTGGGGACGGAAGGAGCCCTCATTTCCCCCAAGAGGGCTACTTTTGTGGCCAAGGGCCATCCACCGGCATGTTTCATGAGTGGGTATCTCATGCACAGGAGGTGTGTTGCTCTTCTGACGGGTGGGGCAGCAGCTCCAGACTGTTTGCTTCACACAAATGCTTCTGGCTTTAGGAGAAATAAACTGTCCTTTCCCTCTGTACTGCAAAACTGAAAAACAAGATTCTTCCTTGAGTTACTGACAGCGACGTGTGGAATGCGGTTGCGCAAGAAGTGCAGGTCCCAACCGGACAGTCCTCGTGAGCGCCCCAGTGTCAAACCTCCTTCCACCAGCTTTCACGACGTAAACACAGCATCCACCCACAGAATCGTTCCTGCACTGGGTCTCTTGCTTGGAGGACTTTCTGAAAGGGCTGCACAGCCCTAGCAAAGTTACCATGGCTTGCCAACCATGCACCTCAATTCCCTGAATTAGAGGGGGGCAATTTTTTTTGTGCTTCCCATCTCTAGCACAAATCCATCCCCACTTGGTTTTTAGGATGAAGAGAAAAGCTGTGCCACGACTTTCCAGGTACACTCCCTAAAAGCCAGTGGTTCCGGTGGGGCACCCACAGAACTGGCATCCAGTCCAACCTACACGGATGAGGACAGAGCTATTAGGAAGCTTGGCCTTGCACCTGCAAGGGCTCCGCCGGAATCTCAGAAATATACATTTTTTAAAAGGATCAAAGCTCCGGAGGAACTTTGCTTCAGCCCACATGCTGGCCTGCGATCCAGCTTGGAAATGAACCTTACTCAGGAAAGCACAACAGCCTCTTCCCACTTCCTGCTCCTGCTCCTGGCTACGCTGAGCAACCCCTGCTGGATGCAGCAGCGCCTCCCTAACAATGCATCGCTCATGAAAGATTCAGCAGGCCGGCAGCCGCGCTGGGGCTGAAAGGAGAGGGAAGGCAACCGGGCACTGGGAGAGGCAGCCCAGGGCGAGGCCGGGGACAGCAAGCGAAGCCCACCAAGTCAGGAGAGGCAAAGAAGGGGGGCGAAGAAAGGCGAGTGCAGTTAAGCGTGCGGGACATGTGCATTTCATGTGCTCCTGCCCGGTACTCCCTGGAGATCCCAAGCTGTCAGGGCAAAGCTATTCCAGGCCCATGAAAGGCTGCGGCCCGGCACCGGCTCTTTGCAAAGGGGGCCTAGAAAACGCGTCTGCTGGTCGCGGTCGCTGTTCGGACAGAGCCTGTGTGCCGGCTCCCCCTGCAGGAGGCAGGAGGCCACTACAGCCTTCGCTGCCTCCGGAAGGTTGCTCACTCACGGAGAAAAAAGCAAAAGGAAGCACACACGCGCAGCTCGGTTTGCATATTCTCCCATTACTTTTTCTAAAAAAGTGCACGCCGGTCTCTTTATCACAGAAAATGCTGCTCAGAAGAGAAAATCAACAGTGCGGAAGGTCATTATGGAACAGCTGATGAGCACAAGGCAATGCAAAAAACCCGGCCCGAATAAATATCACTCGATAGTGCAGTGCGGGACCTACACGGATGCAAGTTTCTTACTGACCGGCTCATGCAATCGCAGCAAGGGAAAAAAGCCACGGTGCCTTGATTGCCTTGATTCCCAGTCGTCGTTCTGGTCGATGCTGGTGGGATTTGCCTAATTAAGTGCTCTAATGCAGATGGCCGAGTGCAAAACTGGGCAGCGTGACTTGAGGCCCAGCAAGATGGGCAGTGTGTGAAAGTGGTGGCAGCTGCTGCTTGGCCCAATGCGAGCGCCTCCATCGCTGAAGTAAGTGGGCCTCCAGGTCATGCCAGCCAGTGCAAGGAGCCAGAAGCTTGTCTGCCTAGCCTAGGACTGTCAGCAGTGCCAGCAACTTCCCAGGGTTTCAAGCCAGAGTTTCCCCAGCTCTGCACTGAGGTCCTGGGGATGGAACGTGGGGCCTTCGACATAGGATGAGTGGGCCCTGCCTCTCCCAAAGACAAGAGCACCCAGGCGTCTTTCTTTCGTGCTAAGCTCAGGGTAGCCTGCTTTTCCCCTGTCTCTCTGCCTTTAACAGCAAACCTCTACACATAAATTTAAGCAGGCAAACCTGCTTTTCCTGGCAGGGAGAAAAATGGTAACGCATCAGCCTGCTCAAAAGCACAGGGGTGAGGCTGTAAAAAAAAAAAGAAGGCTGGCTACTCCTAGGTAAAGCAGCATGGATGAGAGGTAGATGTAAAGTGGGGGAAACACCGATTTTTCTTAATTTCTTAATTTATTCTTTCATAAACAAAAGAAGGCCAACAGCTTGATTAACATGACACAAGGAGAGATGGTCGCAGCCCTGCTGAGAGGGTCTTCAAAGTGGAATGTGTCTCTCTCTAGACCAGAGAATTCACTTCCAGGGGATGCTGCAAGGGTCGCTCCTGTCCTGCTTGAGAGAACTCACCAGCGGCAGCTTGGTCACTGGGCCAACAGAAGGCCAGAAAAGCTGGACCGCTTGTCTGGCACGAGAAACTTTAAATTAAAGGCTGCTTTTTTTAGGGAAATAAGAACCAGGGGTCAGGGTTCGCTTCTTGCAGTGAGGCATTATGGTGTGTTAGCTTGGAGGATATGGGCATCTGGAAGTGCAACTTGTCTGCAAGATACCAGGGCGGGGAAAGCTGAACACGGGCCATCCTGCATTATCCCACCTTAATTATCATTTTTATGTACTGTATTTAGGTGAGTCTCAAGGATTCTTATGACCCTTGCATACGCTTGCATTGTTCCACTCGGTAAAAAATAGCCAGCAAGCCAACAAAAAGACCTCTGTCTACAGAAAGGCAAAATGCACAAGCTTCAATGAGCAAATATTGCTAATTTGAATTTCTGGGATGGGGAAAGCGGCAATAATTATGCATTACAGGTGAAAGAACAGAAACGAATCAGAGTGCTGCAGCAGCAGAAAGAAGAGAAAAGTTTGATTTGATTAATAAAAGATAATGTGCTATTTGTGCATGCAATTTACTTCCAATTAATACACTGCAGCTTAATGCACATAATCAGAAGTTATCCAATAAATAAGCAATGTGGTGTTTAACCTATTCTAAAGCTAGTAAAAACATCAAGATTATATATGTAAAATTATACAAAGCATATTTTCCCAGAGAGAATAAATGCTCTGCTAAGTTTTCACTTAACCTGTTTTCATGGTTAGATTAATCTGTTAGTATGCATCATTGTTTAGCAAACCCACAAAGCACCAAAGCAACACTTGATTTCAAAGGTCCATGTTGGCCAGCACTCCATAGGCACAGTGGCCAAGAGCTTCAACCAGGATGGGTGCAAGTCCTCCCCTTGCCCAGGAACTGGTGCACGCAGGCAGGCCACCTCTGGTAAAGGAAGGAGCACATGGCCAGCAAGGCTGGTAGCCACGGATAGCCTCCTTCCTCCTGAATCTGTGATTTAAAACTGGCCTTTTTCTTGATGAGCCAGATCCATCCGCTCAAGGTCACAACTCTGTTGCAAAACCCTGAGTACTCGGAGCCATAACCACTGAGAGAACCTCGACTACTGGGAGGTATACAAATGAATTAATTAAATAAAAATAAACAAGGCAGTGGGTGAGACACAGGTTTTGCCCGGAGGCCAAGAGGGATGGGGAGAAGTTGGGGCCAAAGCTGCAGAAGTATTTGAGAATTTCTAAGAGCCAGAATCAATATTATTAGACAGGCTTGTACTTAATAACTCACCTGGTTGCCATAGGAAACCGGGAATTGGATGCAGGTGGGCTCCCAGGGAGGAGGGGAGCATTGCTCTGTCCCTCCTCCCCAAGCGGTTCCACACTGGCTGAGGAGGGGGCTTCCCTGCTCTGCAAGCAGCCCAGAAATGCAGGGAGCAGCCAAGGATGAGGGAAAGCATCTCTTCCGCCCCTCTACTTGGAAGAAGGCTTTCTTTTCCTAACTTCTTTTCCTAACTTCTCAGGAGCGAGGTCTCCCCCCTTCTTTCTGGCTAGTGCGGAAACATAGGCTACTGCCCTCTTAGCAGGCTAATTAGAAACAAATGAACGAAATGAATAACTTCTTTAGACTTATTTATAATGCTGTTGAAAGACCCAGTTCCATCAGTCGCCAGCTAGGCACTGAAAGAAACCCGTGCGCACACGCATGCGTACAGACACCGACGGCCGGTTCAGCCACTTCCTCCAAAGACAACACATTCCCCATCTCTCTCTTCAGAAACAGACCTCGTCACTCCCCAGTTAGGGATGGGTGAGAAATCTGTTCAGTTTGCACTTCCCCGTGTGTATTTACCAAATCAGCATTCCCCACGCCTCAACACAAACCAAAATGGATTTGGAGCTTGAAATCCATATTTTTCAGAAGTCTGTTGATGCCGTTCACCAAAAATTATACTTTTGAAAAGAGGCACATAAAATATACATATTCTTTAAAAATGCACACCAAAACACTAATTCCATGCAGAAAATTCCATGGAACTGTGCATATTGGAAATGCAGAAAAATTGGCTGCATTTAAGCACGTGTGTGTAACAAATGTGTGTATTGGAAAAACGGTCATGAAAACAGGGCAAAAACCATCTGTGCTCACAAGCGGATGTGAAAAGGGGCGGAACAAATGGAAGCACGGAAAAGTGAGAGCCAGAACACTATCAAGGTTGATGGATACACCCGTTCCTACCCCCTGCATACCTAATAATCATTTTTCCAAAATATGGTTTGGAATATCCCATTCAGACTCAAGACAGTCCTCAATCCTCCATCCTCTGCATTTTGGGCATCCCTCCTTGGCATGATGGAAAACGGGGAGCAGGCATCGGAGTCTCAGGTGGTACCCTGCAACTACCTGGCACCTCCCCCCCCCCCAGATAAAGCATAGGCAAAATAGGCCCCAACCTGCCCTGCTTCTCCTCAGTCACATTGCAGCATGGGATGGTGTTTACCCAGACAGAGCGCGGCATCACTCAGCACCGAGGGCGTGACGCCTGCTCCTTTCCCAACAATACATACCATCAGATAGGGACTTGTTATTCTGCAGAGCAGCTTGTGCACACACACAACCACACCGAATTGGGGAATTGTGAGCCACTCCTTGAGGATGGAGAAAAGGAGAAGAGCCACACTGAAGAGCGCAAAACACGTTTGCTTGCAAGCCCTGGCTAGGGTGTCTGCCAAGGCCACGAGGCCTGCAACGACGTGGCTCCAGGATCCCGGAAAGAAGAGTTCCCGTACATGTGTGGGAGGACAGGAGGCTGTGCCTACACTGATGGCATCTCGCCGCTGGGGAGGAGCTGTGGTGCAATAGCAGAGGACCCGAGGTCCCCGCACCAATCTCTAGGATCTCCAAGCGCGTCTGGGAGAGCTTCCTGTCTAGAGAGCCGAGAAAGTCCTTGCCAGCCAGTGCAGACGCACCAACCAAGCTGGACCAATGGATCTTCAGCCCAGATAAAAGGGAGGACTGCTTCACAGGCACATGCTGATTCACTTCCACAGGATGCAGACTTGGCCACCAACCTAGATGGCTTTCAGGGGGATTAGACAAACTCACAGAAGACAAAGCTCTCCGAGGTTGCGACTCATTTCCATATCAATGCCTACAATGCATTTCCTCTGTTTTGGCCATGTGCTAAATAACCACCCTAACTGGGGTTGAGATGCCTTCAGGGGGTTAGAAAAAGAAAGCAAGGTGTCGCCAACCTCACCTGCCAGCAACAAGTACATCTTAAATTTGGTGAGCGCCTCAGCAAAGTTTGTCCCAGCCCATAGTGAGAATGAGTTAGAGAAGCTTTTGCTGTTGAAATACCTTCAAATTTTAGACTAACTTTAGGGACAAGATCCCACATCTCTCGCTCCAGTTAGAAGAACGCCAGTCAATTCTGACCATGAATCTTGGCTGGCTACTCTACCACCCCCATCCCTGGTTAATTTCTCAGGAAAAGGTCATGGCTTTGACTAAAAGCCACAGTTAATCGTCAGAGTGATGCAAGAACAGGCTGTGGTTATGCTTGAAGGAAAGATGTACCATCGAGACAGCTTCAGCTATGGGGTGGTATAGAGAAAATAATAATAAAAAAATCTGGAGCCAGGCCTTGGCCTCTGGAAACAGGGAAACAGACTGGGGACTGGCAGGGCATTAAAATTACACCCTTAAATCCAGGCCTCGCTCCCGCCAAGCTGACTTCACAAGGCTATGCATGGGGCTGAGAAATTGTCCCCGTGCAGCGTGCATGCATTAACAGTATTTGTTCACATGCTCCGTCCCTGTAATTATGCATGCCCACGTAGGCACATTCCTGGACGGTGTTCCAATCAGCAGGAACAAGGCAGTCCACAGGCTTGGCAGGAAGACACGCCCCCAAGCGCGATCCACGAGGTGCACCCCGTGGAGAAGATGCGCGGCTCGCATGGCGCGCTCTCTCACCTGGAAGACACCCTCGTCTCCGGCTGCACCCTTCGCAAGGGAGGGTCACTGGGGCTCCTCAGATCCCAGCATGTTCATGCTCATTCCGCAGGCCGCTTGCATGCGCAGCAGTCGCGTGCCCTGCCTGCAGGCTAGCCGGCCCTCGGCAGGGCAGTGTCCCCGCTGAGGTCACCCTCGTCCCAGGCACAGGCCTTTGGTGGCCCGGCTCCAGCCCAAATGCCCCACCTGCAGCATGGGAAGATCGCGCTCCATTTAGAGCTATAAACAAGGTGAGCGTTTTAAAAGCGCTCTTTCGTCATGCCCTCTCATATTACAGCAGTGCCCACAGGGCCCAGCGCAGGCAGAGTGCCATTATAGGGAAACAATGAGTGCTTGCATCTAAGTCTCTTAATTACAGGACAATGGGCAGAGGAAAGAAAGGGAAGGTGGATTAGTAGCCGCTCTGGAGATGGGCAAAAAAAAAGGAGCTAAGTTACTTGCCCAAGGCCATGGCTAGAGTCAGAGGCGAAGAGCGGAGCATGGGAGCGTGTTTTCTGAACCCTGGCAGAAGCCACCTCCTAGAAATGACAAACACACTGCAGGTGCCTGGAGTTTTATGGGAGGTCAAACGCTCTCATCTCCAATTGACAGCTCTTGCCCGGCTTTCCCCACTTCTTCTTCCCTCTCCTTTTTGCTCCACAAAAATTCCATTAAGGAGGAAAAGATGGGATCACCACACAGCCTCTTTTAATTGGTACCATCTGGACGGACGCCATTTCCTCCTTCTGCACCTCGGTGTCAAGACCTTGGAAATAGTCACCAGAGACCTACAGACATTACCTGATGCCCTCCAGATGTTTTAGACTGCAGATGCTACAGTTCCATGGCTCATGATGATAGTGCATGATGGGAGTTCTAATCCACCAGATCTGGAGGGTACCAGGCTGGGGAAGACTGAAACCATGACTCACCGTTCCTTTCATCAGACTCAAAAGGAGTTCTTCCAGAGTCATGGCTACAACTTCCATTGGAACTCACCACCGGCTATGCAGGCTGGGACGGGTGGGAAGTGCCCTCCACCAACGTTCAGAGGTCACAAAAGGTGCATCTTGGCTTTAGAGGCAAAGCAAATGTTCTGTTGGGATTCTGAGCCTGGAATCCCTGAAGTAACTTTTTTCCCCTACAAGAAGCCTCTAAATCTGGGCTATGGCACAAGGGAGAGGTGGCAAGACTACAGCTCAATCCAAGCCAGTTGAAGGATAACCTTTCTCATGTACCTGCTGGGCCCTAAATCAGTAGTCATTCTCCAGGTGCCTGTGCCAAAGGAATGGACGGGGAGAACTACAAAGAAGAGGCCCTCTTTAGTCGTGGCACCACAGTGGTGGAATGAGCTTCCCTGGGGAGGCTCATCTCAATTTTATAAATCTGTTATTTTTTTAACTTTCCATACTGCTGGGGCTTACTTTGATTTCTACTTGTATTTTATACGATACATTTACATTTTATAGGGTATCCTAAGTTGTATTGTACGCTTTTAATTGTTATGAAAAGCTCAGAGAGGTTCAGAGATCGGGCAACATACAAATGTAATAAGCCAAAAATAATCCTTCCTGTGCACCACCTTGTGCCTTCCTTTAGAGCAGCAGGACGGGCAGCCAGAAGACCTCCAGCTCCCAGAAGCTCTGCTAGAACGCCACATGGTCAGGAAGACCAGGAGCCACCACATCTGGGGACCTACTTTCTGCCCACTCCTGCTTGGACAAGGCTTCCCCAACTGGTTACCCTCCCACTGTGCTGGAGTGTCGGGGATGCTGGAAGTTGTAGTCCAAAAGAAGTGAAGGGCACCAGAGTGGGAAAGACTGATCCAGTTAAGGGGATTAAGCATGTCCTCAGTACATAACCCTCCTATTTTAATTTAGCACATATTCTATCCCATCCCATCTGTACAAGTAAATAAGACTGGACATTAAATTTATGAGCATAATATCTATAAACACTTCCCAAGGATTCTCATCTAAATAAAATGTAATTATGGGTTGCATCTAATGATGGCTTTGTGTTAACAGAAAACACTTCAGGTCTTCCCATGTGGAGCACCCACAGTCTGGCGATTCCCCTACCTAATGCAGCCGTTCCTGAGGACTGGGAGACCCTCTGGAACAATTGCGGACTGCTAGAAATGGAGAGAACCCATTAAAACTGCTCTTATTCAAAAGTTCAGTGCTACAACACTGGCATTTGAGCCAAACCATATCCATTCCTTGTGTTAATAAATAATTTTGTAAAACAATGCATTAAAAAAGAATTGAAATATTTTTCACGGGAACATACGACATTCAGAAAATTCCCATTACAGTTTTTTTTCTTATAGGAGAGGAGCCAGGAATGGGAATTGACTGGGGACTTGGGAGATAGTGAATCAGACTCAGAATGTTATTTATGATCAAGATTATTGGGGTAAACAGAGCTCTATCAAGAAGTAATTTCTGCAGTATGCACCGTTCCCAAATAGAAGATGGATGAACTCCATAAAGGATGCTGCAGCCTTGAATTTATAAGAGGTGAGCAGGGCTGTCAAGGACGAGACATTTTGGAGGGCTTTCATTCACAGGGTCGCCATAACTCGGAGATGATGTGATGACACAAAACGACAATGAATGTACACTCCAAACTGTTATTTAAAATATAGAAAAGGGCCCAAAGCACACAGTCTCGCCCTGTTCAGGCAAGTTTGGGTTCCTTGAAAGCTTGAGATGAACATTGCTGTTACTCTATGATCTAAAAATTTTCTACCCAAATATCTTGAAATGAGCCTTTAAATCTGTCGCCCTCCAGCAAATTCTTTGTGAAGTATCAAAGATACAGACCCTAAAAGGTGTCCGGCACTAGCACACCTCCAGCTACAGAGAGCCAGCTTCAAATTCAAAGGCCTTACAATGCTTTAAAATGAATACGCCATAGAATACATCCAGGAGTCCACCATGGCTGGCAGTTCTGCAACCCCAGAGCAGTAATCACTTAAAAATACAGAAGGACGGAATCCAGGCAAGTCAAAGAGGGTCCTTCGCAAAGCAGAGATGAGCCCTTGCTGTGCCCTTCTTTGAAACACTCTTCCTTTCGCCCGTATTATTTTTAAAATAATTTCTAGCAACACTGGAAAAGAATCCAGAAAGCTTCAAGCACAGCAGGTTCCTGGGAAACCGACTTCTGCACCAGCGGCCCAATTGGTACCTAGGAAACCGTAAATACCAGGCAACTGGCATTCTGCTTCCAAAATCCCAGCAAGGCTTAACTTGAAACCTTTGACTCCCAATGTCACCACGCCAATGCTCCTGGCTCACACACGGGGCTGCACTCTCTAGCCGCCATTAACTGTTTCTCCAGCGCAGTGCTCCGGCCGCCATTTTGGGCTTCTCCAAGAGCTACAAGGATGTCGAAACATGGCCCCAAAAGAAGATAAGATATGCACCCCAGTGCCTTGGAAGCCCCATCAACGTGAATCATATTTGTGTAAACCGGCTGCATTACCACACGTACCCTGGAATTTGTGGAGAGAATTTGTGCAGAACAATGGGAGCTTTTCCTCTTCTGGTCAAGACTCAAGAGGCGAGACCAGCAGTGGGTGTGCTTGGGAGCACACCTGATTCCCGCAGGTCCTGTCGGCTGGGGAAACTTGAAGCCCGATTCTCATGTGCTCGGCTTGGCTTGCAGAGTCAGGTTCCAGCCACCCGTCTCCCTCCTGCTATGCTCTTCCTAGTGACCCGTGGCTTCCCCTGCTTGACCTCACCACCACCTCCAACTCATCAATCACAGACTTGCCCCTGCACCGCAGGGAAGACAGGCGGGAGCTGCTGCCTCTCTCCGGTCCCCTCGTTCTCTCAGACTGCATCTCTCCACCTTCCCCAGCACCGAGGCCTCCCAGGCGCCGGCAGGCGAGCGGAGGAACGGCGAGATCGGCAGTCATCCTCACGCTGGAAACACCCCATCATCCCACCATCTCCCTCCTGTTCTACCACAGAAACAGCTCGCCTAACGCAAGCAGGTACAAAAGCAGCGAGTTTCACCAAAACTGCATTTCGTTTCGACTTTATGACAAAACAAGCAACTATCAGAAACTTGGAGCCAAGTTTCTGTCTCGTTAATTCAAATCAGTGTGCGGAATTCCACTCCACCCTGACTTGTGTGTCCTTCCCGGCTACTGCTCGGCTCTCTGACCCCATCGTCCCCAAACCTCGCCGCTCAGCACCACCCCCTTCTCGCCAGCAGTACACTCCTAACTCTGCAGCCCGCGACAAACTCTTTTCCCTTGACAAAGCCGCTTTTTTTAAGGTTTCAGCTGCAGAAACGGCACATCCTGTAGCTGATCGTTGTCGAAAGAACTGTGAACGTGCCACGATGCTACGGTAGCACCGCCAACCATTTGGGGGGGGATGTGGACGATGGATGGTGGACGGGGATTGTGACACGATGTTTTGCTTCGCTGGGGTTAGTTAGACCCCAGCCCCCTCCTTGCATACCCAGAGTGAACTAATTCAATGACATGACCTCGGCCAGGCACACAGAGGTGGCCAAGAGAGAAACACAGGCCCTGGATGCACAGCAACGGCACCACAGCCGTGGGCAAGCGCCCTGCCGCAACGCTTTCAGCCTCCCCAGAGCCAGCTGGTGGGCCTTGTCCTGTATTTGTACCCAACCTCTGGAACCGAAAGGGGCGCTTAGCCCCCGCTTTTCAACGCTTCAAAAGAGAACACGGAAGGCGTTTAAGGTAGCCGGCTGCCGCATTTACAGCTATTTTTAGCTAATTTAATATTTTGCTGGAAGACTGTTTTGTACTGACTGGTTATCCTCATTAACGATTTTCATTGTTTAAGTTTAACACTGCTCCTGTTTTGTTCCCAATTTGCTTCTCTCGCTCTTTCTTTCATTGCCACCAGCCAGCTTGGGGGCTTTTGGGGGGGGGGCAGAATTTCTACAGGAACAACGGTCTTCAGAAAGGGTGCATTTGTGCGCAGTTCTGGTTGGTGTGTTGCAGAAATTTCAGGCACCTTACAGGTGTGAGGGGTTGGAAATGTATGGCCAAGGGACCTGGGCTGCCATCCCAAGGAACTTTAAATAGAAAGCTCTGCTGAATCAGTAGGACTTTTTCTGAGAAAAGGTGTATGGATGGCACCGTACAAGATCCTCTGTTGGATTTTCTTACTGAGAAGTGCACAGAACTTACTGGCAAATCTCCCAGCATCTCTGAAAGACGCGTCCATCGCTAGGACAAAATGTCTGGAGAGATTCAGGCTGCAGAAGGCTTTTTCAAGAGGGGAAGGGGTAGAAGAGGGCTTCTCCCAAGGATCAGGGGCTGCGTCACCAGCCTCAAGAGGGAACGCGGACTCTGCGCATTTAGAGGAAGTCTGCCTGGGAGAACATGGAGCAGCCGTGAGAACGGATTTATAACATTATACATGATATGGAGAAAGTAAAGACAGAGAGATCCCCATTGTAGCTCGAGACCTTGAGAGTCTCACAAAGATACTGATCATCCAATAGATGCAGGATGAGCAATGGAAATTCTGCATGAAAATGCATGTCATTATACTGACTTGAACTACAGAAGCAAGAAGGGTAAGAAATATTTTAAATGAATGAATACAGCTCCCCAGTTTTGCTGCCACAAGACACAGCCAATGGCCCGTGGCCCCCGACCACGTCTTCTCTTTCAGTTCCAAGGGCAGATTCGACCCATGCATGATGAAATCTATCCAAGGAGCCCAGCCATGAGAACTCGCGTTCCGCGGCCAAGTCCCTGCATTTGCGAATGCTGCCTTCCTGCAACCTGGTGCCCCCCAGAGGTGACGGGCTGCAACTCCCAACACCCCCACACAGCATGCTGGGGATGATGGGTGCTGTAGCTCATCACATCTCAAAACTGGGGCAAAGTTGCTCCAAAGGTTGGGGTGCAAGATCAAGGAAAGGGTCGGAAGCAGATTCTGATGCTGCAAAACCACCCCGTGCTCTTCTGAAGACATGGTCTCCACTATTCACACGTGCCCTCAAAGCACGGGAGCACACCCAAGCCCCTTCTGCTTCATCTTATTAACTCCTCTCTCAGAGCTGGGTTGCAATTTGTATGTGACCTGCGTAGGCACCAAGGAAGCTTCTGGATTATGATCGGCTAAAAGCCCCAACAGTGTGGATGCCACCTCGAGCACCCAGCTGGCTGTGCTGGTGAAAATCAACCCATCCGTCCATCCACACCTCCTGGTCCACCCAGCTCCGTCAGAGGACTCTCTGGCACTGCCCTGGCTCATGCTCACGCAAGCAGCCACCCAAAAGGAAGGCATCCGAGGGCCACCAAACACACTGGCCACGCTCTGCTTTACCAGCCCCTCGGCAACTTCTGAGCAAGGTGCGAGAGGCTGCCTTCCCCAATTCTTTTTGCAGGTTCTTCGCCTGGAAACCATCCAGGGAAGGAGGAGGAGGAGGAAGAAAAAAAGAGGCATCTCTGGGTGGGGAAAGGGAAAGACAGTGCCAGCAGACTTTATCAGAAAGCTCACCCACAGACAGCGTGGCTCTGTGAGGCAATGCCGAGCTGGCAAGCACACGGATCGAGAAACCCTCTGCCAAGCCTTCCCCCCACACACCCCGTCTTGCGCCTGGGGCAGTTACCCAAATCTCCACGCGGCGCTCAGCTCACTTCCTCCCGATGTGCGAACGCTAAACCCATCTGGAACTGTTTAAACCTAAATATCCTTCTCTTCCCCACCCCCCAGTCCAACCTCGGATTCTTCCAAAGTTAAAACAAGCAAAGAGATGGGGTGGGAAGGCGGGTGCCAGGCCCGCCCGTGTCCCTCGCTCTCTCCCCACTCCTCATTTTCAGTTTAATTTCTGGGGAACTACAATAAATCTGGCCCTGGCAATTGGTCAAACCCTACACATTTTTCTCATTAATGGGGGGATGGGGAAAGAGGGGGCCTCAGATTCCACACTGCTGGTGCGTGCAGAAGAGAACGGCACCATCAGTGCCAACACCTCTGCTCCCCCCGTGCCCACGCGTCCCCCAAACAGCTTCTCCCCCTCTCGCTCTCGCGGGGGCAAATCGGGCAGGCGCAGACAGAAGGCTAGGGAAGAGCACACGATGCAAGGAAATCCCACCCCAAAAAGGATTTCACTCTCAAAGTAGCCGGAGCAAACGCCGGAGCAGCTGCCTCCGCCTCCCCATACCACAAGGAAAGAGGAGGCTCTGGGATGACTGACGGGCCTCTCCAGCCATCTTTGAAGAGGGGGAGCGGGTGCGGAACAGAGGCTGCCCAGAAGTCTAAAGATTGCTTTGAGTCCCTGGGCAAATCCATGCAACTTTCCCATGCAGGGCAGTCTTCCCCCAGACGCAGCGCCGCACATGCATGTTGCTGATTATAAACCAGGTCTTTGCTCCGACACATTTCCAACGTTTTGCATTCCAAGGTGGGGGCTGGAGAACAGGTGTTTGGAGCTTGTGGGATTGTAGAAACATGGCGAGGGAACCGCAAACACGCTCGCACGCATGCAGGGCTCCTGCAAAACGGCACGACCGAGAACACGCGGCTTAAGTTGCGTTTTCAGCACTGGGGTCCGAGGGCTACACCTCCGAACCCTGACCCCCAGCTCCCCCACATGAAATCTCACTTTTAGTTCCTTGCAATCTCTCCACCCCACCTCAAAAGGAAAGGCTTGCAAATGAAGGAGCACTGGTGGGAGCAACGGACACACTCCTTTTCCATGCATGAAGCGTGGCTCTTCGTAAATGAGCGAGCAAATACGGCAAATGCCAACACGGTTATGGGGCATCCAAATTGAAACCCTGGAACTATAATTAAGTTCCAGCAGCAAGTCTTTCCCATGGAACTTGCCTCATTCGACAAACATCACACAAAGGGGCCTCTCAGAGATGCACATTTTGGCCCCTCGTGTAATTTCAATGCAAAACGCAACATAGGTGCTTTCAAGTTACAACTGGCAAAACAATTCTAGCTAGGAAATCTTTCCGACAACAGCCCTTGTGCAAGTGTAGAGTTCCATATGTGTGAAGCGAAGACCACAAAGAACTAATGTTTCCCTTGCCAACAGTTTCCCACAGAGAAAGAGACCTGGATGCCTCCTGGAAGCTCCCCGTACTCCTTGAACCAAACACAACTTGTGGTGCCATTCAGACCACTGCCGTGGAGAAACACAAAATGATTGTGTTTCTTTTCTCTGTTATTTCTGTCCTCCATAGCTTTGGCTCCAGCATCTCTTTGCCTCTGCAGTAGTCAAAGCGGGCTCTTACCCACTTTTTGGCTTTTAATTTTAGCAAAGCGCCAAGTCTTGAAAACATGCATACTCCGGCTCTACTACCTGCTCATAACCTCTAATAAGACCAATATTTCCACCATCTTTTGATCCACAGTGCATTAATAAGGCACCTGGTTTTCTATTAATACCATATCTCCTCAAAGCAATGTTGCACACAAAAGAACACATAAGGGCCCCCACATTTTAAAAACAAGCAGAAAAAAACAAAAATCCCTGTTCGATCCCACAGAATAAAACCCCAGAACACGTGCCAAGTATTTTCATTTCTTTGCTGAATGTATTTCTTCGCCAACATTCACGACAACAGCTTTCCTGTGGAAGCTGGTTTGGGAATCCAAGCTCCCGTAAGGGAATCCAGCAAGTCCTGGCAAACCTCTCAGATTCCCATCAGCCACTTTAAAGGGTCAAAGCACAGCTTGGCTCAAAGCCCTAAGAGGAAAACTGGGTGGTTCAACCTACTGGCCTATTTGGCAAAGAAGGGTGAACCCCAACTGTTGGGAACAAAGGAACCCAGGGGCCCAACTCGAGCTGGTTCTCAAGCATTCTCCTCCCTGCGCCCGACCGACAAGAATTTGGCTGCGCACACATGCGCACCCACACCTGCCTCCCTCTCTCCTCCCGCTTGGCACCAAAAAAGGAGACGCTCATTCCAGACAAACCAGTTTGTTGTGGCAAGGCAGGCCGAGCTGCAATTGCACAGAGGCAGGGAGGAAAGAAACAACAACACACACACACCAGCCTCTGAGCCTATCATCCCGATTCCTTGGGATGTTTAATTAAAAGCTCCCAAGTACCCAACCGCCAGCAAGGACAGAAACCCAACCAACCTGTGGAAAGAGAAATGCTTTGTGCAGTGTGTCAGCCTTCAATAAAGTTCACAGCAAAAACACTGAGGTAGGAATCATTAGAAGCAAGAGGTCTCCGTCATACGCCGTGCAAGGAGGAAACACATGACAATTTAGCTGGAGAGTTTCAGCACACTAGGTGGCTCAGTGCTTGCCCGTGTAACCCGAGGTGAAGCTTCGTTAGGCACCAAAAAATGAAGGGGGTAAGAAAAATACCGAGAACAGCATGGGGGGAGCAGGCCTGAGAAACGCATGCGATACGCCTTGCATGTTTGCCCTCGCCGCCAATTAGCAGACTGCTTCTCTGGGCACAAAGGAAGAGCCTTCCTTTCCCCATATGGATGAACCAGCTTGCAAAGAAGCGGAGATTTAATGAGCTCGGCCTGGACTTCCAGAGTTCTGTGACCAGATTTCTCTCAGCTTTATCCTAAAGCATCAACATAACAGCAGGCCTCTCATCCCTGTTGGGAGAGGAGACAGTTCGCTGAACTGTAATTAAAAAGAAAGCACATCTCTGCCCATCAAGAAAATACCTGACAGCATCTATACGTGGAGGGGAGGGTCCCATCTCATGTATGACGCACAGTTCGCCAAATCTAATGTGCATGAAGAAACGCAAGCGTGTTTATATTTTGGGATTTCTCTTAGTGCAGAAGTGAAAATGCTGTAGCATCAGACTTTCCAGGGCTCAATGTTTCCTTCAAGCCTAGCTCCATCGTTCTCTCCCTCCCTGTTCAATTTCCACCCCAACAAAACTTGGAGGAGGTGACACAGAAGGGCAATTGATCACCCCTCCTGTCACATCCCACTGGGACAATCAGCATTACACTTACCTGGAATCGTTTCTCCCATCACCCAGTTCCGTTTTGTCACAAGGCGGCTTGATTTGGCATCCCGCTTTGCCCACAAATATGTTTTGGGCAATTGAAGGGAAATCCACCTTTTCAAGCACTGCCACACCACGGTGACGATGGTGAAAGGATCTTAAGAGATCGCTTACTGGTGTTAAGAGGGGTTGCGTGGGTGCTTTGAAGCACAGGCCTGTGGGAACACAGATCAAAGTACTGTATTCTCCCAGTTCATCTCAAAGAGCCACCTTCTCCCAGTGCTCCATCAAGGAGTTGTTAAGGCACCCACAGGAGAACAGGAAACCTCTGCAAAGCGCAGCCCCAGAAACCTGTCCCACCAAGCTAGCCCAGACAAAGGAGGACAGAAACCCACCAGGATCAGGCAGGGAGATGGCGGTTCTTGCCCTGCCTGTCCTCCTCGAGATCCAGGCCTCTCTCTCGGCCCCTGTGCATACCTGCCCACCTGGGCACAAAGGAAGAGCTGGCAGGAGCGGCTGCCTTTGCTCCCGGAGCAGCATTCCTTCCTTCCCTCGTGCTCAGCCCGGGGAGAGCAAGGGCATTGGGGGCCCACTCCACCGGCTGGAAATTGCATCAAAAGCACTAACAGCTATAGAAAATGTGATTTGATGCACTTTAAATTAATACCATCTCGTTTTTCTTCTCTCAGACCAGAGGCTTGGCTTCCCGGGACAGGGGAATGGGGATCCCGGCCTGAAGGGAGGGAGCCAGCCACAGCGGGCGAAAAAAAGAAAGCTTGCATTTTTCCCCCTGGAAAGACTGAAATGGAGAGCTAGCTCCATTCCCTCCTAGGCTCTCCGGCCAAGCTAGAGAAACGTATTCCTAGGGGGCCCTCGGCTCCCCAGCCAAGCACCTTTGCCAGAGAAAGCCGCTGCTGTTGCTCTGGCCAGAACATTCCTTCTCCGGCAGGCTGAGGCGCTGCTGATCCGGAGAAGAAAAAGACATTGTAACTTCAAACAGACCCAGCACGCTTCGACAGAAACCTAGGGGGAGAAACCATTTTCTTCCCAGCCGTACAAAGCCCTCACTGAGTGGCCGCGGAGAGGGGGTCCCCCTCCAAGCCCCTCCACTGCCCCCCACTCTTGCACTCCCTTTGCAAAGGACCTGGACACCCCGCACCACCCTTGCAGGTCAGCTGATAAAATTTGTGTAGGGCAGTGGAGCAACACAATGCCACAGAGTCTCATTGCGATTTTTTTTTAAATGCCAGACGAGTCGAAAAACTGTGTGTGTGTGCACACACACACACACAAACACACCCCGACCACAAAGTCCCAGGGCTCACGGGTCGAGGCAAGGAGGTAACAAAACTAGCTCGGAGTTACACATTTTTGGCACCCAAACTTGACAAGGCAGAGTGAAGTGACGAGATCCTTGGTTACTAAGCAGCTGCGGTTTATACAGAGTGCGTGCGCATGGATTTATGGCTGCTGTGGATTTATTATTAGCATTAAAAGTAATGTATACACTAGATTTACAGTAACTGCTCCAGTGCTACAACGCTGCGTCAGGAAGCAGCTTTGTGAAAAGCTTTTCTTTTCATTTTTTTAAGTGGGTACCTGTACAAAAAAAAAAATAAAAAAAGGAAAGGAAAGGAAAGGAAAGGAAAGGAAAGGAAAGGAAAGGAAAGGAAAGGAAAGGAAAGGAAAGGAAAGACACTCCTGCTGGTTTAAGGGACGAGCAACCTCGATCCAGAGTGAAATCACAGCAGTTGCCATATACAGACTCCATCAGTTTACACGGAGTCCGACTGGAACAAAAGCTGGATAAAGCAGCGTGGGTTAGAAAGCCAAACTCTGGAACCGTGCCCCCGTGCACGTTCATAGCCGCCAAATCGGCACCTCCAACACAAGCTTTCACACAGCTCAGCTGTATCGCTGGACCTTTCCATATTCTTCAACTTGCCCTTCACCGCTTTTTCACCTGGGAGCACAAGTTTGGCCCACAAGCCCCGAACCTCACGGATCTGTTACTGCCATCGACCCACTGAACAGGGCAAAAGGAAGGATTCAGGTCTGCCTCCCAAAATGCCAGCTTAGACGCAGCATTAAAGTAATAAGCTACGGAACAGGTCATGCCCGTACACACGCCAACCAGGGAATGTAGCAGAAGCAGGACAAAAACAAGGCTGTGTAAAGTAATAGGAGGAGAAAAAGCCAACACCAGTTTTAGAAGCGCAGTGTGTTGTATTCACAGAGACAGCAAACACTTGGGAGTAGGGAGAATTTCAGATGTTCTTTGCCAAAAGAGCTAGAATGAGCGCTCTTTGCACACCCCAGGCCCAGATAAGGATGAGGAAAACTCTTCTTTCCAGCACTCTGCCAGCCAGGCACAAACACAAGGGCCCTTGCAGGGAAATGCTCTCGCAGGCCCGAAAATATCTGGGGGGAGGCATCTGTAGTCTACAAAGGGGGTGCCAGCGCTGAAGCCTCATCGCCCCGTTGACTGGATGCGTAGAGAATGTGTTCTTTCTAGACGGAAAGAAAGAGCTCCAACACGGCTCTCTGCAACGGCCAAGGTAATTTGGAAGCATTTTGCTTTTCTTTCTTGGAAACTCTTAAGTTACAAGACAACTTGGAAGAAGTGAAGAAAGTTCCTTTCTCTCTGCCTGGTCTCCAGCCCTGCCGTGCACAAGCGCACACACGTCCTTTTCACCACAAATGCAGCGCCTTTGCTACCCTTGAAAAAGAATGCATCTGGGAAAGAAAACTTAAAGCCAGTGTCAAACAGGGAGGGAAAAGGAAGAATTCAAAAGCGTGGTTTGAACGTATCCCAAGCAAAACAATACTGATACTGAAAGGTTTAACGATGTTTTCTGTGAACAGCGAGAGATGTTTGATGTATTTCAGAAAATTCCCACAAACCCAATTTTAATATAGCAAGCTTCTATGGAGGCGGTGGTGCGCAACCGGAGAATACAAGCTGAGCCTTAAAAACTGGTTCCAGGGCCTGATAATCCATCAAATATGTTCACGAAAGACATCTTAAAACCTGTATTACTGCTGTTCAACATGTTGAAGGCGTGCTTTCAACTCTCCTGTTTCCTGTGTGGCACTGGCTTTAAGGTTCAGCACACAAAGGACAAGATGTGCCACGAGACTTGCTGAGCTGGATCTGAAGATCAGCACCGTCTCCAACAGCAATACTCATAGGCATGCATCCTTCAAGCCACTAATGTTTAAAAAAATTTCCATCAGCACTGTAAGAGGCAAAGAGAGACCACCACCATCTTGACCGCTTCCGTTTAGCATGCAACGGAGTTAAAACCGTGTTCTCCCAGTTCTTGAAGGATCAACCCGTTGGATTTCAGCAAGGCTTGTGAGCATCACCATCTCTGCTGGCCTTCTGAGTGAAACAGAAGGGAGAAGAATCTGAACTTGACGGCGTGTATAAGAGAGGCCAGCAATAAAACTATTGCTGCTTTGGTGGGGATAAGATAAGTATTAGGAGAAACGGTCTCCATTTGGAACGTAAGCCCTCCTGCTTCAAGTAAATGACTCTGTACTTTACAGAAGTGTCCTTTGGACTTGAAACAGGAATGGGAGGGAGCCAGGACAGAGAGAGCGCCATGGCACAGACCATCTCCAGGTAGCCCAATCTGAACTTTCACTGGCAGAAAAATATGTTCATTTGTCCTCTCCATGCTACAGAGATCAACAATGAGAATGAAGTCAGGAGTTTTTTTCAACAGCTTCTATTTCTGAGGTTTGCTTGCAACTCACAGGAGCATTAGAAGTAAGTATAATTTAAACACAAGCATCTGAATTTCTCCTATTTTTGTTTTAAAGCCCAGGATAAACTACTTGATTTGCTTCACCTATTTAATGTAGGAAAAGTAGCAGCGCTCCCTCATGTCTCCCTCATTCTGGTCTGAACACACCATGCCCTGCTAAGTGCACAGAAATCTACCCATTTGATAATTTGAATTTTAAGTAACAGAGAAGTCTAGTGTTGCTCATGGCTGAAATACAGTAAGCCAATGATGTATAGATAATGCCAACAGATTGAGGCCTCTCTCTCACCTGCCACTTACAGCGCGATCACCTCCGAAACCTAACGAATGCATCATTCCACCACCCACACAATGGGAAGCCAACTAATTGCCTCAATCCTGGACTGCTAGCCTGTGTGCTTCCTTCCTTCCCTTGCACCCTTTATAAGCTAGCTGTTTAATACTGTGTCACAAAGCAAAAGCTCGCGATTATTGGAGGATGGGGCCCTCCCCAGTGCCACTCTTTGCACGGGGTCAGGAAGCGAGACCCGAGTGCCCGTTCGCCTGCAAGAACCCAGAAAGCCCAAGTAAACTAGAGGTGGGTTCGGCTGGATCTCTGGCCAAGCTTCACATTTGCAGGAGGGTCTCCCGAGATTGCTGCTTTGACGGGTGCTTCTTGCAATAGGGCTGCTAAGTCCACGGAGCAGAGGAAAAGGAAAGAAATGCTCAAGTATGGGGTGCTCTTGGGAATGTGTGTGAGGGGGCAGCCACTGCCCATCCCCAAAAGACAGACAATGGCCTCTTCCCAGGCATCTGTCCTAGACAATGGCTATGCATTCTTGAGCATGTATATGCACACTGGACAGCATTTACCTCTGGAGGCCGCCCCTCAGTCCAAAGTAGGCTATACCGATGGAAGGGGAGAGGTAAGGGAGATGTCCCTCTTGGGGAAAGAGTGAGGCGCTGCCATTCCCAGGGGGTTCACCCGCAACTCCCTCCCCCACACAGATGCACACAAGCAGAATCAATGGGGGGGGGGGCTGATTGACGTCTGGGCACTCACAATGCGACCCCACGCACGTCCACTCAGAAAAAAAGTGCTGCGCAGCCCCATGGGACTTACTCCAACGTAAACGCGCGCAGGGATCAGCGCGTGAGCAGCGGGGACTGGGGCGATCTTCCGCTCAGGGTCGGGCACGGCCCCCCCACCCTCGGCCTCCCCTTCGCGGCTCTCACCTTCCAAGGCGCGGCCGCCGCCCGGCAAGACGAGAAGCAGCAGCAGCACCGGGAGCAGCAGCTGGGACGCCCCTGGACGGGCTGCGGCCATCGCGAGGCCGAAGCCCGGCGGGGCGGCGACACAAGCCCGAGCTCCGGGTGGGCTCGGATCTCGGCGCCGCTGCTGCTGGCGGCGGCGGCGGCCGGCGGCGGCGGCGGGGAGCGCAGGATGCGCCTCCGCTCCTGGCTCCGAGTCTCCCAGCTTTAAACTCCCGCGATTACACTCCTCCGGCGTCGGTCTGGTACTCCGGCCGAGTCCGAGCTCGCCTGCCCGCCCACGGGGGCTCGCACTCCGCGCGAGAGAAGCGCCTCCCTCGCTCGCCAGCCCTCCCGCTGGACGGAGCCCCGCGCCTCGGAGCCGAGCTCCCGCCTCTTGCCAAGCGGATCTTCGACGGGCTTTCCCCAACCGGTGATCCTCCGCGCTCCCGGCGCCTCCCCAGAGACTCGCCGGTTCCGAGAAGTCGAGCCGCCCGGGGTAGCCAGCCCACACCGCGTCTTC
This sequence comes from Varanus salvator macromaculatus, assembly GCA_023646645.1. Classification (NCBI taxonomy): domain Eukaryota; kingdom Metazoa; phylum Chordata; class Lepidosauria; order Squamata; family Varanidae; genus Varanus; species Varanus salvator. Next base: position 1,251,172 of record JAIXND010000757.1, read on the forward strand.
TCGCTCGGGTCCGGCGCGTCTGCAGCGGTCCAGGCCGGTGCCGCTCAAGGGCTTATCCAGACATGCCGCTTCGCTCAATCCCGGACAGTTGCAAACCGGACCGCTCGGGGGCAAAAGCGCCGCTGATCCTGCGGTCGTTCCGGGCCAGTTCCGCTGCGGGCTTCTCCGGGCCCTCGTGCACGGTCTGGACTGGCCCGATCCTGAGCGCCGGCGGGGCTGAAGCACCGATCCCTGGGCTTTCTCCTGGGAGGCTTGGAGCGGTCCCGGCCCCGGCCCCGCGCCTTAGCCCGGGCTCGTGGGAGGCTTCCTCCGCCGCGGTAGGTCCTTCTGCGTGCACAGCGGCTGCCAGCGACCCCCGGGCTCCGCACGCAGCTGCCCCGGCCGCACTCCGGAATCCTCTCGCAGCCGCGCACGCTCTCGCACTGGGGGTACCAGCACCGCCGCGGCGGCTCAGACCCAGGGGGCGTGGCGCAGCTGCCCATCACGCGCCCGAACGCGCCCCTGGCAACCTGACGCCCACTCGGCGCGAGAGAGGGACTGGGGGCACGCCCCTAACAACGCTAAGCTCCCCGCTGATTGGGTGGCGGGTCCTCGGTGGGTTGCCGCCTTCGAAGGCGGGGCTCGGGCCAAGGGGCAGGGCTCTAGCGAAAGTTGAATTGGAAGAGGCGGGGACGCTACGCCAATCAACGGGAGCTGTCGCCGCCCTTTTTCTTTTCTCATCCACCCCCATTGGCCAAGTAGGAGCACAGCGAGGAGAGCGCTCCACCTAGTGGCTGAGAGTGGAATTATCCACCCGTACGGCTCTTCCACTCCCATTCACAGAAGGCGGACGAAAGAGGAGGGGGAGGGGGAAGAGACCATTCCAATAAACTAGAGTTGCCTTCCTCAACCCGGCACCTCCCAGTTGCGTTGGACTGCAACGTCCATCATCCCCAGCCAACCAATGGCTATGCGGCCTGGGAGCTGATGGAAAAAGTAGGCCAGCACATCTGACGGGCATCAGGTTGGGAAAGGGAAGAGTCGGAAGTTGTTCCCCAAGAAGGGAGATGCGAGGCTGAACTGGCGCAGATGTGATCTGGCAGCGGTTCCTCGGGTGTGCTGTTGTTGTGAGCTCCCCTGCCGATGCTTGTCAGCCATTCCAGGCCAGGCAGGGATGAGCTGGAGCGGAGAGCACACGAGGCTTCCCCATGTTTGCATTTCAACACAGGTGCAAGGAGCCCCCCGCCCCCCCCACTCCGTAGGAAAGCATCGTAGGGAAGAGTCCCCTTCCACCGTTCTCCTGGGGAGGCAGTAGCGCAAATTGCAAGCCTCGTGCCAGTTCCGTGCACCAGCAAAGGGCCAGTGTGAGTGGAAGAAGTGGTGTCGCTTGGTGTGCACTGAAGGAGCGTGCACAACGCCCCATGTGGAAGCATTGTGGGAAACACGCTTAGCCACCTTTGGTCTATCCAGCCCCTGACCACACTAGGCTTCCAGGCCCTGTTCTCTCCTCCTCCTCCCTGGAGAAGCTGAAAATGATAGCTGGAAAACTGTGCCACTGGGACACAGCCCCTCCTTCCATAACAGAGCAGCACTTGTCAAGCCTCATCACTTCTCCATCTAGTCCCAGGTTAGGTCACCTAGTGACCTCCAAATGTGGGCACTGCAATTCCCATCAACCCCACCAGCATGGGCAATGGAAGTTGTAGGCCAACAGGAAGCTGTTCTGGTCATCTTTGCAGCAGAGGAGAATGCCCAGGGGCAGCATGGATACAACAGAATTAAACAGAAGTAGAGTTCAAAGGGTCCTATAAGGCCATCAAGTCTAACCCCCGCTCTGCTTCCACATGGAGTCCCCCGTCCGGCTGCAGGCCTGAACCTTTCCAGTTTAGCACAAGTGACTTGACAAGCAAGCTTGATGGATAGCTATGCAGGCAGGCCTTTCCAGCTGGGAAAATTACCCTGTGCATGCTCAGAGGCAAGATCACATGCTTACTGCATTGGTTCCAAGATTAAACTGACTCTAAAGTGCAATGCCAGGGATTGGATTTTAGACCCTGTCCTTGTCCAAATTTAAATCCTGCCCGGAAGTCCATCTCTGCATCATAAATTCCTGGTTTTTGCTTTCCCCCTATTTTACATACAGCCACAACTGTACAGGGATGGCAGGTTACAAGGTAACATAAACAAAAGACTGGCCTCTGCCTTGAGGCACTTGCAGTATAATTGCAGCCTATGAAGTGAGGAGGGAAATATTACGGAGTGAGAGGACAGGCAGGAGAGAGAGAAAAGCGAACCAAGAGAAGATGAAAGGAAATGCTATTCTATTCCAGTTGTGGACTGAGGGCTTCCACTTCACCTTGGGGAAAGGGGAATGTAGGTATTGAATGGTGGAGGGAAAAGTACCCTGCACATGCTCAGAGGCACTCCTCCTTTTTGTTCCAGGAGGAGACATTGTAAGCCAAGAGCAACTTTGAGGCATCTAGATGGCCAATGAAACCTGGGAGAAACCTAAGATTCCTCCCGCTGCAACTTGCCAAACTCATCCTTGGACCAGGTGACACAGCAGGTGGAGGAAATGAAACCCCTTTGACACATGTCATCTGAATGTGACTCCTCTGGCCCAGCTCCACCTGCTGCCCTGACAGATACTGGAAGGGTCTGCTGTGCTCTTCCCTCTTGCTCAACACCTGGACTTGCCCCACCTCTGCTGGCTTGCATTGCGTTCTCCTGAGCGCATCAGCGAGATAAACCGGGCTTGCTCTGACTCAGCCCGTGCTCCCTGAAAGCCGAGGGCCAGGCGAATCTCATCTCATCCCCTTTTGATCCCCGATACTGAACGTGTTTGTAGATCTTGTGTGAATCACTGTTCACGAGGCCTCCTCTGCTGCGGCTTTTTGGGAATGTGTTGTGACGACAGCGGCAGGCGAAGCTCAGGCTAGTGCCTTGGGCCCATTGCTCCACCTGGAAGCCTGGAACAGCATAAATTTGGCTGGGTGGGTGAGTGTGACCGCTGGTCTAAGCTGCCCCTCACGAGGGGCCCGGAAACCACGTGGAAAGATCCTGGCGGAGAGAAGGGGACTCACGACAGTGGTCCCCGAATATCGCAACTGCCTGTCATGCAGAAGAGAGAAAAATGGCCACGGCAAGGACAGGTGAGAGAAGCAGGTAGGACCTGGGCCTGTGCTAAGCAGTGAGAGAAACTTGAAATGGAAGCTGTGACACAACAGTGGAGCAGACCTCTTTGGGAGGTTTGGAGGTCTTTCAGGAGCAGCGTGTAGTTTCAGGATTCCTGCACTGAGCAGCGGTTGCGCTGAGTGACTTTGCTGGTCCCTTCCAGCTCTTCTCTGCGGTGGCGCCCCGATTGTGGAACGCGCTCCTCCGAGAGGTTCGCCTGGCACCAACGCTTCTATCCTTTCGGCGCCAGGCGGAAACCTTTTTATTCTCCCAGTGCTTTAATCGCTACGCGTAATTTGTTTTAGTGGAGGGTTTATATTTTAACATTGGATGCTAGGCAATTGTTATTGTTTTTCCTTTTTTTTCTTTTTTTCTTTTTTGTGTGCGAGGGGGACTAATTTATTGTAAACCGTCCGGAGACTTTTAAGAGACTTTTAAGTTGGAGGCATACAGTTATGTGAGGGATTGTCACACGGAGGTGGGTAGAGACCTGTTCTCCCCTGCAGAGGAAGGCAGGACACTCTCCAACGGAGCAAAGCTCAGGGAACCCAGATTCCATTTGGATGCCAGGAAGCACTTCCTGACAGTCAGGACCCCGAGGGCATGGAATGGGCTTCCACGGGAGGTTGTTGAGGCCCCGTTGGTGAGGGTGTTCAAGGATAGGCTGGACATGCACATGGTGGGCATGTCGTGAGCGGAGCCGGCTGGTGCCGGAGTTCAGACTAGATGGCCCAGGAGGCCCCTTCTGACTCGCTCTGTTTCTATGTTTCTAAGTATGGGATGGTATTGAAAAGTTTTAAATAAATAAATAAATAAATAAATAAATAACAGGCTAGCATCTCTCTGGCATGGGTAAGGTAGGTCTCTGGTGAGCACTGGTCTGGGGAGCTTGTGTGTATGGATTCCATTTCTGTTTCTGTGACCCGTTTTCAGTGCTTGGCTTTTAAGGAGAGCAAGAGACAGAAGGACCACAATGCCCTGGTTGGCCAGACTGGCTTCTGTGGACTGGCCAATGGAACTTTACCTGCACATGGAGAATAATTTTCCTGGAAGAGCCATGTGGAATCCAAGGCAGCCTTCACACTCCTCCTCCCCTCCCCTTGATCTTCACAACAGCCCTGTGAGGTAGGCTGGGCTGAGAATGAAGGGCTGGCCCAAAGTCACCCAGAGAACTTCGGGGCAAAGCGGGGACTCGAACTCCGGTTTCCTGCGTGCTGGCCCACATCTCATGCCACACTGGCGATACCTTGGCATTGCCATCATATTAACAGTCACCTTGCCGTGGAACACGCCTGAAGCAGCCCAGAGTCTTTCCCAAACGTGCAGCAAGTTGCCTTGCTTTGCGACTGACAAATGATACCACCGTGTGGCATTTCGGCTTTGGCTCCTTTCGAGGAATTGCATGCAGAGACCAAACTGCACCCCAACTTCTCCAGGGGGGCTGCTTCTGGCCTTTTGGAAAGCGGCCACCGCGCGGCTGCTGTTCCCGGAGACCTCGCCCATGGCAGGCTCCTGCCAGTGAGCCTGGGCAGCACCCGGAAGCCTGCCTTTATCGAAGGCAAACGGGAACCTGGCCGGCCGGCCCGTCTCATCCGTCTGCCAAGTGCCCATGCTGCGGCTTGCAGCGTGGCACGGAGCGAGTTTGGGGCACTGCCTTCCTTGCCTGCCCTCAGGTGTCGAGAGCTTTCAGAAGGAGAGAGGCCTGTCTTTTCATTTGTCTCTGCACACAAGAGAGGGAGCGGGTCCCGCGAGGGCTGGGTTGGCCATGACCCAGCATCCAAATCAAGGAAATATATCGCCTGAGAGTAGGACAAATGAATGTGGGATGCATACTGTGCAGAAATGCACATTTAAAATTATTTTAATTTTAAAAGAAATGCAATTTCATATTGAGGGAGGCTGTGGGCAGGTAGATGCTTGCCTGTTTGTCCACTGTCCAGGTAGCGACTATAGCAGGACAGATTCGAGACCCTGTGACTTTTCCATCTCACTCGAGAGCCAGTGTGGTGTCGTGGTTAAGAGCATGGGACTGAGAGGATCTGGGTTCGAGTCCCCGCTCAGCCATGGAGCCAACTGGGTGACTTTGGGCCAGTCACAGACTCTCAGCCCAACCTACCCCACAGGGTTGTTGCTGTGGGGATAAGATGGAGGAGGAGAATGATGGAAGCTGCCTTGAGCCCTTTGTAGGAAAAAGGCAGGATCTAAATCGCAATATAAATAAATAAAGGGTTCTTTATCTTGAATGGGGCTTAGGTGGTGCAGTCCTTCGCATACAGTGTCTAAAACAGGCCACCTGGCTGCACCAGGCCTGCAGCTGGGAGCTCCCTGAACTGCATTGCCAACACTGCCAGCCAGACTGGCATCATGGTGAAGATCACCTACTAAATGAAGGAAGAAAGAACAAAAGCGGAACCACAGCGGAACATTAAGAAAACGAAATTCAAGCTTACAGAATAATTACGGAACTTTGCTGTCAACAAGGAAGAAATCAAAATTATGAAAGAATTTGCATGCCTCAGCTTGGTCATCCGTTCAAATGGAGGCAGCAGCCAAGAAGACTGAGCCTTGGAAGGGCAGCAGTGAAGGAATTAGAAAAAATTCCCTAGTGCTTAGATGTTTCACTGGAGACCAAGGTCAAGATAATCCAAACTATTGTATTTCAATTCACTATGTAAAAGTGCAAAAGCTGGACAGTGAAGGAAGCTGGCAGGAGGAGAACGGATGCATTCAAGGCCTGGTGCTGGAGGAGAGCTTTGCAAACATCCTGGTCCAACGGAAAGACCAAGAAGAGGATTCCAGATCAAATCAAGCCAACGCTTTCCCTAGCAGCAAAAGTGCCAGAACTGAAGCTGTCATACTTCGGACACATCATGGCAGGGCAAGACTCAGTAGAGAAGTCAATCCTGTTAGGGAAGGTCAAAGGCTGAAGGTGACAGGAAGATCAAATAAGAGATGGATGGACTTCACAAAGGCAGACATAGCCTTGAATGTACTAGAGCTGAGCAGGGTTGTCACGGATACGATACGTTGGAGGGCTTTCCTTCATGGAGTCACCATAAGTTGGAGAGGACTTGATGTCATGCAGCAACAATGAGCTTCGGGTCTGTCCAAGGTCATGAAGCTTTCTGGGTGACTTTGGTCACTGCTGCTCAGCCCAGGCTCACTCACAGGGTCGTTGTGAGGGTGAAAGGGAGAACCACTTGAAAAAGGACCTGGAATCACTTGAGAAGGGCAGAATATAAATGTAGGTGAAGAGATACATCCTACTTGCTCGGTGGGCAAAGGGAATCGGAGAGCATTCTGGCTACACCGTTCTTTCACCACATGGCAAGAAGGAGCAGGTCAGGAAATGGATATTACAGAATGGAAGGTCAGAACAGAGTATTGGTTGAACTCTTAATAATGACCCGTGTGTTATTTTTGCTGAAACTTGACTAGGGATGAACGGGAAATGTGTTCCACCAAAGCCTTTTTAAACGGATTTACCCAGTTTGCACCTCCTAGGGCTGAATGCAGACATGAACACCAGTTTCCAGCTGGAAGGCCACACATTTCCTAGCATGGGATACATTCTGCAAAAATAATTTAAAAACGTGTTCAACAGCCTGTGCACATTACAAAGCCCTGCAAGAAAATGACTCACGTCTGAAATGTGGACCAGCACACTTTAATCCATGGGTGCATATGTACAAAAATGTGTGCATTTGAAAAACGTGCCGGAAAAATGCCTGGATGGAATGATCTTGGCAGCGGAGATGGAAAACCAAGACCCTCAGTGAGAGTCAGCTTGGTGGAGCAGCCCATCTTTAATCCTGCACCAAGGGTCAGTAGAGATGGGCATCTGCCAGGGGCCCATACCCTGGCAGGGAATCCCCTCACCAGCACCCCAGAAACCCACCAGCACGATTGCTGGTGACAGTGAACTGGGAAGGGGGACTTGCTGAAGGAGGAGTCGCGGAGGGCGTCTTATCCACGGGCCCCGCACGCGGAGGGCTGCACTCTGGCAGCTTCTGGATGCGAGCTCCTCCAACACTGGTAAATGACTGCAGCTCCCCGGCAGGGCTCTTAGCGCAGGCCCCCAGCAGGGTTTCTCCTGGGCCAAGGGAAGACAAAGGGAGGGAGGGAGTCTTGCTGCTGGCCTGTATTTCAGTGCACAGTTAATTTCTCCCTGTAAGTAGGGCTGCAACCTCACCCAGCAGTGTGCCAAGACCAGGAGTTAGATGCAGTGCAAGGAAGGCAAAGAGGTGAGTCCACTGAACCCAAATTAGCAGTAACTGCAAGTTATTTTCTTTTCTTCTTTCTTCCTGCTGGTTTCACTGTTGCCAACTATACACAAAGGCGCTTTCCAAGTCACCGAGGGCAAGACTTGCTTAGAGTAGTTGGTTCAGGGCCAAGGTCCAGCTGGCAGCAGACAGCCAAGGGTTCCGGGAACCTCATTCACAGAGCAAGACGAGGAGCCTGCCCTTCCCAGGTCCAATCCTGCATCTGTCCGCCTCTGACCGGCTGCAGGCAGTCAGCCCTCCACAAACGTGCCCCATGCAATTTCAGTGCTATCTGAGCTGGTGACCACGACAATGGATCACCCCAGCCAAGAAAATCCATAACTTAATTATGCACTGTATAATTAAATTCTTCCTCTTGTGCGTCCTGTGCCCATTTCCAATCAATCTGACTGGAGGACGGTGAGTTCTAGAGCTCTGTGGGGATTTCCCCCAGCCAGTCACTCTTTCAACACCCTCATTAGCCCTGCGAGCCTCTGCCTAGCCCTCCTTCCCTTCATCTTTTCCCTCGTTCTCGAAGCCTCAGCTTCCGAAGCCACTTTTCATGCCGAAGATGCTCCGAGTCTCTGACAGGGATTGGGACGAAGGCGCAGCCAGTCATGTTTGCATGTGCTTAAGGTAAAGCAGGAATCTCCCTGCCTCACTCCCTTCCCTCTCCTTCCTGCTGCCTTTTGCACAACTCCAGTTCAGCTCACCGTCAGCTTGGGAGGGAAGGATGGAACCGGCCGGGGCAGGCGCTCGACTCCGTTTGGGTGCAGCAGGATGAGTGTCGATCTGCAGCCAGGGTGCAGAGGCGCCTTCACCATGGAGGAGAAGCCCTCGGGGGCCACGTTCCGGTGCCAGAGGGACGCAAAGGTTAAAGCAGTGGGGATAAAATGCTTAGCATACTCTAGCCTAAAGCTCTTGTTTCCTTCTTTGATCTGTCCCCCACTTTTCCACCAAAAATGGCACTCAGGTTACTCGGAGTAGCTGAGCCTTAGGAGAGGCATTTCGGTCTTTTAGGTCGGGTGATGAGCAATGCCGCAGCTGGGAAACGCCAAGTGAGGTTGGTAGTCAGGGAAGGAAGGGAGTGAAGTGCTCCAGGAAGGCTGGAGTGGGGCATATGTGGACCTCCTGATGTTGGACTGCAACTCCCATGATCCCTCAACATTGGCTATGCTGGCTGGGGTTGATGGGAGTTGAGTCCACAGCATCTGGAGGGCCACATGTCCCCCACGCTTGATCAAGGCTGGAGGACAGGCTGGACAATTTCAGGAAGAATTAAGGACTGTCCCCAGTAAAGGCGACTGATGCCTAGCCAGATGCAAGACCCATTTTGCTAAATCCACTACTTGGTAGAAACAGTAAGCTTCAAGCTGCTAGTCCTGAAGGAGGACATGTAAGATGTTACCTCTAGTAGCAGAGGGGACATGGCATTAGATACTGTTGCTGGGAATGGGAGTGGGAAGGTGCTCTAGAGCGCCTTCCCCTGCTTGTGAGCTCCCCATGGGCATCTTGCTGGGATTTCAGCACTGGGTCAGGTTTTTGGTCTGATCCAGCCGAGTTCTTGTAACTTCAGTGCTCAAGAAGACTCAACTGGCAAAGGGCATCCTTCCCTTCCCTTCTGGTTTGGAAATTCTGCAGGCTGCCAAAACTACCTCAGCAACTTGAACAGCAAACCTGGTCAGCGAACCTCTTTCCTGCCATGGAATTGGATGGGGAATTAGACTTGGTCCAATCAGTGGATCATTGTTTTAGCGTCTCTGCCAGAAGCATCGATGGTCGTATTGTGCTGCGTTCATTGGAAGCCATGACTTTTTCAGAAGGGCTTGTCTAATTCTGCTAACTGTTGATGCAATCCAACCAACACTTCTCTTATCTTTTGGTTCTGGCAATGCCCAATGGCTATGTATTATGGAGCGGAGATGATAATACGGATAAACTTTGTGTACGAAAGCTCTTTGATATTTACTGCTGTACATGTTCTCCTTAAATATTTACCTGCTTCTTGGAACTTAGTGCAGGAACAACATCAGTACATTTTCGTGCCCTTTTGATAGACGAAGGACTGATATTGCACTATCGGAAGGGCAAATGCCTCTTCCAATAACACAATGAATTGAGGACGTAACAATCCTTTCAGCTTTTGAACAGGTGGCCTTTCATAAGCTATGAATAGATAAACACATGGATATTTGGTCTGCCTTTCTTGAAGCTTATGCATAGCTGTGCTTTTTCCAAATATATACAATATGCTTTTCGCAAAATATATACAAGTACATATAGCGGCATCAATGCAATGCATTTATTGTAATGGATGTATTCAGATTTCGTGTAAGAAAACTGTAGTGTTTTATTTTTATTTTTTGTTTTGAGGCAATGAATTTCACAATGACAAAATGCTCCTCTCCCCCATATGTTTGGCAGTGCCTCATAGTTGTGTCTTTTGGGGAGGAGATCATAGTATGCATAAACTTTGTATTGGAATATTATTTAATATTTACTGATACATATGTTCTCTTAAATTATCTGGAAGTTAAAGCATGGTCAATGTAAATGGATTTTCCATGGTCTTTTGACAGCTATTAAAACAATGGAAAGATAAATGTTCGTCTCCTATATTACAATGGATTGAAGACCTAACGTTGCTTTTAGTATTTGAACAGGTGGTATTTAGACCCCATCTGTGAATGGATAAATGCACAGATATTTAGTCTGCTTTCTTGAAGTTGTCACTATTGACAGCTGTATTTTTATACACACAAACACAGAAGTATGTATTTCATATGTGTTTCTCTTAAGTGATATATTCAGATTGTTTCAAATTAAAAGTTTATTCAAATCCATGTGAGAACCTCATGATTTTTTTCTTTTTACAGTTTTGATCCATAGATGAACACAATATGAAATTAATATTTTTAGAAAATTCTTCCAGGTAGTGGAAACCATGCTCTGTGGGTTCCCACTAATTAAATGGCTTTTAAGGACACACAGGAGCAAGCTGGCCAGACCTCCTCTCTAGCCGGCAACTGGAGCCACCAACGCTTTTCTAGAGCAGTTTGTGTACCTCTAGATGGTGTTGGACTGCTGCTCCCATCAACCCCAACTGACATAGCTGTTCATGAAGGATGATGGGATTTGTAGTACCACAAGCTCCCCACCCCTGTTCTATGCTCCTGAAATCATTCCATTGAATTATACAGTTGGAAGGGGCCTCAAAGACCATAGAGTCCAATCCCCTGTTCCAGGCAGGAATCACATCCCCCATCCTGATTCTAACCAGGCCTGACTCCACTTAGCTTGCAAGATGAGACAGCATCAGGCACTTCAGGCCATATGGAAGCTTGTGGTTGCTAGTCCAGGAGAATGGCCTAGAGGACTGAAATGAGGGGAGAATGATGAGGGGTATGTTGGTGGTTAAGCGCACTCCTCATGGCTGATGCACAGAAGCCTCCACAAGGGCGGGGGGGCCTGCCAGCACCCAGAGGCAGGAACAGGGAGCATCAGCAGTCAGCTCAGCTGCCTCGTATCCTCCAGTTCTCCAGACAGCTATTTTTGGCCCCCTGAGCACTGGGGGAGGATGGAAGGAGGCTGGGGTGCCAGTTGGAATCTGCAGCTCCAATTCCCCCCTGCCCCCCTCCTCTCCCTTCCCTTCTTCTCCCTCTGAGGCCCAGCTGCAACACTGGGGGCAAGAAGCTGGTCCGGTTCTTCCGTGCTGCCTGCAAGGGGGCAGAGGGCCCCCGACTTTGGAGTTTCGGCACTGAGATCACAGGGTCTTAGAATGGAGATTCTGACGAACTCTGTGCACCCTACAAGATCCAGGCATAGCTCCAGAAGAAGCTAAACAAAAGCAGCAACTCTATTGCTAGAGATGTGTGCATCTGCAGCACTAGGACTTTCCAAAGTTCTCCGAATTCTGTCTTGATGCTCATTCTGGCTCAAATCCGTATCCACTGCAAACCTCTTCCCTTCTCACATGAAAACAGCTGGTGCACTTCCCAGATGTGCACACCAACTGTGCACATCTTTGAACTGCGCACACTCCTCTCCCTTTGATTAAAGCTCACTGATGCAGATGTTTTGAAACAACACATTGTTCGTGTGCATTTTTCAAATGTACACATGCTGTCAAACACATTTTTTTCCTTGGGTCATAAATCACATTGCAATCTTGGAAAAGCTGGGACTTCAGCTGCTTGATGCAGAAGATGCAAAGTGGGTAAATACTGGTCCAAAGTAAACTGAAAGGGATTTCTTATAAAACTCACATTATACTCTGTGCTCTTTTCTGTCCTTCTGGCTGCCAGAAGCCTTTTGGACCACTGGGCAGCTGCTGCCACCTGTGGTGAGTCATGGAAGTGCAGGGAGTGATTTCCCAGAAAACTGCCTCTGACCGAAATGGTTCCACCCTCCTTAGCTGCGGATCGGGTCCTCCTGGATGGGAAGCATATAAACAGGCCTCTTGCGCAAGCAATCTGGTCTTCTCGAGGTCTGGCTTGCTGCTTCTCACCTAGGAGAGAGCAAAGGTTCAGTTCCAACTTCAGTGGCTTTTTAATGGCTTTCAAAAGTTGATGTTAAGGTGCTGTGACGCTTCTGTTAGATGCGGGCTGCTGTTTTCTTCAGGCTTTGTGGCGACCTTGCTTGGCTTCAGAAAAGCACAGGAATGCAATGGATAAGGAAGCTCCCATCAGCCCCAGTGGCATGGCTGAGTCCTCCCTGCCTGGCCGCAGCTGCCGGCTTGTTCTCCAGCTCCTGGCGGATCCCTGGCACTAGCCCAAGAGTGCTTCTCTGGCCAGCTCTCCCATCCCCTCCTCCTGGCTCCTTCTTCAGCTGAAACTGCTGGCCATTGAGTCCTCCAGCACATTAAGCTGGAATGTCATGGAGCTGTGATGATTCCTTTCCCAAAACCCCCCAATTTGAGCACGTCTCTTCGGCTAGGAACTCCCAAGGTAGCCTTAGCAAGATCCGATCTGCATGTGGATTTGGCCGTCGGGCTTCTTAAATCTGAGTCTTTTGGGGGCTTGTCTTGTAGGTGCTCCATCCATTCAACCACTCCTGATCAAATGATCCGTCTTCAGTGTGATGCTTCCTCTTCAGTGTTTTATCGGCAAAATTATTTAACCCTTTAGTGGAAGATTGATACACGCCACACACAACGGGCAATGCTGATAGAATTCCTGGAGCCACTGCAAGGATTACAGTCCGAGTCCCTCCCTGCGTAGCGATTTGATCTGCCAAAATCTTTGCTGATACCAATGGAGGCATTTACGATCCCAATTCTGAGAGGATGCATTGAGGGGGAGGTTGCTGCTGGCAAAGGGAGGACTGACCTGCTCCTTAGCAAGTGTTGTGACCCTGCTTCTGAAAGTGGCTTCTGAGCAATTGGTCTTGGAAGCTAAGAGAAGTCTTCCTCAAAGCCCAGTGGCTGCATAGGCTGATGGATCTCCTGGTATGTGTTGCATGCAAAAATGGGTGCGAATGAATGGCTATTTATTTTTATTTATTTTTCGATTTATAGCCTGCCTTTTTCCTACAAAGGGCTCAAGGCAGCTTACATCATTCTCCTCCTCCATCTTTTCCCCACAACAACAAGAACCCTATAAGGTAGGTTGGGCTGAGAGTCTGTGGCTGGCCCAAAGTCACCCAGCTGGCTGATCGTCTGAGTCCCAGTCCCATGCTCTTAACCACAACACCACACTGGCTCTGAATGAATGTTGCGTGTGAGAAGGCGCATGTGTGTTGTTCTGCAGATGTGTATGAATGTGTGTTTGTGTGTGGGGTGGCTCCACTCACTTTAGGGCTGACCCCATTTACTTCTTGCAGGAGGGGCATCGCACTGCTGCCATGCGGCCCACGGACCAAAAGAGGATCCTCACCCCAGGCTGCTGCTATATCGGGGTTCTGTGTAGGGTTTTAAAGGCTACAAAGTTATAAATGCTAAGCCTATTATATCTTCCTTTACTGGCATTTCACATGTTCTAATGTAGATGGAGCAAGTGCTAGATCTAAAGAAGACGTGTAAAGGAAAAAAGGAAAGGAAAGAACCACGAAGATAGAGAAATGAAGGCAATTTCGATGCAGTGCAAACTCCTCTTGTGGCAGTAAGAATGTAAAACTGACAAAACCGGGTGCCATTAGGAAGAGGAGGCTGAAGAACAGCCCTGGATTTGCTTGCCAACTGCAATTAGCCAGAGATAAAAGAGCCCCTCCCAGGCTATTCAGATGCAAAATCTCTTGACTGCAGGAGAAACCCAATACAATTTGCAAAGTGGCAAAATAATCAAGGAAGTCTTATAGTGGAAATAAATTCTGATGGTTCATACAATTCTCCCCTTAATTAAAGAAGGAAGGAAAGAAAGAAAGAAGGAAGGAAGGACGGACGGACGGACGGACGGGCGGACAGAAAATCACTTAGAAAAGACTTTGCAAAGCTCCTGGAAAAGTTATTGAAATCATTCAGGATCTGGCCCAAAGGTTTTGCAGTTGAAATACTTCACCTTGCCCTTTTCTAGCAGTGCACTGTGAGAAATTGCTCCCAGATTTGGGGGGGGGGGGGTTTGAAGTCAGCGTATCATGCAGCACCCCACGTGCAAAGGGCCTATGGAGCGTGTTAGATCGGGGCCACAATCAGAATCTCCTGGTGTTTGGGCTGCTTGTCAGCATTCAGCTTGCGCTTGCCTTGAACTTCTAGCTTCAGGGATGATCCCAATGAAACGTCTGGTTTATCGCGGAGAAGGAGGACCTTCAGAAATCCACAGGCCATCCCGTAGAAGGCTTGTTGGCTTAGCGGGATTTGAACCCAAGACTCCCAGCCTAACATCCTGGCTCTTGGTGTTCCTTTCGTTGTGTTGAAGGCAGAAACTTTCTTTCCTGCTGGTGCAGCTTTCTGGGACTGCAAGACAAACTTGCTGAAATCCATTTCCTTCTTCACTCTTCGAAGACTCAGGACCTCAAGGTTTCTGCTTTGTTTTGCATCCTCTGCAGCGCTGCAATTGTATCATCAGAAAGTGACGTGTTCAGAGTCCTTGTCTCTTGTGGTAACATGTCCCAAACAACAGAGTCAGGCAGTTTTCCAGGAACTTGTTGCAATTAATGGGATCTTTAACTCTGGCCTCTTTTTATGCCTTCTCAATTCTTTTGATAGGTAGCGTCAATTAAAGGGTTGCAGGAATCTAAAAGTTATGCATGAATTTGAATTTCAGAAACAAACGTGAACATTGGGAATTTCATGTTTGGCATGTTTCTGAATTCTGACTACAGGTATGTGCATTAAACAATATTTTTCCCCTTCTCTTTGGAGCTTACTCACGAGTAGATATGGTTGCAGTGAAAGCCCTGGCTTCCTACTCTAATCTCGTGCAACAGATCTGTCTAACTGGAAAGGGCTTGGTGACAAACTGGGGCCTCCCGGCATGCAAATTTGATCTTTCCAGTACGTGTTCAGAATGTCATTCAGAATATTGCAAGAAAAAGGTGATCCCATTGAAGGGGAACTCAGTTCTTCCACAATAAACCTGGAATTGGAGCAATGATTGATGGCTTCATGCAGGACAAGGTGAACTTTGCATCAGCCTTTTTGGGTGTGTGTGTTGGGGGTGGATGTGAAGGAACGCATCCTCGGCTGTGTGTGCAGAAATGCTCAAGAGCACACTCAACGTCTCGGTGCAAAATGAACCCTTTTCCAGAGCCAGGCTCAGGGCAAACTGGTTCTGGAAGCTTCTATGCACAGCTCTGACTGGCAGGCACCCGAGCCATCACCAACTTACTTTCCTCTGCTTTGCAACTCAGTTTTAACTAATTGTGGTTTTCCAGAAAATATAACAAGGTGACCCATGAAGATGTAAATAAATCAACTCACATGGCAACGTGAATACAGAGGCAAGTCTGACAACCAAATCAGCCCATGAAGCTGCATTGTTAAGTACGTCTGTCCTTCGTTAAGTTGCCATTGTTAAGTTCGTCTGTCCTTCCCATGGCAAAGGTAGGAGGAAACTGAGCTTGCCACATGGAAGAAAAACCTGCTGAGCTCCAGTTTAATTTTTTCTCTGTACCAGTGCATGAAAGTCCTCCCTGGGCCCCTGGGTGGATTCTAACCTCCTTTCAGGTAGGCTTATGCAGCACCAGGGGTATGATGTGCATTTAAAGCCACGGATGGGTCCCCTTCCTTTCTGTCTCCCTCTCCCTCTGCCTCTCAAGGGCTTGTTTGCCCTCTAATTGAGCCGCCTCTATTGAATGTTATCTGCTTATTACAGTGGTGCCAGCAGCAAGTCTAAGGAGGTTAAATTGGCTTGGCTGAGTCACGGGAAAGAAAAGGTAGATTTGAGGAAAGCCACCTTGGGCTGCTGGGGTCGGGCCGGTTTGCTCTGTGTGCACACGAAGAATCACTGGCCGGGGTGCAGAACCCTGTCTGCCCACCAGGGGCACCAATCCAGCTCACCTGGGCTCCCCAGGTGCACAAGCGGGAGGGTAAGATCAGCTGGGCAGAGATGCACACAAGCATGCAGCTGACTCCCACTGGCACCTTCCTTATTCCCATTTATGGGAAGCCTCTGTCCCCTGTGGGAGTGGGTTGGAGGGGGCGGTGGGGAGCCAGCTGAGTGGGGCTGCCTCTTGGTGCAGCTTGTCACCTGCTTCAGCCTCGGGGAAGATCTTTATGGCATATAGCAGGTGGAGTGAGGGCGCAAAAGGGCAGCTCTCAGAGGAGCTTCCCGGCTAGCCAATTGGCAAGTGCAGCAATGGCTGGGGTTATAGGATCCCTGATTAGCCGGGAGCATGCAGTGGAGAGAAAACCCCTCTCAAGGGGCGGAGCATTGAAATAGTAGCTGAGGACAGAAACGGAGAATGCCTGCATTCTCAGAAAGGAGGGGGAGCCTAGGAAATATTTTGGGGGCTCCGAGGTGAATAGTTTGATTAATTAATAGCAAACACTCAGCATAGGAGTACTAACACTACTGGGCAGTCATGAGGCCCTTCAGAGCATTTAAAAGCCTCATCTGTGAGAGTGTTCAAGGATAGGTTAGACATGCACATGGGAGGCATATCATGAGCGGAGCCGACTGGAGCTGGGGGTCAGACTAGATGGCCCGGGAAGCCCCTTCTGACTCGCTCTGTTTCTATGTAAATAGGTCTGAAGTCTGAACACATGCTCTTACAAGAAGCTTGCAAGGTAGGCCAGTATTGTGCCCATATTGCAGAGGGTGGCAAGGTGGGGTGAGGGGAGGTCGAGGATGCAAGAATCCTCTTCGTGAGTTCATAGCAAGGTAAGTCTCAGTCCAGGGATTTCATGTATCTGAACCACTCACGCTCATTGGGAAACCGCATCTGTTTGTTTGCTGCACAATGTAATAAAAATACATTCCTGCTTTGCAATCATTGCTTGCTTGGAGTGGAAGCCTGATTTCGGCTTGCCCTCCAGTCAGAATTTTTACTGGCTCACCTGACTTTTTCTCCTTTTGACCAGTTGCCAATAGAAACCGAGCAACAAGTGATGCATGCAGCCGGAGCGCGAGCTTGTGCCCCGGGGTGTCCCATGGGGACCCAGGAACCTGCCCTGCAGCTCTGTGTAGGTTGGCAGGCCTGCTTCCACAGATGCTGTGTATATTAAAGGCAGCCTAGCGGGGAACCACTGGCAGGCCGCTCTTTCAGGCATGGAGACATAGTCAGTGCAAAGACTTCACCTGTTGAATTCCTGCCTGGTAGAGGTGCAAGAGTTTTGCCAGGATGATCCATATCAGATCCCGCAGTCTTTTGCCTACCCCCTTGCTTCCCATGGCTTCCCTTCCCAGTTGAGGGCTAGAACAGAATATTTCTTACAACCTGTGTTTGGCAGTCTTATCTTCCGCACCCCACCTGCTGTGTTTTCCCCGCAGGACAGTTGCAGGGCTGCTAATCGGAATGGTAGTGCGGGTGGCTTGGGGCTTTTTGGATCTGTATCACATCTCCTGCAAAGCGAAAATAAAAAGGGAGGAAGGAAGGAAGGAAGGAGGAAGGAAGGAAGGAAGAGCTGCTATACTTAGATTAGAAGCAAATTTCTGTTTGGTCCTGAGAGGGAACTCCGGCCATGCACACTGGCTGTGGAAGACAATGGGGAACAACACAGCATTGGCAAGGAATGGGAACAGAGTACATAAACCTGCTTCTTTCCATTACAGCAGGGTTGTTGTCTGTGCATCCTGAATGGGCCACTATTATTCCATCTGTGAAATGGGAATGAAAACAGCACAGCTTAGAGGACACTGGGGTGAAAGTTGGGGCCCTCAAGCGTTCTTATTCTTGGAGCCTGTTTCGTAAGAATGTAGAATGTTATACTTTTAGCTCATGACTTTAAAAATAATCAACAAAATAGTCACCAAATTATAGATGGATGGATAGATAGATTCTTCTTGCTACATTTTATTGATTGTTCCTTATGCTTCTGAAATCCCCTTTTTGGCTTTCTACCCAATCCCAAGACTCACTCCGATTTTCAAAGGGGCCGCCTCTTCCAGTTGCAAGAACATATTTGCTTTTTGCTGCACCGTTGTTTGATTTTGCCATATGTCAATACGAGCGGATCAAATGTCAAGCAATTTTCCTTGTGTATTTTTGCTCCCTTGTCACAACCCCCCAGCCTCCTCCTCAGCTCCAGTGTTGTGACGTGCGCACCCAGCCACACATGTGCTCACATCACCGGGTCAATTTCCAAAGAGCAAAGCAAAAGCCCTTGAGGGTCTGGAGCCCAGGCAAGTCAGCTCAGGGAAACTTCACTGGTCTGGCAAGACGCATAACGGAAGAGAAAAACCCCTGAAGGAGGGCGGCACAGCGGTGTTCCATGACCTGTTTATGCCACACGTGTCGCACGTGATGCTGGACCCATGGGCCACCCATGCCCATGCCTGAAAGGGCAGCCGACAGCTGAAAAGCCAGCAGGGCTTCTTGGCCCATAGAAGGTGCAGAGACGGGCAAGATCTTTGTGCGGTTTTGCGAACTGGAGTACAGAAATCTGTGTCTCCTGATGCTTCCTCACTTTCAGCAGTATCAAAGGTGGAGCAGCCTTGACCTGCAGACAACTTAAACAAAGAAGAAAGATGGGCCGAGGAAGGAAGAATAATACAGAAATGCTCTTTGCGAGAAGTTGAGTTTATGTCATGGTGGTGCCCTCCGAATTGCCGAAAAGAAGAAGTGCCTCACAGAGAGAGAGAGAGAGAGAGAGAGAGAGAGGAGCGGGATCCAATATTTCCCTATGCTAATTTATATGCATAGATTAAAAATAAAATTATAAGGATTAAAAATAATAATGATGATTTAAATAGAAGTCCAGGACTTCTCTTCATCGTGCAGAGGATCCTGACTAGCAGACCTGGGCACCTGCCCACCTCCTCAGGTGTGGGTGGCGGATGAGCAACCATTCTTACGATTCTTTAACCTTAAGCCAGAATTGGACAAGACAGCCCTTCAAATAAATGGTGGCCTTCTATTTTATTTTATTTTTTAAGGACATGGCCACTGCAGTTTAAATGCAGGGCCTGGTTATTTCCCCAAAGGTTGAGGACTATTGCTCTGAGCTCCTAAAATGTGATTTGAGCTGCTGCTCGCTTACATCTTGTGACAAGGAGGCCCAGAAGTGATAAGAACTCCCCGCTGTGCAAAGCTGGGTTCTACTGATTTGGGCCACAATTCCCGCTTCCCCAGGACTGCCCATTCTGTCTGGGAGAAGCTCCCCTTCTGCTGCCCAGGGCCAAGCCAGATGTGATGCGGGAGCCCCAGGGACACCTTCTACTGCTTCTCTCTTCAAATACAAAAGTTAAATCAGCCTGGGAAGTGATTAGGGTGGCCGTACATCTCTTTTACAAGGACAGTCCTCTGCTAGAAGGGCCATCCTGCCCAGGTCCAGTAGAAAGGAAGTGCAGATCAGAAGCCTGAAAGTCGCCCATCAGCTGTTAACATCTGGACAGCCAATCAAACGGGGGGGCATACCTGGGACTGGATCCGGCCTTAGTCACAAGAGTAGATCCACTGAGGTTAATAAGGCTTAAACTAGCCATGACTAACTCAGGTCCCATTGACCTTGTCTGGATCCAAGTCTTAGTCACCCAAACTATGTTGACATGCTCCGTTTTCCTACTGAATTATATTTACCACTTTTCAGAGAGCATCGGCACATTCAGAATATGCCATTGTCATGCAAAGCCATGCTTTCTTTTCTCCCCTTTTCCCACGAGGCATTTCCTCCTTGGGGAGTAATATAGAAGGGGCCGCCCAAGAAGCAATTTGGGGACCACCGCACTGAGGGAGATGGGATGGACCCTTCCCCCTGCGCTCTTTTCCCCAGTGAAAAGCAAAACCCCTTCCAAGCTGTTCTTTGCTGTTCTTCCAAGTGGGGAAAAAGCCCTGCGTCTCTCATGCAGCACACAGCTGCTTGGGGATGGATCTAAACTGAGAAAACAACATGGGGAACGGGCACCAAGGAGCAAACCGCGGGACTAGCGGACACGGACCCTGCAGTCCACTGCGTCAAGCTACCAAGTCCCATCCCTTCCCTGCACTTCGAAGGCAACGCAAGTGTCTGGGAAGCAAGACACAGCTTTCCAGGCTGAGCATTTCAAATAGTTTTAAATTATTTTTGTGCTTGCAGTGCTGTGAGCCGCCCCGAGGCTTTGTGCAATGGGGGCGGCGTACAAATGTTTTAAATAAATAAATCCCAGTCCCCCGTCAGATGCGATTGCCTCCTTGCCAGGCTGTCACTGGCAGTGCCTCTCATCTCCCGCATTCTTTGCCAGTCTGAGGAGTTAACCACGGTGACGGGCCTAGGAGTGCTTGCCCGAAAGAGGAATGGAGCTCAGTAGCCCGAGGACCACACAGGGCTGCACAGCAGGTGGAAGGAAGGCGCTGCGGACGTCGGAGCCGGCTGGTGCCGGAGGTCAGACTAGATGGCCCGGGAGGCCCCTTCTGACTTGCTCTGTTTCTATGTTTCTGTGTCTCTGCATGTCACCATTTTTCTGCAGACCTGCAGAAAAATATGACAGGCACGCCAGAACCTCGCAGAAGAAGTGCCTGGGAATTGCTACCCGTCCGGCCCACGCCACTGCTTTGGCCCAGCAAACTAAGTTTTAAGAACTTCCGACGTACGCCTTAAGCCCGGCTCCTCTGTCCTGCACCTTTCAGCTCCTCAATTGTAGCCCTCATTTCTTTCCCTGGCCCACTTTAGGAGTCGATGAGGGGCCTTTAGCTCAGTGACAAAGCTCACGTCCGGAGCACCACGAGCCACTCGTGGCTTCTCAAGTTCAAGGATCAGGTGGCAGCAGTGCAGAGAAGTAACTTCAGACCCTACACTTATGGGGCTTCGGGGGTCTCCCTTCGAATGGCCACAGGCATTACTTCAGTTGTGAAGTGCACAATGAAAGTTTTCCTTTCTCTCTGCCAACATGCTTTAAAGCGGCTTTTATGTTCCCGGCATGTTTGACCAACAGCAACGAAGCGGCCAATCCCAAGTCTCATGCTCTGAGTGTGGCGGGCTTGCATTTCGATCTCACATCGTAGCCCCAACCTCCGCCTTGCCTGATGTGCTCCGGGTGGGTCATGGGGCTGGGGGAGAGCGCTGGGCTGTGTGTCCCTGGGCTTTAGCCCCAAAATCCCACACACAATACACCACGGCCACCTAAGCTGGACTTTGGGGCAGAAATTTGGGGCTCCTCTCAGGCCTGGCTTGTGGCATTCGGGATTAAGTGAAGGAAGGTTGCAGCCCAGGTGTGTTTGGGGGGCCCAGGTGTGGGTGGTTCGGGCGTTAGGCTGGAGCCTGGGAGGTTTGAGTCCCCACCTGGCCGTGGCTTTGGGCCAGTCACTCTCTTGCAGCCCGGCCCACCTCACGGGGTTGCTGTTGCATGGATAGAATGGAATGGAGGGGGCCTGTATCGCGACCTTGGGTTCCACGAGAAAAACGGGTGGGGTAGAAATACAATGTAATAATCATGTTTAGGCAGAGAAGAGTCCATGCTGAAATTTTTGTTGGACTTTTTCCTTTCTAAATATGCATAAGATCACACCTTGACAGGCATTACCATGTAAAGATGACCTTCTTAAAATGCTCAGCTCCTGAGAGTAAGGCAAAGCATGCCACAAGGGTTGGTAAGGACAGAGCTGGAAACCAACTAAGTAGCTTTCTTTCTTTCCCCTCTCCCCCTTCCTTCCTTCGGCAGTCTGAATACTCTCATTAATCCCTGAATTAATGCAGCAGGGCATACAACAACCCTGCAAGGTAGAACAATTCCTCTTACCCCCTTCTTGCAAACCTGGGACCAAAGCTGAGTGAATGCAATTCATCATGAGAGCCAGTGTAGTGTAATGGTGCTTGTCACCAGGATCCGGAAGCTCCAGGTTCGAGTCCCCACTCAGCCAGAGAGTTTACAGGTAACTTTGGGCCAGCCACAGACTCTCAGCCTGGCCTGCCTCTCAGGGCTGTTGTGAGGGTGAGACGGAGAGTGGGGCGAGGATTTGTAAACTGCCTGAAGTTCAGGGAAGGAAAAATGTGAGCTAGAAATACAAGAAAACCGATGCATAACCAAGTGCTCTGAATTCCTCCCGGCCCCCGTGGAGGCCCATTAACAAGCACGCACTGCCCACGGCAGCTGCTCTGCCGCCAGGCGACCTGCACCTGCCTGTTGCTCCGACCCAGCCAGCAGGGCTGGAGCGGTGGCTGCTCAGGCCCTCCTGCTACCTGGCTCTCTGCCAGCCAAGCAGCCAGTGGGAGGGAGGAGGAAGAGGAGGAGCCGTGCAGGCAGCAGTGGAGGAAGACAGCCTGGCTGCAGAACATGGCCCACGGAGGGCCTCCTGCCCCCGCAGCACGTAAGCCCCTTCTGGGAGCCATCTCGGCTTGGCTGTGGCAGCTGGGGCGCACACCCAGTTCCCCCGTCCCCGCCCTGGCTAAACCATCATCCACAGCGCCAGGATCACTTCTGCAGCATCCACAGGCGTTTCCAGCTGCAGCCGGTTCCATCCCTGCAGTTCCCAGGTTCTCCCACCCTCGAGCCGCTCGGAGAATAACCGCAGGCTGCTTGCGCACACAGGCGCGCTCCGGAGAGAGAGGAACAAGGGGAGAAAACCAGAATCAATAAGAGAAACTGAGAGATGAACCAGCTGGGATAAAACAGAATCCCAATGAATGAGATGCTGGATAGAGAAACAGAACCAGGAAGCGTCACAGGAGGGGTTAATTCCCAGACTAACCCTTTCCAAATTGGGGCACGACCTTGAGCTGCAGGAAACCTCCCCGTAAACATTTTTTCCACACCAGACAGAGGGCGAAATGCCAAAGTCCAATTTATTCCTCTCATGCTTGATGAAATATAAATTTGGCTCCGTGTGCTGCCCGAGATCATGGTATGGCTGGAATTTGTGCTGCTGCTGTGAGGATTTTATGGTCATGCTTGATGTTACTCACTTAGCGGGTGTCATCAGTGTGACTGGTGCTTTGCAGAGCAAAATAAGCAGAGGAGAGATCCCTGCCCCAAAGACCCTACAATTTAAATTTCAACAAAAGGAACAAGGGAAGCAAGGGAGGGGCAATGCAACTGGAAATTAATATTCAGAAATGAAATTATGGAGGGCACATCGTTACATGGCATTTGCTGACTGGAGCCCCTGGGCAGTTTGGAATCACTTCGGTCTTTTGATTAACCTTCCGGTAGATGTGCGAGATAGAGAGAGGTAGGAGAATTCTGTTCTGGTTTGCAATTCATACAAAGCAGTCCTACCTTCACTCCCAAGTGATCATGTGAGCAATGTCAGAAATTTCTGTAAGTCCCTGACCTTGCATTGCTTATTTATTTATTTTACTTAAAACTTTTGTACCCTGTCCACCACTTTGACGTCTCGGGATGGCTTACAATAAATTATGCTCAAAAATTTGCACTTGTACAAGGGCACACTTCTGAACATGCATGTCCCCCCACTGCTCCCTTCTGTATTTTGGGTTGTTGTTTTTTTAAAACACACACATCATCGCTGATCAAAACTGCCCCGATGAGAAAAAAGACGCTTATGCCTGGGAACACGAGCCATGTGCCCCATGCTGCGAGGAGGAACTAGGGACACCCTGAGAAACTCGAGCATCACATTCTGGGTGGGTGAATGGACTCCCGATCGGACCGGCTGTGGCTGCTCATTCCTAGAATTGAGTTTTTGGCTCTGGCATGCAGGCATATGCCTTGCTGGGGTCAAATTAAGGTGGTGGGGACTCCCCACTGACTGGCATTGCACACTGATGTCAATTTGCAAGGCCCCAAAGAAAAGTTCAGCCTGGTGGGCCACCTCCTACCTCCACGGGCCACCTCTGAGGACTTACCTGGTGGCAGTTGCCCTCTGGTGGTGGGCAGGATCTGGAAGCCATGCTGGTTTTGATTTCCCAGAATCCCTGGCAGCAGCACTGCATCTGCAGCATGGAGGGAAATTAAAATGGTGGCCTTTCCAAGACTTCCAGAGGGTCTTGGGGTGCCAGGCAAAACATTATTTGAAAGCACTGCCCAGGGCAGCCGCTGAGAGTGTCCTGTGCCAGGGCATGGAGTCCTGCCCTTCCAGAGGCCTGCAGGGATGAAACGGGGCCCATGGGCCTGGTCGGATATATGGGGAAAGGCGAGGGGCTTAGTGAAATCCAATTGAGCCAATCCAGGATTGCGTGATCCTGGATTTTGATTGGGAGACAAACACACAGAGAAAAATCTCTTATCCACACAGCCCGTCCTATTTTCTGCTTTTTTCCTGCTTCCTCACAGCCCAAGATCTGCAGAAGCTCTGACTACAGGGGAGCTTTCGCAGGGCTGCATTCTCATGGTAAGCAGGCCGGAGAGAAAAGAGTGTGGGTCAAAGATCAAAGGGAAAGGACCAAACTACCAACATATTTTAACTTCAAGCAATGCTAGGGAGTAAGTCTTAGGAGAGGCATTTCAGCCTTTTGGAACGGGAGAAAAAAGTACAAAACTAGGGGAAAACAAAACCATCAGTAGTTTGGGGAAAGGGGTGAGGCCTTTTTGGAACCCCCGGAGGACGATATCCGGACCCTCCAGAGGGCTAGGCAAGGCTTGAGGCTCAACAGCCATGTTGTAACATTGCACATAGGGCGTGTGTTGCACGCCCTTCCTCACGATCATCACACCCAATGAAGGCTGGAGATGCCAAAGTTGGGGAGGGAGGAGTGCATCCACTCTGCGCTTTAGCCTGAAGTTACAGGAGCTATCCATAGTGCTGAACCCCTAACTCCCCCGCCCAAAGTAGCTTCAGAACCATGGATAGTTCATTAGTGTTCCAACTATAACCTGAAGTGGACACAGTGTCCCGCAGCATCGCCTCTAGGAGTTTCATCTCTAAATGCCCAGGGAGACAGCTTTCACACACACACGCGCACACACACACCCCTTGTGTGTGGGATGGGGGTGCAGAGGGAGATAGGAAAGGTGCAGGTCACAGAATCTCTTCAGGCCAACTAGTGGTCCCCAGTCCCCTCCAGCCCTGCAGAGTGGACACATCACCAGCACCAGGGCTTGTGTTACATCTCATGCACCAGGAGAGTGTATTTAGCACAATCATGCGAGCCATAACGAGGCAAAACAGAGAGAGGATTCGCTTCTTAACGTGGTTTCTGTCGCAGTCTTTCCACAACTGTGCTTGAGAAGGCCAGCATTGTCTGAAAGGAACTTGGAGGAGGTCAAGGAAAAAGGAGAAGGAAGAAATTGATTTAAAAAATACTGCAATCAGCTCATTAGTTCATTTTATTTATTTCTGGCATGTATATGCCACTCTATATTTATTCAGCTTCTGGAGGGAGGAACAATAAAGAAGAGGGAAAAGTTTTAAAGATCGAAAGACCATATTAAAAAGAATCTTGGTAAAAAGGAATCAATAAAAACTGTGACTGGTCAAGCAAAGAAGTCGTCCTGAAAGAAAGACGCTTCCAGGAGGCGTGCAAAGCAGTGCTGTCTTGGTGCGCTTTGCAGGCCGGGTGTTCCACAGGACGGGATCCAACGTGTAGGGCTGGAACTGACCGGTCCCTGCCTTGCCTCAAGCTGCTGCGGGATGCAAGCTAGGAAGCCTGCAGATGGGCCATGCACCGGCTGTGCTGCTGGCTGGCGGACGAAGGGCGAAGAAGCAGTTCAGCTGGGGACACGGCGGGGGAGTCTCTGTGCTTCCTCCAAAGGAGGGGCAACGGCGAGCATCAGAAAGCCGGTCGCTTGGCCGTTTGTGCAAGCTAAAGCTGCCACCAGAACAGGTGTCCTGCTTCTGACCAGGTGCTTTCCTGGCGGTCTCGCAGCGCTTGCCCAGCTTCAGGCCAGGTGGCCGCCGAGGTCTCGCTGCAGAGGCAGGCCTGAAAAAGCGTCAGCTGAATCAGGCTCTCCCTCGAATGCCACCAGTCCCCTATCAGTGGCAGGAGCAGGGATGGGGGAGCAGGACAGGAGGTGTGTGTGCTGCCCCCACTTCCCCACACCAGCACGCTGACCAGAGGGGCTTCCACCCGGGAACGATTCCTGAGCAGGTGCATCCCTCAGATCCCTCCCATGGTGCACGGGAACCTGGCGTGGAGTCGGCATTTTTAAAAATATTATTATTATTATTATTCCAAGATGAAGAATTTAATTTTAGTTTTTATGGCTCCTCCTAGGTGGATAAATCCCTTCCTGGCGAGCCCCAGCCCTGGAAAATCTTGTGTGAGCCATGCTTGGGCCCGCTCTGGCATCTGCGCCAGCAATTGCTGCTTCTCTCCAGCCGCACTCTGTAAAGTTTTATAGTTTCCTGGTTCGGGCTGGAAAGGCCCAGCAGAAGTGGTGAAGGGGAGAGGGGTGGGTGGGGGAAGCATGAGCAAGCAGGAAACCTGAGGCCCACAAAGGCAGAGGAGAGAACGGCGACCAGGTGGGGAGAAGGCCCGGTTCTGCAAGCACAGCCCCTTCTCCTGGAACCAAAAAGAAGGTGATTCCTGCAGCCCAAACAGGAACCTCGCGGGCATTCCCCTGCTCCAAATAAACCCCTTTGGCTAAGCACAGCCCAAAATTAAAGGCATTCCCCTTGACTGGTTGTTTCCTTGCAGCCCTGAACAGTACGGGTACGCCAGAATCTGCTTCATCCACGTTCTTGGCTGAAAAGGTTTGGCTTTCAGAGGAAAAGAGGGTTTTAAGAATAATCGAGCGGATAGAAAGGCATGCACACCTGCCAGTCACCGCTGGGTCCTCTCCTGGTCTTTGGCTGAAATGCTGCAATTTATTTGTTTGTTTGTTTATTTAGAATTTTTGTATGCCGCCCCATCGCTTATATCCTTGGGACGGCTCACAATGGCCAGGAACGCTCAGAGGCATCGCCTGGGGGTCACGTGCCTGCCAACCCACCGTGGCTTCTAAGGGAGTTGAGTTTTAGCGTTTCATAGAAACCGCAGTGGGTTGTTGTGTCATGTGAACCCAGGCGAGTTTGCCAGGGTGGCATATTTTGAGTCTATAGCACCCAGGCAGAGGCAGGGCTTGGCACAGTGGCAGGGAGAGAGACCGGCATGTGGGTTATCCTATCGTGCAAACCTGCCCATTCTACCTGCTCAGGCTGTGGATTCTGAATGCAGATGTTTCACACTTGAATTCTCAATGCAGAACTTTGTCATTCATGAGAGCTGATGTGATGCAGTGCTTAAGACTGCAGGACTGGGACCCCGACGATCCGGGGTCTAGTCCCTGCTCAGCCATGGAAGCAACTGCGTGATTTGGGGCCAGTCACAGACACAGCAGAGCTGTTGTCGTGGGGTATGACAGAGAAGAGGAGGGGAATGATGCAAGCCACCTTGAGTTCCTTGAAAGAAGAAAGGTGGATATAAATACAATAAATAGGCAGAAGGATGCATGACCGGGCACTTCAAGTTGAGGCTTTTACCGGGTCATCATCCTGCCAAATTCGAGGAGTTTTACAAAGCATCTTCCTTTCATCACTACCCTCTCCTTCCATCTTTTTAAACAGCATACACAGAGCAAGAATCGTTTTTCTCTTTCTCTACACAGTCAACGCACGCAAAGCAAGAAAGATTATATTCACTCCAGCGAGTCACCTGAAGCAAATGTTAACCTTCAATCACAAACACGTAGACACCAGATTGTCTCCAAAGTGCACATGCATACAGGGTGGGGCGGGGAATTTGTCCACCGTCAAGTAGCTAGAAGGTTTTCTTCCAGCCAACCACAAGGTTAGCTCTGCTCACAACTGTGCACATGTAGGACGGAGCAGAACTGCATGCAAGCCACAGGAAACGAAGACACTCAACTTTCGTTCACAATCGTCTGGACAGAGTGGGTGGAAGATTGCTTGCGATGGGGAACTCACAGCTCCTGGGGAGGGGAATTGGCCCGTACCTCTGCTAAATAGGCTTGTTTGCATAATTCTGTATTGCTCCAAAACCCCATTAAATGAGTGCGACCTGGGGGTGTCTGGGAAATGCATTTCAGGTCAGCTTTGAACAGGATTTACCTAGTTCACACTGTCAGGACTGAACAGACTCCAAGGAAAGATGTGATGAGGTCTATACATTCCCAATCTCTCAGTGTGATTCACAGACCTCAAACTCCTTTGGCAGCATATGCACATTTCAAAAAGGGGCATAAAGTGCCTTTTTGGGGGTGGGGGGAATGCACACTTTTGCTTTAATCAATGGGAAAAGAATGCACACATCTCAGAGATGCATATTTAGTGCATATTTGGGAAAATATGCACTAAATATGCATGGATACTCACGCAGAAAGAAAGTTTGCCATCCAAGTGGAACTTGAGTCAGAACGAGCTTTGAAATGGCATTGAGAGAGTGTTGGCGCATTTGGGCTTCGCGAGTTCACGCCTCCCTGGTTTGACCAGAGGCAACAGAAAGGTCTGTGCACAGAACAGGGGTGAGGTTTCCATGTTCTGCAGCTGTGGCAACCTTCCAGCCTCATGTGACATGGAAGATGTCCGCCCAGCGCTAGCTCCAGCCCAAAGCTGAGGCCTGCCAGGGGGCGTCAGGGGTCGCCCTGCCAGAGAGCAAGCTGCCCTGTTTCACTCTGTTCCCAGAAAGAGGAGAGAGGCAGCGGTGTGCTGCCGCCGCCGCTAATGGCTCTGCTGTCACTGGTGCTTCCTTCCACGCCTGCCACCTGACACTTTTACTGTTAGTGGAAATGGTGTCCCAGGACTTTGATGAACTTCACTGCAAAGCTGAAAGTAGCTTGCGAGAGGCCTTGCTGATCCTCCGGCAGGACGGGGAATGCAAAAGAGCCCCGTTTAGGAAAGCAGAGGATAATTTCGATGTGGAGAACCCCAGCTGCTCGTGGGGCAGACGGAAGGCCGGGTGGGTCCTGCTTCCACATAGGAGGTGCCTCTCAAAGCTCTTCTGTGGGACCCCTTCCCATATAGAGGGTGCGTTCGTGTCCGGCAAGGAAGAGCCACCTGCTCAGTTTGCCATGTTCTAGGGCAAGTATGTTTGCTGATGCATCTGCCGCTTGGGTCACTGTTAAAAAGCATGGGAGCTGGGGCTGATAGAACTGTTGGCAACCCCACTAGGGAAAGAAGAGGCGATGGCTTGCTATTCTCTTTCACAGAAAGGCTGCCTTGAGTCACATCAGGCCATCAGTCCATCAGCTCAGGGCTTGCACCCAGCACCATGCTGAATGTCCTGATCTCATTAATTGTGAGCCTTCCTTGGGAAGCAAAGGTGGAAGGAAACAGCAGGAGTGAGACTTTGGAGAATTTTCTCAGCATGCCGGGCTTTGGTGCTTGCCAAAGTGAGGCTGAGGGGCAGACCTGTGCATGCGCTTGGTTTTACAACTTTGCAGCTGAGAGGCTGTGTGGTGCAGTGGCTAGAGTGTTAGGTGGGGGCTTGGGAGAGCTGGGTTCTAGTGCCAGCTCAGCTGTGAAATCACTGGGTGACTCTGGGCCAGTCACTGACCCTCTGCCTGGCCTACCTCACAGGGTCCCTGGAAGCTCAGCCAGCCCTTTGATTGCTAAGCTCCTTTTACCCCAAGCAATCACTGCTTCGAGGAAGAGGAGAAGACCGCGTGTTCCTCAGTCAGGTACCTTTGTGTGTCAGGTGAGCACTGAAGCCCTGCACCGTGCAAGCTTGGATCCATCATCCACGGCAAGGGGAAATCCAGCCCTCAAGCCTTGTCTGCAGGAAGCTCGCAGGAGCACGGCTAGTTTGGTAATATCCCAGTGCAAACCTCCTGCAACTCCAGCACGCCTTGATTGAAAAGGATGGCGTGAGAGCCATACTCTAACCAAAAAGTGCTCTCTGCAGTGTTGTTTTGTTGCTCTTGGTGCTTTTTCAAGTGTTCATCTAATTCGTTTGATATGCTTCTATTGTGAGCTTTATTATTATTATTATTATTATTATTATTATTATTATTGTTGTTGTTGTTGTTGCTATCAGCTTCCCCAGAGTCCTCATTCTTGGGACAGAATGGCTGGATAGGTTTCTTCTGCAAACATGCAACCAATATGCACTGTCTACTTCCAGGTAAGTAAGCATAGGCTTAAGACGGGGGCTGTCTTAATACCCGCCCCCTCCACAACACACCCCAGTCTCAATCCAAGCTTTGCCTGCAAAAGCTGCTGAGTGGAAGGTTTTCTATCTCCCCCACCCTTTAAAAAATCCTATCATATTTTCACTTGCTGTAATTTTCACTCTTTGGCAGTTGGAAGAAGTGGGTAGACCCGCTCTGGGGTGGCAGAATGAACTCGCTCAAAAAGAAAGGACCCACTGGGGATAATCGGGAAGAGAATTTTTCTGACCGAGTGTGTTTGGTGAAACATCAGAAGATCAGGGGGAAGAGGTGACATGGGAAGGTGGCGGGTGAGGCGGCTGTGGGAAGAACGGAGCGCTCTCCGTCAAACTGTGGCGAGCAACCTGCCTGCAGCACCGATAAAATCGCTGCTCATAATTCCTGAAAGTAACCGATTTCAAGCTTGGGCAGTCGGCAAAGTGCCTCCTCTAATCCTCTTGTGCACCACAAAACACAATACGCCACGCCGCACCGCAACGAGGTCGGTGATATATTTCGTGACACACAAGGCCAGTAACCAGATCCCTTCAGATTAGCTGGATGGGAAAATGTCATGAAGATGTTAAGCCACCTCAAGAAAGGGAAAAGGGGAAGAGAAAGGAAAAAGAAACAACCCTTGTATAAAATGCTAAAAGGAATTGGAAACTACCAGCTCAAAACAGGAATTTCTTTCCTAGGGTCATACGAGAAGGTTGTTTGCTCTTGCGAAACACGCAATCCTGCCTTGTGGGCAACCTCAAGCAGATGTAGGAGAACCCATGCCCAGAAAAAGCCTGCAAACTCTCAGACATGTGCCACTGCTTGAAATAACACAAATTACAGAGAAAAGCTTGTTGAACATGCATATTTTTAAAAATTCGCACGTCAATCTTTGGGGCAGGGGTGGTGCAACCTAGGAGTTGGACTGCTGCCCCATCCAATCACGTTCAGTTCTGCAGCGTGTGTAAATCAAGCAGCGATTGTGAGTGCTTGTGGAACTCGAACGAGAGCAGAGCTCCAAGCTGAGGCTTGGAGAAACCGAGCCAAGGCAGGCACTGGCGAGTCCTTCCTTCCTTCCTTCCTTCCTTCCTTCCTTCCTTCCTTCCTTCCTTCCTTC
>JAIXND010000757.1:1282206-1350593 GCA_023646645.1 Varanus salvator macromaculatus
TTCCTTCCTTCCTTCCTTCCTTCCTTCCTTCCTTCCTTCCTTCCTTCGCTGAACGGCAAAGTAAACCGCGTCACTTCAGCGGCTTCCCACCTGGATCCTGGTTCCAAGTGGAAATGGGGGGTAGGTGCAGTGCTGGATGGGGAGAAGGCCAGGCCTGGGGGCTCCAACCGAACCTGCAGGGCATTCTTCGAAACACGATGACCTCAGTCAGGATGTCTCTGCTGATTCGTTATTCAAGAAGTCCCATATCCGGGAGGGTCATCATGGCATCACTGCAGCTGCCAGGATTCTCAGTGGGACCTATCGCCTCTTTCTGGTTGAAGACCTGTTCAGTCCCGGAGCTTTTGGAGGCTGCATTCCAGTACGGAGAGAGGCCCTTGGCAAAATGCTGTGCGATCAAAGGAAACGTTGGCAGGACCAAAGTACCAGAATAAGTTTAGCAAAACGCTCTTCCTGGTGCTAAGGAGAGGTGGGGGACTGTAAAGATGCTGGGGGAAAGTGGACTGAAGGGGCTGCCCAGCTGGGGGACCCCAGCCAGGCCAAATTGAGCTTGTGGGTCGCAGGTTCTACCGCGCTCCCCTAGACGGACTTTGAAGGCCTGCGTCCTCAGTTACGGACGTCTAGATTCCCCTTCCCCGCCCGCCCTGGCCCCCTCCAGAAATGCCAGAGAGGAAGCTCAGTGGTTGGCTGGGATTGGTGAGAGTCACAGTTCAGCACATCTGGCCAAGAAGGGCAGGTTCAGGTAGTCACACGAGCCTTTCTTTCCCCTTTCCCTTTCAGCAGAGGAGTTGGAGGCTTGGAATAATGGGCCTTTTCAAAGGTTTCTTCCAGGCTCCGGGCTGAGGACTGGAGCGCCAGAAGAATGTAGAGAAAGCTTTTTCATGACCTTTCCAGGCTTTCTATGATAGATCGTTTTTGCTGCTTTCAATGGGTCAGTTTTTCGTAAGTCTTTGCCCATGGTTTCTTTGCTGGGCTGGTTTTGAAAACCTTTCAATGGTGTTTGATGGTTTTGTCTAGCTTCTTGCACGGACTGGGTTTTGGTGGGGTTTTTTTCCAATGGTTGCTCTGGACCTGGAATTGGATTGACCTTCTGGGAGAACATAAATAGAGGCTTTTTGATGGATTCTGTGATGGACTATTTCTGCCAAGCCGCTTTTCATGGGCCTTCTTGAATGGACTGGTTTTTGATGCATCTTTTTCAATGGTTGCTCCCAGGGTTCGAATCTGAAAACTGATTGACCTTCCAGAAGAACATGAAGGGAGACTTTTGATGGGACTTTTCAACAGTTTCTATGATGGGCTATTTTTATACACTGGGTTGTGATGGGCATGTTTCAATGGTCATTCCCAGGTGCTGGATCTGGGAATGAACTGGCCTTCCAGAACAGCATAAAGAGAGGCTTTGTGGTTCCAGCTGTTGAAATGCCTGACATCAGTGCTGACACGATATTGATTACGCAACATCTGCTGTTGAAGTGATTAGTATGTTTATTTATTTATTTGGGATTCTTGCATGCCGCCCCATTCGCATAAGCCTTGGGGCGGCTTCCAACAAATAAATAACAATACAATACATAAAAAAACTGGAAACATCCAGGCAATAATTTAAAACCAATAAATAGGTTAACAATTAATTAAAATAATGTTTAAATAAAAAGGTCTTGGCATGACGCCGAAAAACAAATAACGACGGCACCAGGCGGACCTCTCTGGGGAGCACATTCCACAGGTGGGGCGCCACTGCAGAGAAGGCCCTCCTCCCGCCTAACATCTTCTTTGAAATTGTGAGCCGCCACGAGGCTTATTGCAGGGGGCGGAATATAAATCCGTAAATAAATAAATAAATAAATAAATAAAATCTTTCATGGAGGGTTCCTGGAGAAGGGTCTCTGCAGCAGATCTCAAGGGGCGGGAGGGCAAATATGGAGTTTATGCTATGCTTAGGGTTGCACTTAATTTTCCTTTTAGAATCTGTTGGTTCTCATAGAATTGCAGATCATAGAATTATAGACTAGTAGAACTGGAAGGGCCAAAAAGGCCATCGGGCTGTTTCCTGCTCGGGGCAGGCCTCCAAATGCAAGCATCTCTGATAGAGGGCTACAAATACTACAAGCGACAAGGGTCTTGGAAACGTTGTAGATCGCAAACTGCATACAAGTCAACAGTGTGATGTGGCTGCAAAAAGGGCAGGTGCTAGTTTGGGGTATGTTAATAGAAGTATCACTTCCAAATCCCACGAAGTCCTAGTTCCCCTTTACTCAGCACTGGCTAGGTCTCATCTGGAGTGCTGTGTCCAGTTTTGGGCACCGCAGTTTAAGAAAGATGCAGGCAAGCCGGAAAGAGTTCAGAGGAGGGCAACGGGGACGATCCAGGGACTGGAGACAAAGCCGTACAAGGAGAGATGGAAGGAACTGGGCATGTTTAGCCTGCAGAACAGAAGACTGAGGGGAGATAGGATAGCATTTTACAAGTACTTGAAAGGCTGTCACACAAAGGAAGGACAGGATCTCTTCATCAAGATCTCCAGAGTGCAGGAAATGGAATAATAGGCTCAAGATACAGGAAACCAGATTCCAGCTAGATACCAGGAGGAAAATTCTGAGTGTTAGAGCAGTTTGACAGTGGAGCCCATGACCTAGGGAGGTGGTAGGAGACACTCAAGATGCAGCTGGACAGCCATCTGACAAGGATGGTTTAACCTGGTGTCTTACACTGAGCAGGGGCTGGACCTGATGGCATTGTAGTCCCTTCCAGCTCTTCTACTTTATGCTTCCGTGGCCAAGAGGGGACGAGAACCCACCCAGACCTTCCCAGTTCAACTCTCTCACCACCACACCACCCTGGATCTCATGGGATAGGACCCGTGTTTTCAAGGGGCCCTTCAAAGGTGCACATCCCACTATCAGAGTCGGGGCATGTGGGAATGGATACAGAGAAAGCAATCTTGTGGTACACATTAATGCCACTGGGGGAAACATCAGAGAGCCTGGAATGAGGATCTGTGCATGGAGATGGTCCTTTAAGGTTCATTTTTATCTGAGTTTGTTTGCTTTTAGCCTAATTGCCTCTGCAAAGGAGCAGGTTTTTTTCCTTTTTTTTAAGAAAAAGAAAATCAACAGCCCCCTTGCAACCGCATTGCAAAGGTGGAGTGTTCTCCTCTCACCCTCCGCGGGGTGAAGCCAGACGGTTCAGCGCTCCCCTCCCCCTCCCACCAAAAGCAATTCCAGAAAGCAAGTGCAGCCCTTCTGCTGGACTGGCTTTCTGTGAGTTCGCTCCAGCCACATCAATTTAATTTACTTGTAAATAAGGCCATTGATGAGTGCACGATTTACTCCTGAGCAGACACACATTTTCAGGCTTGCAAAGACATTGCAAAATTTATTTTTGCGAAGGACAGGGGAGGTGATGGGGAGCCAGCACTGCATTGGCCAGTTGTGGGGAGGAGAGAGGCCGTGGGCCGTGGGGGCGTGAAAATCCGAGAGGCAGAAACTCAGCAGAAGGTTGTTGCTTCGTTGCTGAAGCTCCAAAGAACCCTTCCTCCTTCTCACCAGCCTACGGAGTCCATGCCTCCTGGCCCCCAAGCAGTACCACAAGTTTAGCACATATGGAAGGTAAATACTGGGGGAAACCCACAGCATCTTGAAAAGGCTTGCTGGAAACAGTCTGAGAAAATCCAGGATATAATTGCAGGAATTGTGCAAGGCTCGGGATGAGCTGTTGGTGACACGTCAGGCATCACAGAGCTGGCAAAAACGTCTGGTGCAGCTGAAGCACCTCCTGGAGGCCTGGCCCAGACATGAAAGGGCGAAGCTAGAGAGATGCATGAACGTCCAGGGGGAAGGACAGAGGGGAAATCGAGATGTTCCCTCATCTTAATTATGTGGGTGCAAAATCGGCCAGGACAAGCCACAAGTCCTTGCGGATACAGCTGTTGCTCCTGCTTGTGTGAACTCCATGCACATGTTCCCAAGGGCAAGCTGACATTTGGCGGGGCGGGGGGGAACACTGCAGAACCACACTTTAACCCATGGGAGAAAAATGCGTACCTTTCACAATGTGCAGAAATGCATGTGCATATGCATGAAATTTCATGTACAGAGTTTTTGTGCAAAACCTCTGCCCCCCGCCCCCCTGGCAAAAAGAAAGAAAGAAAAGAAAAGCTTGTGGTCTGATAAAGTCATGAGTCAGAACATACTTCGAGTTGGAATTTGGAGAACCACAATGAGCTCAAATTTTGCTGATTTAAACATCCCGAGAAGGGAGTTATTTTTGTAACTGGCAAGCCAGCCACCTCCGGACTAAGCAGAGGGTGAGGCCTAATTTTAATATCAAAAGCTGCACCTAAGTGAGGGGTAATAAACTAGAGGCAGGGGAGGGGCAGGGAGCAACTCCTCTTTCCAGGTATGTTTTGATGTGATCACTCCCCCACCCCGCAAACACAGTTTATCCTAGAATGAGTCAGAAACACAAGCTATGAATGGAAGTAACCCACTAGTCCCAACTAGTTGCTACTTTCATCTCCTGCCTTGCTGTGGGAGTAATTAAACACTAACTCTCTTTCCTAGTTCTCGCACTAACTTAAGTGCATGAGCTGCTTAAGCATAGAACCCTTCAAGCACAGTGGCGTTCAGCCCTGAGAAAAGCAGGTTGTGCTCCAAAAACCACAGCCCAGCCCTGCACACCCTGCTGAGGAGACGAACCCCCCGGAAGTCTTTGGGGAATGCAGCTGATTCCCAAGCACGTTTCCCGGGAAGTCGCCCTGCGATTCTTCTGCCTTCACGAGGGCCACTATTCTGGTCTGCTCGTTCCTTGTTGACCACCATGAGGTCCCTTGTGTGGCTGCTACATGGGAGGTAAGGTGAAGGTAAGTTGGTTATACTTTTAGTAAGGACACATTCCTGAAACCATGTATAAGTGCACATGACTCGAGGCAGTCGCTATAGTTCTTTAAACCCAAGCCAAGAAATCGAAAGACAGGATTTCTGCATTCAAGGTTTTTCTTCTTTCTTTTAAGAAAGCAAATTTCTAGTCCGTACGGATTAAAAATGAATATATTTCTGTATCTATGCATAAATGCTTGCACACACGTGCACATATTTTAAAGAACTGTTGAAAACCACTCAGAGACCTTCAGCTCTTGGGCAGCCTAGAAATAAATAAAGAATGAATAAACAAACAAGTGTCTGATTTGCATGCATTATGTATGCACGCACGTCCATATATGCAACTCATGCAAATGAGGCAAGCTATGTAGGGGAAGACAGACAACAACAAACAAATCCCAAGACGATGGCCAATTTGAGAAAGAAACATATGTCATGCATTCACACATAACGCTAGACCACAGTTTGGGGCTACAGGAATGATCCTCGAGCTGGCTCGCTCCCCCTGCTCCCCTCCTGCTGCATAGCCATGATAGAAAAGGTGGCTCCCAAGACCTCCCCGATGCTTGACCCAAAGGCTGACAATAGCATCCTTGACATTTGTGCAGTTTGACAGAGAAACCTACTTAAAAGTCAGGTCTCTGCCCCAAGGATCCTCCACTATAAATTATCTGAATGATCAGAAAATAAAATAGCATATTATCCTTAATAAAGTTATCTAATGCTCCCTCAAAGCCTGTGAGGTTCCTTAATGTGATTAGGCGTCCTTGTTTCTTCATTGCTCTGTCTCCTAGCCATAAAATTTTGGAAAATGAAATAAAAATTAAGTATATTATATAAAAACTCCTCCCGGAATGTGTTTGAAGAACACTGCTATCGCTTGTCCTAAAATAACCGCTCTGCAGCAGCACTGGGAAAAGAATGTCTGCTGATTTCAGAAGAGAGAGCACAGCTTCCCATGAGGAGCCGGTGACCGCAGGGAAAGGCTTGCTCCAGTCCAATGCAAAGAAGACGCCCTGCACCCTGGGTAAGGCGGCAAATCTCAGTCCAGTGGCCATGTCTGGGCATCCTGCCCAAGTTCCCCAGAAGGCCACGTCTCTCCTGCAGCTGACTTTCCTCCCCAGTCATGGATCGTGTGCAACGGCCTGGCCTTCGTGCATGGTTCCTGCGCATTTTCAAAGGTTGCAATGCCTCTCTTGAGACTGACGCACTCTCAGCCGCCATATGCAGGTAGCCGGGGAGTATTTCTGTCTCTACTCCTTTAACTGTGGCCACGCCCCTTTTGCCCTCAGCTCCTCCCACCACCAGAATGCAGCCCCTGAGGAAGAGAAGTTGCCCCTCTGGGTTCCCCATCCCTGCCCCAGGGAGAGAGAGAACGACCACGGGATTGGCTCCTTCCAGAAATGGAGGCTGGGTAGCCACTCAGGGGTTCAGTCCGAATTTTAAGGAGTTATTGGAGCCTAGTTTGGGCTCAGCACCAGGGGTAGCTCCTCTAAAGTCCAGGCTAAACCCCGGAGTGGGGATTCCACTCCACTGACACTGGCACCTCCAGCCTCCACTGAAAACAGGTGCCTGACGAAAAGAAACGGCTGCATGCAGGTAGGCACCTTGGACTACTCCAGCAGGTGGAGATACATAGGAGAGGAATCGCATTGGGGTGCACAGCCACCCGATTCCCTGGGCTCAGCTCCCCAGACTCCAGCCCGTTTCGTGTGGCTGTGATCCTGGTGCGCACACTGCGTGTTCATGCAACAGTCACCAGGAACTGAGCCTTGTGCAGTGCACAAGGGACACCCCTCTTCTTTTGTTGGAACGACTGCACATGGTTGCCAGTCGCACGAGGTCCGTTCCGGGAGCATTCACGGACTTCCTCTCAGCTCGCTTTCTAAGACAGGATCAAGAATGAGAGGAAATTCATGTATGCTGGAAGGGCAGATTCCACAAAACGTTGATCCATCCCAACTAGCTGTGCTCTCTTCAGAGCCTTAACTATCTCAAAAGGGTAATCAAAGACTACGGAGTGCTATCCTGGTTTGCGGGTGAGGAACTGCAGGCTGAGGACCGAAACCAGCCTTCCTGGGCTCCTTGTTCCGTGACTCTGCCCATTTCCCCCCAGCCGTGGATTGCGTGGGGGTTTCATGGCTTTTGCGGATTTTTTCCCATTCTCAAAGGCTAAAATGCCTCTCTTGAGGCTCAGTTACTGGCAGGAGCAGCTAAAATTTGGCCCTGCTGCATTATGGGAAGGTAGCCCCCACCTTCCCCGAAGCTGAACTGGCCTTTGGGCAGAAAGGTGCTCCTCACCACTGGCCTAGGCATGGGCTCCAGGGTGAGCTGAGGTGCGGTTGCCGCCATTTTCCGTATCTGGTGAAAATTCAGAGGGTGTGCAGGCAGGGAATTGCAGCGGTGATAAAAGCGAAAGCTTTCACCTGTTGAGCTTTTGCAAGGCAATCGGTTTTAAAAGGGAAAGAGCCCAGCTATGAGGAAGAGCAAATAAAAAGGAAAGCAGAGGTGCCAATCACTGTAGCTGGAATGCACCCTCCGTGTGTCTGAAGGACCAGATGGAAACACTAAAGAAAAGCACCTTTCCCATCCCAAAACTGAAAGAAAGGGTCAAAATGGATGCATTTTCCCACCCCCACCCCCACCTTCCCTGCCTGACATCAGCTGCCTCTACCTAAAATGTTTGTTTGCATCAGAAGAGAAGATCCATCCCTGGTTCTCACTGATTTAAAAGTCAAATGAGTTTTAGCCTGCATGCTGCAACTCTGAGATTTGACTTGAGAACTGTTTTCCTTTGGCATAACAAGACTGAAGTGGGAGACAGGAGAGGGGGTGGGGGAGAGAGGGAGAGGGAAAGGGAGAGGTTGAGGTGGGAGGGGGAAATTCTGCAAACCTCTGAGAGGCACAGGGGATGTCTCGAGATGCCAGGGCAAAATGAAGGTGGGTGCTGGGGCTGTTTCTGAAAGCGCAGGAGAAAGAGGGCAGCAACTCAAGGCAGCCCCAGCTGGGGCAAGTCTTACTTTGTTGTGTGCTGCCCTGGCTTGGGCTGCAGCCATTCTGGGAATGATTTGGCACCAAATCCCAAACAAATCAAGCAAGCCTTTATCAAAGAAAGGCCCAGCCTCACAGCAAATAGACTCTTTCCCACACCCTCTTGGGGAGCTGGGTTCCCATGGGATGCACAGCCTGGGCGAAGCAAGAACCTGGCAGGACACTGTCCTTCACTGCCCGACTCGGGCCGTGGGGTGGAGCAGCGCAGGGCTACATGATGCATGCAAGAACTTCAAGGGCCTGCCCTTTGCAAAACCAAGAAAGAAGGGAAGGGTTAGGGACACAGGAGAAGCAGCTGAGCTTGCAAAAATGTCACATATGTCCCATTTTTAACCTCATACGCCAACAGTAGCAGGGACTTTGGAAAAATATTCAAAAGTTGTCAAGCGTGCAGTCACATCTGAAAACGGCAGGGTTTTATCAAACATGAAGTTTGTAGTGGTAGAATTTCAACACGGTGCAACTTCAGACATTTTTTTAGGAAGGCTTTCTGATAAATTGCATTGGATTTGCACGATGGTCCATTCCAGTGCGGTACCTTTGTGCAAATCTGTCATTCATGCCAATTGAACAGAGATCTCCAATGGCCACTGTAAGCAAGAACATCAACCAGATGGCTAGAAAATCTGTGGGAACAAAAGCATGGCTTGGTCACCCATCACTAGAAACCTCAAGCAGGGTTGCAAAGGTCAGACTGGAATCTTCTCCCATGCTCACTGGACCTTCCTTTCCCACTCTCAGCCCTGGCCAGAGAGTGAGCCGAGCTGAAATCAAGTCCACAAATGCCCAGGGATGCCAGCAGCGTCTTTGCTCAAAGGATGCAATCCTTTGTGCAAAATATATAAAGCCTGCAAGTCGAGTATCTGGAGAAGCCGTGGGCTCTCCCTTGCAGGAGACATTCAAAAAATGCTTAGGCTGTCATCCTAATGGGGTGGTGTAACTTGGTGTTCTGCACCAGTGGAGAGTTGAATCCGATGGCCTTCTGGCCCCTTCCTACTCTGTGTCTGGTTGCAGCACTCTTACAAAGTGAGCTCCGTTGGGCTCATTTTCTGCCAGACGCCCATGCAAACACTCGGCCTGAGGTGGGCTTAGAGCAGACAGAAAGAGGGCCAGAGTCCAGGGAGCCAAGCTGGGGAAATTCCCAACCCTCAAACCCGGTTCCTCACACATTGCTAACTTCACGGTGCCACCGCCGGCTCAGAAGAGGGTTGGGAGCCCTGTGTCCATTTCACAGGTATAGCAGACTGGAAACAAGGGGGCTTTTCACAAGACCCTCTGGATGGATGGTGAGTCATCCATTCTCCCCTGTTACCCTGCTTACTCAGAATTCCCACCCCTGGGCACATGGATGGCACCAGCCCTCTGTTTCCCCCTGTTTGCTGGTGCTGCCTTTGGCTAAACCCCTTTTTAACCCTCTTAGACTTGTCCTGAACATCTGTCCA
Source organism: Varanus salvator macromaculatus (assembly GCA_023646645.1). Taxonomy (NCBI): domain Eukaryota; kingdom Metazoa; phylum Chordata; class Lepidosauria; order Squamata; family Varanidae; genus Varanus; species Varanus salvator. Next base: position 1,291,583 of record JAIXND010000757.1, read on the forward strand.
TGCACTTTTTCCTTTCCAAGCCGTCAGTCGCTCACTTCATTGGCAGAGAAATGTTCACAACCTCACTCTGGCCCCACCTTTGTGGGTCACTGCTGTGTACAAGGACCTGTGGGCCAGGGAGTTAACCTGAAAGGGACACTAGAAGAGAACACGAAGGTGGGACTTCAAAGTTTTTCCTAGAGGCAGGTAGCTGGGGATGCGGTGGAGGGAAGCTGCCCTGGCCAGGCGCTGCCCTGTATTTCCCGCTTTTCTGAAGGAAGCTTTGATGGAGCAATAGCAGGTCACCGCCGAGAACAGAAGCAGAGCCCACCTGGATCAGAATGCTTTCCCTACACCATGCATCATTTTGAACACCCCCACCGTGTCTCCCTGACTTGCCTTTAAGTAGGCTGAACAATCCCAGCAATTGTAACCTTTTCTTAAGGGGCTATTGCACCAGCATCATTTTAATTACTCTTTCCGACACTTTCCCCAACTCCACAATAACCTTTCCAGGTGCGGTGACCAGAATTGCGCGCAATATCCTAAGTGAGGTTGCAGCAGATACGAGTAGTTTGTTTAAGGGCAGGATGATCTTGGCAGTTCCAGTTTCTATTCCTTTCTGAATTGTGCAAATTATGGAATTTGCTGTTTTCGCCACTGCCACAGGAAAGAGCGAGCCTCTGACTCTCTCTGCTGCAGGAACTTGTCCTACCCCGGAATATCGCCTGGATCCAAGTGTTTTGCTTCTCGTGCTGAGAGGGTCTGACGCAGTATGATGAACAGAGGCTTGGTCTCTTCCTTTTCTCAAGTCTGTGGCCACACTCAGCCCACCTGAGCGCCTAATCGGGCTGGCTGGGAGTTTTCCAGATGCCGCCCCCCCTTTCCCCCCCTCCAGCTTGCAATCAGTTGGTGTTTCCCGGGCTTTTGTGCAGTCGCTGCCCATTCGAAAAGGATTGCATGCCTTTGCTAAGACGCAGTGGCTGCGTAGGGTTGTTTGCACTTGTAAAAGGACCCAGCGTGCTGTGTTTGGAGTCTCAAGAATGAGCAAAACATACTCTCCAAAATGTTTGCAGATCCTCCAACCTGTGCTCACATTTGAAAATTGAACAAAAACGGATTGAAATTGCTTTTTTTTTTTTTTTGTAAGAAAGGCACATTTTCCTGCTTTTTATGGAGAGACATGGCGCAGCCTCCGCAAGCTACTTTTCCTGGGATTCTTTGAGTGAACTGCCCAGCAGCGTTGATGATCAGGCAATATAGAAATAATAATAAACAGTAATAATGTGATTTAGAGTACATTCCTACAGCCTGCTAGATGGAATCAGAGGAGAAGTCAGAGGGTTTGGACTCCCAGCTTCGGCTGTGGAGAGGCACTCTAAGGTCAGAGCTGGGACTTCGACCTCGGAGCATAAAGCCTCCACCCTTGCGGCTGGCCTGGCTCCTTCCACCCCAGCTGCAGCTCCAGGCTCTGAAAAGCAACCTCAGAGCCAGAGGTAGCAGCATCCCGGTGGGGGAGAGGAGCGAGTACCGGCCTTGATGCTCTGCATCCGGATGCACTTCAGCCTGCTTTCTCCACCCCCAGGACAGAAGACTTGCTGTCTTTCGCCGGGTGGAGAGGTGCTGATTCCCCTTGCCTCCCTCCACACTCCTTCCACTCTTCATTGAATGCCTGCAATCTTTTGAGTTTGAAGAGTTTATCTGCATAAATATGCATATGAATACAATAATAGTGTTGAAGAAAAACCCATACTGGGTCTGTAGAGGATACACCAGCAAGTATTACCCTAAAAGACGCAGGCCTTCTTGTATGAGAGAAGGGCGAATACTTCATTTATGACAGTGCCTACCAGCTGCAGTTTTCAGGCTTTTTAAAATGAAAACCGTCAACAAACAATTTAACACATTAATTAAATGAATGTGGGTGGGGGTGGGATGTTTAAAGTGGCATCCAATTAATCAATCATGGGGTGACTTTCGAGTTTCCTCTTCTTCAGCTTGGCACTCTCCAGATGTTTGGGGTCATGGTTCCCATTATCCCCAGCCAGCCTAAAAACAGGCCGTGGTGGATGTGGATTACGGAAGTTGTAGTCACTTGCGCCTGGAGGGTGCTGGGTGACAGAAGGTCACTGCAGATATTTTTTTTTGTTTCCCAATGCAATCTTCCAACTGACTCAGGACGCAAACCTATTGTTTACCAAGATCATGCAGAAGGCAGGAGGATTATTCGGAGTCCCAGCGGCAAGATCCTGCATTCTCAGAGCTGCAGTGCTGCAGGCCTTTGTAGACAGCACCGCAAGGACCGTGCCGACAGCCTCCCCTCGCCCCCACTTGTGATGGCCGCCTAGACAAAAGCCCTGCCGTGTGGTCCGGCAGCACCGTGCCTCGTTCCGCACATAGGGCGAAGGCAAGCCTCCAGCTCCACAGTCTTACGTGCACATGGGATGCAGGGCAAAGGACTGGCTAAAAGTCACACTTCTGATTTTAAGATCTCCTCCAGTTTTGCACAGAGCACGTTGCCGTGTGGGTTCCTGGAGGTCGCTGGTCACGTTTTGCTCCTTTGCAAAAAGTACCCCTGCTTTCATCTTATGCCCACTAGCAGATCGGGAGGGCCACGTGGTTGGGCAAAGGCAGTGTGCTTTTCTGTGTGCGTTTTTCAAAAGCATGACTTCCTCCTCCATTGACTAAGCATGGAAATGAGTATATGTTGAAAAATGTGCATTTGAAATTATATATTATATGTGCGTGTGAGCATTTTTTGTCTACTATTCTAAGTTCAGAAATGTGTGGGCAGTTTTCAAAATAGAAACGTGCCCTGGGGCAAGTTTGGACAATTTGCAAACTGAAATGAAATCCTCATATATCATTGACCGAGTGGCCTCTTTTATAGAGGACCGTCCTCTGTTTGAACATGTTCTTTATTTGAAGGGCAGTGCAATCAAATTCCATTTAAATGTAAAGAAGTCTAAAAACGGAAGGCACCAGGAGGCCTCAAATTTGCCTGCTATCGTCTTCCCCAGTATGACATTTCTGCTTAAATTACAGCAATACTCCATTTGGGCTGATACATGTAAATTAGCATATGCAAATGTTATGGAAATCTTTGCCCTTTTTTTGGTTACACGTTTTGGTCAGGAAAGGGAATCAGGGAAAGGAAATCAGAAAGAGGAGAAGTCTCGTCCTCTGCAGAGTCGGGTAACAAAGAGCCGGGCGGAGGAAGCCCTTGGGAGCAAGGGGCAGCAGGAAGGGGCGTGTTGCCCCGGGGGGCAGGGAAGGAAGGAGCCGGGAACGGGGGTCTCGCCGCCTGCCAGCTTCTTGGGAAATGAGGAGGAAAGGGGTTAAACGATTCCTTTGAGCCACGTGCAAAGCTGCAGCGCTTCCTTGGCCGGATTGAGTTTCAGCAGGACCAGATGTGAACCCGTGGGCTGGAGGGGGACCCCGTCTCTGCCCAGACTGCCGCTCACGGCCGCAGAGAGAGGCTCGGGTGACACCGGCCCTTTGCTGCTGCGCGGCGCTTTCGGGGCGCGCCAGCCTCCTTCCCAAGCAGCAGGCCGGAGCACGGCCGGGCGCTGCTCATAAAAATGCCATCGCATCTCCCCGCAGCCTGCCCTGCGCTGCCCTGCCAGGCTCTCCCCACACACTCCCCAGCGGAAGATTTCCAAGCGGCTGGAGCGAGTGGGGCCTAGCAGGCCAGAGCAAATTAGGGCTCCACACCCGATTCCGCTTCTCCGCTGTGGAGCATGGAAAGAAAAGAAAATGAGGGGACTCTGAGCATACGCAGAGTGCCACTTCTTCACAAGTGAGCAAGCACCTCCAGTCACGCCGCCTCTAGCATTCGAGGGAAGAGTCTTGGGGTCAAGTAGATCCGTGCTGCACCTCAGGTCCCCTGGGACTGGAGGTTCACACATCCAAAGGGCCTTCAGTTCATCTTGACAGTTCAGCTCAGGGCTTTTCAAGCGTTCTGCCTTTCTGCCACCGTGTCTACATGCAGGGCTGCGTTGGCAGATGTCAGAGAAGCACGGGGCTGCAGTCGAGGGTGCTCGTGCATGAAACGGGTTGGGCCTTTTGGCCGGAGCCGGAGAGGGTGCCCCACAACAGGCCAAAGCCTTCTGTGGTGGGGCCAGGAGTAAAAGCCCCGTGCGAAATACACACAGGTTGAGCTCCAGGTTGAGTGAATGGACAGAGCAACCCAAGTTGCTCTGGGACCCAGGGCTTTGCGCCATGGTCAACACGCCGGAATTGGCTGGATCGGAGTGGGGAGCAAGGGCTGCGTGGGGCGCTCTATAGGGCCCGCTCAGCTAAGACAGGCTGTTGCGATCCGCTGGTTGAATTCTAGAACCGCAGACTAGAGGGCACCGTGGACACCTGGCCGAATCCACCAGGTGTGCAGGAGAAATCCAGCATGGGTGGCAAAGGCAGATAATGGCCCCAGGATCCAGCCCTCTTCTGCCCATCGAGCGTCCTCTCGTGCTGGCCCTCGCTTCGGGAGCGAGCTGAGCCTGGAGGAAGCCCACAGGTGCTTGCAAAAGTCCGGCTGCACAACTGGAAATCCCCTGCAGCATGCGCAGCGCAAAGAACACTGCAGCGCCGCTTGTGCGCCGTTCACATGGGCTCGCTTCCTGGGGGCACCCACACGAATGCTCAGCGCCCTGTGCAGGAAGTTGGACTCATGGACCTGGGAAAGTGAGCTGGAGTCCTGGGAGCTGAGCCCGGGAAATCCCGTGAATTCCAACCACCAATATGGATTCCTCACACATTCCCCATCCTGGATCCTGAGCTCTGGGAGCCCCGTTCTGTGCAATACGCATCATTTGGATTTTCCAGAGTTGGCTGGAATGCACCGTGCTCATGGGAGCACGTCCTTTCTTCCTGTTCCTTCTGCCACCTTGTATGGTGGGGCGGGGAGCACCGGCCGGCCCTAAGCATCTGGACTTTGCTGGGGTTTCTGTCTACGCCCCAGCTTGGTTGCTTTTTAAGAACTGGCCTTCTTACTTTGCTTTTCACTGCTGCGTGACAAGCTGGAACCAACAGCTGACTCCTCGGGGTGGTCCTGTGTCCTCCTCCGCAGAAGGCACTCCTCTGTTTGAAGGGCTGTCCTGGAGGCCAGGTCTGCTCTGAAGAGGAAGAACCGTCAGAGAGGAACGTAAGAAGGGCCTTGAGGTTGCTCTTGTCTGGCAGCAGACCGAAGAGCAGGCATGTGGGCTACCTGGCCACAGGTTGCCTCCCTGCTATGGGGAGATGCATGATTGTTCTGTTGCTGTTGTAGTGATTATTACTAAAGGTGCATATAATTGTATATGTTTTAGTTGTTGTGAGCCGCCCCGAGGCTAGTTGCAAGGGGCGGCATACAAATATGTATATGAATAAATAAAATAAAAAAATAAAAAAATCTTGACTAGAAATAGCATATGAGCATCAGCATCTTCTTCTGTCTTCCTTTTCAGTGCCACTCACCCCCTTTTTTGGGGGGGGCATCCTAGCTTTTGCTGCTTTGCCAAGCTGGATGGGGTGGGCAGAGGGAACAGCTGTTAAAGGGTCCTGTACCCGTAAGGGAGGTGCATGACATAAAGATAGACTAGCATTGTATCAAAAAGAAGTCAATTTTTGCTGCAGAGTTTTGCTCAACGAAATGAACCCTCGTGTTTGTATGAGCTGGGCCAGAGGCCTTTGTGCGTGTGTGTGCGTGTGTGTTTGGGGAGGGCAAACCAAACCCGTACTTTAATTGAACAGCTCTGGCCCAGAGATCTAATCTAATTGCAAATTGGGGCTTTTGTGCTCTTCCCCGTTACCTTCGCATCAAAGAGCGTTGTGGCGAGGACGCAGTGCCGAGATCCCTCTTGTACCTTTCAGTTCTGCACTGCTTGAAAGAGGCACCGCAGTTCCTCCTGACTGCTCCTGCCTCCTGTTTTTGGGTTCGTGCCCCTTCCCTGCTCCGTGGCACTGAACCAGCAGTGCCAGGCAAAAAGACAGAAGGCTGGACAAGGTGGGCGCGATCAAAGGCAGAGGAAATCAGAAAGCACCGCCGGAATCCCCGGGCTGCACCTCTCGGATGCCGTCAAGCCATGACTTCTGGAGCAAAGTTCTGAGGGGAGCAGGAGGGACCTGAAGCATAGCAGGTCGAGCTTCCCACCCTTTGAAGGAAGTAATTTGCACGACTGCCTCAAAGGATGGCCTTGAGATCTAGAGTCTAAAATTTATTTTATTTATTTATTTAAAACATTTCTATGCCACCTCCGTTGCAACAAAGCCTCGGGGCGGCTCACAAAAGAACATAGTTGCATAAGGACAAGTTCAGGAAACGCAGAGAATGCAGCCTAGGTGAGCATCCAGGAGATCTGCTTTCTATCCGCACGTTTTAGATCTTCAGAGAAAGCCAATGTGGTTATACTGTTGGATTAGGGCCCTGGAGACCTGGCTTCTGGTCCCCGCATGGCCATGAAACTCACTGGGTGTCTGTGGGACAGTCACTAACTCCCAACCTAACCCACATCACAGGGTTGTTGTGTGGATAAAATGGAAAACTATGTAAGCCAGCCTGGGTTCCTTGCAGGAAAAAGGGTGGGGTGTTATATATAATATTATATTTAAAATAATGTAATAACTATTATATTTTAAAGTATATTTATTTATTTAGACCGTTTCTATGCTGCCCCAGTCGCAAAAAGCCTGTATATAATATTAACATATAATATCATATCTTATAAAAAATAATTAACTAAATAAAGACCTAGTAAGAAAATAAATAAATGTGGTAACCAAACACTTGAATGAAACCTGGGGAAGTAGGGGATCGTGTGTTTCTGACATCTTATGCTATGTAATTTTGGACTAGTGAAATTCCCAGATCATCCTTGAGCCTTACAGAAGCTGTGACATTAATCCAAAAAAAACACAAAACTTATCACTGCATGGATGACAATAATGCCTGCAGTTCCATGGCTCACCACAAGGGGCAGCTGCATGCAGATCCAGGGATAAATGGTTCCTGACTGGTTTCAGTCATTCATAAGACCATACCAGGAGCATTGCCCTCACCTCATTGGCTTTGTCTGTCCGTCATCCCATTGCCAAATCCAACTGGCAGTGGAGCAGTATGACATCATCTAATTCTGTGTTTCCTGATTGGCTGGGAATGCTGTTGTGGCTATCCCAGAAAGAACACAGTGCAGTAGCTGGAAGGTGGAAAATGGCGCCAGTTCAGCAGTATCTGGCAGGAACTCTGGCCAAGAACCAGTGACCCATAAGAACATAAGAAAAGCCATGCTGGATCAGACCAACTATCCATCTAGTCCAGCACTTTGTACACTGAGTGGCAAACCGCTGCCCACAGAATCCTTCAAGCAGGATGGGTGCAAGGCTTGTAGGCACAGGTCGCCTCCTCTCCCATGAACCTGTCCACTTCCTCTTTAAAGACATCCAGACCGGCAGACATCACCGCTTCCCATGGCAGCGAATTCCATAGCTTAACTATAGGTTCTGTGAAAAATTCCTTCCTCTTGTTTATCTTAAACCTTACCCCAATCCATTTCATGTTTGAGTTCTCCCTCTCCATTGTCTCCACTCCATGCATTATTTTAAACACCTCCTACACCTCTCCTTACTCGCCTTCTAAGCTGAACAGTCCCAGTTTCTGCAGCTGCTGCAGCCCCTGATAATTTTTGCTGCCCTTCTCTGTACTTTTTCCAGTTCAATAATGTCCATTTTCAGTTGAGCAGTAGCCTAGTCATAGCCAACAATCCATCAGTGGGAACGAAGCTGGGCAAACTTGAGCAGGAAAAATCAATGCAGACCCCTTTCAATGAGCTTTTCAGGGGAAAGAAACTTTGGACTTTATTGGCTGGCTGGGGTGATCGACAAGAACAGAAAAGAAATGTCAAACAGCTCCACATGCCACGCTTCCCTACGAGCTGCAGCCAGAGGCTGAGTTATCAAAGGCGTACCTTGACCGAATAGCCTGACAGAAGATGTCACCCTGGTATAGATAGATTCTCAGTGAAGTTTGCTTCTTGTCTCGTTCCGAAGCCTGCGAGGCTGGGCTGAGGGAATTAGCTGGAGATTATGCGCACTGACATGTAGGTAGAAAATTGGCTTAAAGACCAGAATCAAAAGAGGTAATGGAGAACGGCATTTTGCTGAGCCAAGAGGAGGAGGCGGCAGCGAGGGGGTGGAGAGCACGGAAGGTCTCATGTTTGTCTGTGTGTTTCTATTTAACATCTTCATTATGGATCCAGGAAGGGAGAAGGGGAGTCCCCGCTGCACGATGATAAATGGAGAGGAACCAGTGACTACTGAAGGGGGCAGAGATGCCGCAAAGGGATGTACCCACACAGATGGGGAACGAGGGCAGGAAATGGAGGATTTGGATACGGCTTCGGAAGCAGACCCGGGGAGGGGGAGAAGGGGTGCGTGCAGAGGGGAGGGCGAATTAATTTGAAACATCATTTGCTGGGAGAACAGAGAAGAAGGAACGCCTTGCTGAAGACCAGAATTCCAAGGGGAGCGGTGACGGCAGGCGTGTTTGTTTTGATGCCATGGGAACAAGGGGCCCATGCGATGGGACCCCAGTGCCGAGGGGCGTAGTGCGATAGCCACAGGCTTTGCACAGCCTTTCCTAGCCCACTGTCATCCCAATGGCCATGCTGTTGGGGGTGATGGGAGCTGTGGCCCAGAACATCTGGGGGAGGGGGCTGGTTGGGGAAGCCTCTCCTAGGATGTTCAGCTGATCTTGGATCTGCACAATTTGGGGCAGCTCAGCTGAAGGGCGGGGGGGGGGTTCTGCAAAGGCTTTTGACCCCCTTGGAAAATGTCCCACTTTCAGTGCTGTTCTTTGGTGCTGAGCTGAAAATGTGCTGAGCCGGAGGGAAGAAAAGATGTGCCTCGGTTTCCCAGACAACCAGGGGACACTTTCCCTCTTGCTGTGTTCAGGCTGGGCAACGGGGCTGCTGTAGTTTGGCAAGGGAAGATGTGGAGGGGCGATCACTCATTTGCCTGAGCGACTCAGGGGCATGCGCACACTCCGTTTTGAATGGGAGCACTGCTTCCTGCTCCCATTTCATCTGAACAGGCTTCACGCCATCATCCTGTAGATCTCTCTGGCTGGCCTACACAGCAACATGGCTGCAGCCTGCTGGCTACATGATCCCTTATTGGCTGCATCACATAGTCTAGGTAGATGATTCCTTATGGGTTGCGTTGCATGTTCTAGGAACAGGATCCCTGATAGGTTGTATCACGTAGCCTGCAAGAAGACTTTTAAAAACAGTGCTAAGGAGATGCCAAGAGGTAAAGTGAAGAGGGCAGGAGAAACACGGAACAAGGAATAGAGTGGAGTTCTTTTCACTTCCAAAGGTTTCGAGGCATAGACCTAGCAATCAGCAAGCCACGCTTTTTACTTAAGGGTTACCTGCCTCTGAGGACTTCATCTCACATTGATCATAAGAATGCAGTTACAGGGGAATCGGTGCCCCGTAGCCTTGCTCTGGGACAACTCTATGCAGCATCATGAACGGCTGGCAGAAATTAATGAAAGACTTAATCTGCGCACAGAATCCAGCCTAGAGCCCATTGTAACTACAAGTGTGAATATGCAGAATATTAAGCAATGCCTCTGGGCAACGTATTAGGTGCATAAGTCTCCTGCCTCACACACACGCATGCATAGAAGCACAGAAACAGAGCGAGTCAGGAGGGGCCTCCTGGCCATCTAGTCTGACCCCCCCTGCCCTGGCACCAGCTGGCTCTGCTCGTGCATGCATGCATGCACATGTACATGCACACAAACACACACACATGATTAAGGATCAGGGCTGTACTGCTGAACATGTGAATCAACATGGGGAAGAGCTCTCATATGCATATGCAGAGTGCCTTGTCATCACCATTGAGGAAGGACTGAGGATCAGAACTCTCCAGGCAGACCGGAGCTCTGCACCTCCCCTTTTTAGGCAAGGGGAGCTGATTGCCACAAAAGTGTTGTCGCAATTTATTTACTCTCCAAGTCAGCAGCGGAGGAATTTTCTGCTGCATGTTTTAAAACAGTGATGTTGTTCCTGCCCTTCAGGCTCCCAAAAGGTCAAAATCGGAAGACAGGGGATCTTTCAGACACTGCTTCGAATGAGCGAAGGGAGAGCCTGTGCTGGCATTCTAAAGAATACATTAGAAACCGCTTAAGTCACATTATACCGGTTCTTAGGAACGCGAGCCTTGATTACAGAGCAGCGTGCAGCTGCAACTCAATACCACACATGCCATTATCCATCTTTGCCCTTATTACTATGTTCAATTAGCAGAATATTATGCATGCCATATGGGGCAATGCATAATCTGCAATACAAAAAAATTAGCCCCGTGCAGAGGAATGAAATCTTAGTACAATCAATTCAGGCAGCGGGGATGGGTGCTGGTGGAATGCCATGTTAAATGACGAGCACCAGATCCCATGAAGCTTTATTACGCTAAGTTTTTCACATGGAGATGGGACTTCATTCATTCATTCATTCATTCATTCATTCGATTTATATCCTGCCTTTTCCTTTTTAAAGAATTCAGAGTGGCTGACATCATTCTTCTCCTCCTGCTCTCCATCTTATTCCCACAACAACAACCCTGTGAGGTAGTTTGGGCTGAGAGTCTTTAACTGGCCCAAAGGCACAAATGGCTCCATGACTGAGCAGGGACTGGAACCCAGGTCGCCTGAGTCCAGGTCTCATGCTCTTAACCACTAAGCGACACTGCCTCTCAATGTGAGAAATGGGGTACGGGACAGAGAGGGGGAACAAGCAACGTCTCAGCTTGAGGCTTGTGTCTTCTTGCTTTCCCTGCTTCTTTGCAATTTCTGCTTGCTTTGTACCAGTGCATCCTAGTGGTTAGAACACTGGACTGGGATTTGGGATACTGGGGTTGAGTCCCTGCTCAACCTTGAAACCCACTAGGTGACTTTAGGCTGGTCATGGACTCTCAGCCTGATCGTCCTCACAGGGTTTCTGTGTGGACAACATGGGGAGGAGGAGATGAAGCAGCTGCCTTGAAGCAACTCAGGTGCAATTCAAACGTAATAATAAAAAAAAGGGGGGGGGGTTCAGCAAAGGCTGTGTGCCTTCCGAAAGCACACACTTTCCTCCACAGACTGTGGCTTAAAAATTTTCATTCTTAAAAATGCACACTTAAATACGCACACCCACACTTTCCAAACCTTGAACACACATTTGAGAACCTGCAGACAATTTTGCAGAACGTGTTCTTCTGCCTGCCATCTGCATTCAGGGCTGTGAGCACAGCGTGTTCCATAATTTGTCTGCGTAAATGAAATTACGGTGCGTTGCTACAACAGGATCGTCCCTTTTGCATACCAGCGGATCGAGGCTCCGAGATGTGAATCCTGGAGATTGGACTGGGTCCCGCAGGCTGGATCTCTTTCTCGCTCTGTAGGTTCAGCCTAGAGCTATGGCGGGCAGCTTGGGAGGATGTGGGGCCTCATTTCCATCAGCCACTGGGGTCTGCATGCTCCACCATCGCTCCAATCACGGCCACTGAATTTCTGTCGGTGAGAAAAGAGCCACGGTTCCCCTGCCATGGGGTTTGTTTCTGGAAGCCCTGAGGGTGAGTGGCAAGATTTTGCCTTCAAACAAGGTGTGCATTTCTTGTTCACCTTGTCCAGGTGAGCCCAACATATTTTTCAGGCCTTCGTGCGGAGGCAGTGCTGCTGCCCACCCGCCCACCCACTTGCATGTGTGCCCCTTGCTGGGCCAGCTGGCTTACCTGTTTGGCCACCTGGCCGGCTCTTCTCTCCCTTGCTCAGCCAACAGGTGAGTGTGAGTGAGTGGGGAGTGGGCAGCTCCCTGGCCAGGCTGATGAAAGGCCAACCAGCAAGCAAGGCAGAAGGTACAGCAGTGATGACAGCCTCCCAGGCACAAAGCAGAGGTGGCGGTCGGCCGTGCACACGGCCCGTTGCTCCTGGGGGCCCTGCCGGTTGCTCTCGGGTTGCCTCAGAGGCAAGAAAGGGGCTGGAGGACTTTCTGGAATCCCTGCTGCAGCCGCTGTCCCCAGCAGCAGTGGGGAAGGGGAGTCGCGTGGTTCAGTGCGCATCCAGCTCCTCCACCTGTTGGGTGCATATCAGCCCCGATCTTGCTTCAAAGGGGAAATGTGGCTCTGTTCTCACAACCAGCAGCACCGCAGCGGGGCAAGAGGAGGATCAGCTTCGAGCTGCAAACTCACCTCTACCTTAAATATATCAAGGAAGTTTTGGCTTCATTCTTTCATTGTTTACCAAGGTGCTTGCAAACTCTTACTTCAAAGAGGGGCAAGCTAAGTGAGCCCACCAATTCCAAGTGGGAGGAGAATCGCTGACTTGAGCAAGGCATTACCCCTCCCCAAACCTGCAAAGTGTAACCCATGGAGAATCTGCAAGAGGCAAGGGGCACCTTGTCATGCTAGCCATGCGCCAGACGGAAGGAAGGAAGTGCACGATTCGAGAGCCCTCCTTTCCTGGGGCTCCTCCAGACTGGAGCAGCTGCTCCAATTACATTGCCATGTAAGTGTGTCTTTCAAGCGAGGAGGGAGGGTTTGGGAGCTGGTGCTAGGAAGGCTGTGTGGATAAGGGCACCCGAGCAATTTCCAAACACGTATTGGCTCAGGAAATAAAGCAAGCTATTTCTGGCTTTTTGGAAAATAGCTTCCCTGACTTCCGAGCCAATCCATTCCACGCTGCAGGGGAGTGCTCCCTTCACGAGCCTGCGCACCTTTGGAAGGTGGACTTTCGTTTCTATCTTTTCTCTGTCGATTTCCTCCCAGCTTGCTGGATCAGACAAGGATCTTTCCCAGTGGAGCACTGGGAGAAATTGACGAGGTGAGACAGCCTACACGTTTTTGATTACTGATTTCCACTGGGAAATTCAGAGAAGTGCACGTCTCTAAGGATAACTGAGTTTCAGGTTGCATATTGGTTTGAAAGTGCAAAACAGAAAAAAAGTCACATTAAAATGCAGATCAGAGGAATTTCTGCTCCATCCGTGGTGCTTCAGAAAAAGAAAAGTGTTCTCCCATAATTGTGAAGGACGGTGTTTCTGCTGAAAAATGCAATCATGTGCAAAGTTAATGCAAGGATTCTTGGGAGAGGACACGTCTTGTGGGAAGTCCTGAGAGACTCAGAGGCTCGAGTGATGCTGACGCTGACAATGAAGAAGACCTCATGATGGTGGAAGACAAACAGAGCCTAGAATGGGCCAGACCGGGCCAGACCAGACCAGAAGAGAATGAGAGCTGGAATGGGCCTATAAGGTCATTGCTCCGACCGTCTGCTCTACCTCCTCTTCCATCCCATCACCCCTCTGGTCACTCGCCCAGCTGCAGGCCTGTACCTTGATGGCTCGACATGCCAGCTCAGTGGCTAGCTATGCAGGCAGACTTGTCTTCTTGCCACCACATCCCAACTTGCTGCCCTGATGCATGAGCACACAGCATGTTGCTTTCTCAACAGAACATGCAGGCAGGACGGAGCCAGAGGAAAGCACTCCAGCAGGCGAAAGAGGATCTTTGGGTCCTGGCCATTGGCGTCATTGGTCTTCTTTTGTTACTAGGATTGTTATTTATATTTCTGGACTGCCCAATAGCCAAAGCTGTACTGTCTGCACTCCATTAGAAAAACCCTGGATAGCAGGGCTGGACCTGAGTACACCCTCCGTCCCTTCCTGTTGCTTCTTGTGTCTCGGACCAGATATGGTCATGCTGAATCCCCGGGCAGGCAGCCTCGGCTAATTCAAACCTTTGTACTTTTCCCCTCTCCTCCCATCTCTTCTCTGTTTCCCTGAACAATAGATCCCTCTGTATTCCGCCTCCTAAATCACTCCAGGCAGAGTCAGAGCCCAGAGCCAAACTGGAGAGAAACCCGCGCAACGGAGACAGGGCCTTTCTGTTCCGAGACAGACGCTTTGCTGCACCCCACAGCCCACATCCCGCTCTCGCTCTGCGGCTGTGCCGGGCGACAGCTGACACTGCAGCTGATCGGCTCCCCACTCCCGCGAAGTGATCCGGTGCTCTTCTCTCCAGGTGTGCAGGAGGAATGATAATAATAGAACAGGCACCACGGAGAAAGCAGCAGGCTGGGTGTTCATTCATCAAGGATAGGAAGCAGGGATGCAGCGGGGCAAGAGGGTCAGCTCTCTGCAAGCATCCCATGGGGTGGCTATGAGCAGATCAGCCGGTGATTCCCTCCTTGGGTGGCAGGTGGCTGGGGAGCTCCCTCCCTCGCATTTCCAGCCTAGAATGTTTGCTTTCGCTCAGATGACTGTCAGAAAAATGATCAGACATGCTTGGCTCATTGTTCCCGGAGTTTCTTCTTCTTCTTCATGACAAGCGAGCTCAGTGGTGGAACACATGCTTTGCACAAATGGAGTTTCACCCTTGCTGCTTTGTGCACCGTTGCCAGGCCTCGTCTGGCTGGGACGGACCCCTTCCTTGAGGCCTTGGTGAGCGGCGTCCTGTCAGTAGCCCCTGCTGGCTGGGGATGGTGGGTGTTGGCGCCTGACACATCTGGAGAACGTGGACCAGAAGAACAGATCATCATCCCTGGGGACATTGTCACTTGTGTGTAATGTATGTCACAGTGCTGTATCTGGCTACAAATTCAAACCAGACAGCGGGAACCACAAGGAATGTAAACATCGGGATGATGCTCCAGGACCTCGAGCAATCTTCCCGTTTTTCAAGGCAGAGGAATCTAGGGGATCCACCACCATAAGATGCGACGGCCACCAGCGTAGACGGCTTTGGAACAGAACGAGGCCGCGTCGTGGAGAAGAAGGCTTCCCAAGGCCACAGCCCTGATGCCTGTGCACGGCGCCCGGGATCAGAGGTGACCGACCGCCTCCCCTCACCTGCTTTTGGAGAACATGTGTTGGAGGACGTCTGGCTGGCTTTTGTGGGGAGCAGGTTGCTGTACAGATGGGCCTTGGGTCTGATCCATCCTTGCTCTCCTACGGCCTACTGGGCAGTGTCCAGGGTGGCCAGCCACCTGTTCAGCTGACACAGGGCTAGGGCCAGGGAGCTGTAGCACAGTGCCCAGACAGCAGGTGCTGGCCGAACTGGGTTGAACTGGGGAAACTGTTGCAGCAGCAACTATTCTTAGAGTTGCGCTAGAGGCCTTTTATGCTCCGCCCTAAGCAGAGCGACAGTCTCGGATACTGCCCAGGGAATCTCTTTTTGGATGGGGTGTCCTCTAGGACGACAACAGCTGGGAGGCGACCCCGCCGCCGTCAGTGTATAAGCCCAACCAGGCATGTAGATGGAGGAAGTGGAAGAGGAACGGTGGAGGACTGAGCCGAAGGTGCCCCGGAGGAGGGCTTTCCAAACCGTCACAGAACGCTTCGTCATCCCCGTGTCTCCAGGAGGTGGGCGATCCGCGGGAATGCCTGTTTGGCTTGGCAGCGTTGCTAATTAAGTGCTGCCTCTCCCCAGTGGCACCGTTGCTTGTGCTGTGATTTCACAGCTATGGCAACACTGTTCTCCCCCCACTTAGCTCTCTCCCCGGGTGAGGAGCCCCACCCTCCTCTTTTTAGGCAAACCCATTTCGAGTTCTCACTTTTAAAGAAGACGAGCGTAAGAAAGAAAGAAAGCAAGATCTCCCTCCCTCCCTCCCTCCCTCTGTTTCTTATTAATTATGCAGTTCTCATGAAAAAGGAATGAAAACAGATTAAGTGCTGTTGGCCAGATTCCTACAGAAGTGGAATCAGAGCAGGAGATTTCCTGCCACAAGGTGACAACAGAGCCTGCCTGCAGGCGGAGCGGCGACTGGCAGGGGAACCTCGGATTTGGACGCGGGGCCAAGGACACGCTCCTCCGGCTGGCTGCAGAGATGCTGCCCTCCTTGCGAAAAGCCCTTGAAATGTGGAGGTGCATCCGGGGGCCTCCACAAGCCGCAGGAGGAGGTAGCAGCATCCCAGGGTACCCCTCTGCAGAACTGAGCCACTGTGGACAGAGTCCGCAAAAGCCTGACTGGATGGAAGGAAGGCCCCGTCCAACTTCTGCTGCACTTCGCAGAAGAATTGGTTGGTTTAAGCTTTCCTTCTGTGCTGCCCTTTGGGGTAAATCCTCACCTTCCCCTTTCTGCAGCACCCTCCCTGAGGGGCGGCCACAGGAACCCCAGGAGTGAAATAGTTGGCACAGCTTCAAGACAAGAGTTGTTATTTCACCTGTGCTCACCTGTGCTCTTTATCGGCACGCTCACACACACGTGCTTACGCGAGCACGGGCAGTGTTATTTGATCTCTGCCCGCATTCAGAGATAATACAGCCCTCCTTCCTTCTCTTCCTCCTTCCTTTCCACCACAGCCTTTTTATTCTGCTCTGCAGCCAAAGACATACACGTGAGTCCTACATGCGGTCGAGGTAAATCTTGCCCTGGAAGCAAAACTGATGAAACAGAGGCTGTCAAGACTTGGGCACCTCCGGAGAAGGCCAGACTCGCTGGAGAAGACAATCCTGCTAGGGAAAGTCAGAAGAAGCCTGAAGAGAAAGACCAAAGGTGGGACAGATGCATTCCATCAAGGAAGCCACAGCTTGGAGCTCACAAGAGCTAGAGACCTGCTCTCCCCTGCAGAGGAGGCCAGGATGTGTCCCAACGGAGTCAAGCTCAGGGAACCCAGGTTCCATTTGGAGGCCAGGAAGCACTTCCTGACAGTCAGGACCCCGAGGGCATGGAGTGGGCTTCCCTGGAAGGTGGTTGAAGCCCCATCGGTGAGGGTGTTCAAAGACAGGCTGGACATCCACATGGTGGGTATGTCGTGAGCGGAGCTGGCTGGTGCCGGAGGTCAGACTAGATGGCCCGGGAGGCCCCTTCTGACTCGCTCTGTTTCTATGTTTCTATGTAAAGGACCGAGCATTTGGGGGGACACCCATTCATGGGGTCCCCATAAGTCAGAGACAACTTGATGACACATCACAACAGCAACAACTTCAATCAAAGTGCTCCCTGGGCAGTTTACAATGATTAATAATTAGACAGTTCCTGCCAACTCACCTAGGATCTAAAAAGACATGAGACAAGGAAAAAGAAGGGAAAGGAGGAGGAAAAAAATGAAAGGGAAGCGCAATGGCGATGCTTTATCCATTTGCCCCGGTGAATAGCTATAGCGAAACTGCTTGCATTCAGGTGTGTACGGCATCTCTTATCCTTCTGAGCTGGCCTGCTCTTTGGTGTTCTGTTACTTTTTCTTTCTTCCCTTCTGCAGTTTCTCTTCTTCAAGTGCAATCTGTTTTGGGAGGCTCTGTATCCTATTGGAAGAGCTGCATAGAATAAGCAGCTAGTCCTCATGGGATAAAGCACCCAGCAAAGAGATGAAGGATGAACACCCACATGATCGTATTCGCTGAGCCACTGTTGTTTCCATGGGGCTAGTGGGCAGCTCAGAGGGCCAGCAAACAGAACCACGGGACCAGGTCCGGACCTCCCAAGCTTTCATTCAGAGACCTGTTTGGGCCAGAGCTTTCCTGCTGGCTGGAATGACCGCCTGAAGCAATCCGCTGGTGGTTGGGGTTTGTTGTTTGCCAAACTGTCACTGGAGGAAGAATTTCCTCCATGAAGGAACATTGCTTTGAAAGTGGATGGTCTTTAATTCCATCGGGTGACCAGGTCATGCTTCCCAAAGGCAACTGCTCTAAAACTCCCCCATTCAGTACAATGGAAAAGGGGGATGCCACTGGGTGTGATCACCAGCACCCTGCTGAATCCAGCCAGGATTCCAGTCTGGTTGTGACCGGTCAGATCATTTCTGCTTTTAGTATTGCTGTCTAAACACGTTAAGGACTGTGCCTAAACTCCAGGGCTGGGGATGCAGGGAGCTGTAGTGGGAAAGACAGTCCCATGGTTTGTGTTCCCCTGAGAAGAATTACCGTATTTTTCGCTCTATAAGACGTGCCTGACCATAAGACGCACCTAGTTTTTAGAGGAGGAAAACAAGAAAAAAAATATTCTGAACCAAATGGGCACATCATCACAGGCACATTCCCCATCACTTCCCCATGGGCTGCACATCTGACAGACTTACTGCACACACATATTCGCTCTATAAGACGCACAGACATTTCCCTTTACTTTTGAGGGGGAAAAAAGTGAGTCTTATAGAGCAAAAAATACGGTAGCTCAGCTTAGCAAACTGTAATGGTTGTAACATAGAATAGCAAAGGTGCTTTGCAGGTGTGCCATGCAATCTTTTTCAGGTGGGCTTTCTTTTTAGGTAAATCTGCATAGGACTGCCCCTTAACTGAGTTGGACAGCACCCAGCATAAGAGAGACCAGGCTGTCGCAAGGCATGCTGGGAGAAAGGAGGCTTGCACAAGCCGGTATTTGCTCTTATTTCTTTATATTCACGCTTTCTGTGTGTCCCAGGTAAGAATGTGTGAAAGAATTCCCTGGATACATTTCACTAATCTTATCAAAACATTTTCATTTTCCTTCCCTTGAAATTCCTTGGATGCTTCATTGGAGGTGAAACCTTCAACTTCATCTCAACATTTTGCTTTTAGTAGAATCTCAGAAGAGCTACATTCATAGCACTGTCCTGTTTGGTGTGCCATGCGGCTTCTAGGAACACTTCACTAATGTATTCTGAATTTAGGCATTGTAGCACTGTCTCCGGGCACCAACGTCCGCCTCTGAAAAACACACACACACACACACACACGCTGATTTATGACATGGAAAACAACCCCATAATTTCTAGATTTTAGGAATCTAAATCCCTTGAAGTAAATGTAGGGAAAAAATCTTCAGGAGAACAGGAAGTCTGATCACAAATCCCTCTCTTTCTGCGGTAGCAGCTCATTCTCATGGAATTCTACCTGATTCTCTCCAGGCTTTTGCTAATATGCAATGTACGTTTCCCTGTTTGGACAGCAGGATGGATCCTGTCCAATAGACACCGAGTATCGGAAGTAAAGAGAGACTCACCCATGGAAGCCATCAAGGAGCTGGCAAAGATGGTGGGGACTTTCTCTGACCCCCTTCTCAGAAACTTGAGATGGTGAGATCTTGGGGGGAGGGGAGAAGGCACCCCACCAAATGCGGCCCCTTCCCTTCTCCTCAGTCACTTATGGAGCAGGGAAAAGGACATGCAATCGAGCCCTTCTGCTCCCCTGCAGTACAGGATTTCCAAACAGCTGTACAGGCTAACGTGGCAGGGTAGCGCTGCAAGAAATAAATAAATAAGGGTGTGCTTTAGAAACAGAGCACAGTTCAAATGTGTTAGGGAGACTTGGTTGCAACACCTCCGACCACAACCCATACAATGTGGCCACTGCGATTTAATGAACGCTCAGGGGTCCCAGGCGATCTGGCAGGGTTGTAAAACCACTTTCAAGACACAGTCTATAAATATTTGTGATTCAGTTAATATTTGAATAATGTGGCTGAAAGTTAAATAGCAACGTTCTGAAATGTTTGATCTCGACCAATTTCCGGTCTGGGCCAACCGTGAGCAAACTTGGTTGCATTTTTTAAAAAAACACCCCTTCTACCCCACTTAAGCTCAGAATACGTTGGCAGTCCTACATCCCACCAGATGGCGCTGTTACAGGAGGCCACAAACCCTTCCCCTCTGTGCAGGAGGAGGTAGGTTAGACAAGCGTTATTGTCCTTCCTCATCCCTAGCCTGGATTAGGCTTTGGACAAGCCATCACTACCTATTCTAGAACCTTAATAATCATACAGTTCATTTTTCAAAAATGCACACACCCAAGCTGCTAGTCCTCATGGTTATGGAATTAGTTTTTATAATAGGATGACAGTTCCTGGTTGTGGCTGCCAGTATCAAGCAAGGAGTCCTGGAGGGCTCCTCTGCCTTGAACAGTCACATGGAAAGGATACTTCGCTCAGGTGCAACCTGTGACATCAGAGAGAAGGTGTCACTCTGGAAAGACGCATTACTACATGAAAGCTGCAAGACATACCTGGGAATACGCTTCATTCAACAAAGTGAGTCCTACATTTGTGAGCCGTCCCGAGATGCCAAGGCATGTGGTGACGGCATATAAAAGTTTTAAATAAATCAAATAAATACTTCTAAATAAACATACATGGGACACACTAGGTGCGGGAACATTCCCTCTGCGTCAGATGAGCCTAGTCGTCTCCCAGGTTTATTCATTATCTATTTAAAGCATTTGTATGCTGCCCACTGCGCGACAGCACTCCTAGGTGGCTCACAATCAGATTAAAACCCTTATAAAAACTAAAAACACCACAACCGCTGAAAATCCATAAAAGACAGACAACTAAAATACAGATAAAAACAAGCAAAGCAAAGTTTTGTGGCATCAGATACAAAAATGTTTCTTTAAAAAGGAAGGTCTTTGCCTGGCGCCGAAAGGAGTATAAAGAGGGTGCCAGCGGAATCTCCTTCAGGAAGGCATCCCAGGGTTTGGATATTCCCATTGTTTTATAGGTTACTGATGATGGAAGTGTGTGTGTGTGTTTGTCTAGGGAGGCTTCTCATGCTTGCAAAACAAAAACAATGGGGGAAATTCTTCTCCAAACACGCATCCCAAAACCATGGTGCCCCAAAGCAAGTAC
This sequence comes from Varanus salvator macromaculatus, assembly GCA_023646645.1. NCBI lineage: Eukaryota > Metazoa > Chordata > Lepidosauria > Squamata > Varanidae > Varanus > Varanus salvator. The sequence continues at coordinate 1,312,122 of JAIXND010000757.1, forward strand.
GTACATGTGCTTGTCCCTCTGTTGACCATGGAACGCCCTCGATAGCTGATGGCTGTGCAGCCTGTCAAAACAGGGTCAAAGCAATCCGCGGGTGGCCAAAGGGACAGGGGTTACTTAGTGGTGGCACCCACTTGTGAACCTCTAATCCAGTCCGTGTCTTATCGTAGGCATTGCAGCAGGCCTGAGTCTGACTTAGTTAGCTTGGCCGAGAACTGGATGCCATCAAGACTGTGGTGCTCCCTGGTTTTAATTGATAGCTCTGAATTTATAGTGCTTATTTATACATCCTCATCAGCATTGCATTGCGTGTTGGGTTTTGTGGCTTTCAGGTTCACAGGCAGCTTTGGGTCCCCCCCGCCCCAATAAAAGGCCGTTTATGCATCTTTTAAATAAATAAAAGGGGTGGAAGGGGGAGAGAGAGACAGAGAAAGAGGTAGAAACAGACAGACAGATTCCAGGGACTGAAGTCTTAGCAGGTGAGCTGGAAGAAGGGTGTTACAACTTCCCTCCCCATCAGTCCCAGCGCTTGAATTACTTACGGGGTAAGGGGGGAGCTTGTCCTTTGTGACAGAGAGGGCCCCCAGTTACTATTTTTAGAGCACAATTCTATGCATGCGGAGACAGAAAAAAAGCCTGCAGCTCACAGCATTCCCCAGCCAGCCACAATGGGGACATGCTCTGGCTAAATTTAGAGGGATCCAGAAGCGAGGCTTCAAGATGTTGCAGAGGGCCTGGCTAGCCTCCCCCCACCTGATCATCTGAGCTCGGGTCAGCTCACCCCCCCTGCTCCCTTATGCATGAACGACGGATAATTCTCTCTGCTACCCTGAGCGAGCACGAAGGAGAGCCGCAGCGCTCGCTTCTTCCTGGTGCATCTGCACATCACTGCTGCCACCCCTGCTTGGGTGAGCATTTCGTTTCATTTCAGCTCTGACCAGAACTGACCCCAACTTGCACATTGGTGCAAAATAGAGCTGCCAGGCTGCTGACGGGGCCTGGGCATGGTTCTCATATCACCCCAGTTCTCCGTCAGCTTCACTGGCTCCCTATTGAAGTCCGGGCCCAATTCAAGGTGTTGGTTATCACCTATAAAGCCCTTAACAGCTTGGGACTGCGACCATGTCTGCGACCATATATTCCCTCCCGCCCCTTATGATTGGCGGCAGATGCCCTTCTCCGGGAACCCTCCGTGAGGGAGATAAGGAGGGTGAGTATCCGGAGGAGGGCCTTCTCTGCGGTGGCGCCCAACCTATGGAATGCGCTCCCCAGAGAGGTCTGCCTGGCGCCGTCATTATTTGCTTTTCGGCGCCAGGCGAAGACCTTTTTATTTGAAAGTTATTTTAATTGTTAATTATAAATTGTATTTATTGTATTTTAACTTGGTTATTCGAGATGGACCAGTTTTAAATAGGCTTTGTTGCAATGGGGGCAGCATACAAGTTTTTTAAATAAACAAACAAATAAATTTTGCAACGGGTCTCTGCACCCGTTGGTGCAATTGTCAAAGTACTGCACCGAGACTGGGAGATCTGGGTTCTCGTCCCTGCCCAGCCAAGGAGCTCACTGGGTGACTCTGGGCCAGTCACAGACTCGCAGCCTAACCTACCTCACAGGGTTGGTGTTCGGAGATAAAAAGGGAGAGGAGGAGAACCTTGTAATCTGCCTTGGCCTCCTTGCAAAAGGCAGAAAGGTTGGGTAAAAACTGTGATACTGAAATAGGGTTGCCACCTTTTTTTCTGACCGGTGCCTCATCTTTAGCAGCATCAGGACTGGCTGGTGCCGCAGGGTTGTCTCTGAAATAGGAACAGCTTGAGACGCTGGATGTGGCATTTCAATTCAATTTGCGAAGAATCTACCCAAATTTGCAAAGTTCGCCCTACTCAGAAGAGACTGAAGTTGAGATGGGAAAGATGTCACCATGGGGGAAGGGGGGGGCGGGCCGAATTGCTCGTCCTACAGCGCCGTCAGCGTTCGTGCAAGGTGCTGCAAGCCAGGGAATGCCGCCAGCTGGGGCACAGCACCGGCTTCCCCATCGGAATGACGGAGCGTTGTGCGCCCTGTTAGAACACAGCCTGTTCTCGCTGGCCCGCAGTGCTCTCCGGGTTTCTTCCAGCTTCAAGGGTGCACGGCATTTTTTCTTCCCAGCTGGTGGGGAGGTTCCGGTGACCATGTAAGCTGAAATACAATGCTGTGTTCCATGCATTTTGGAATCACTTTAATTAAAGCCACAAGAAGACTTTTCCATTAAATGTTATTTAAGTGCCAAGAAATGGAGGAGGAGGAGGAGGAGTAGCGGCTGCAGCAGGGGCCAGATAGAGGGAGGGAGGGAGACGGACAGACAGATAATAATTTCCTTTCTCCTTGGTTTTGGGTCTGGCTTTCTAGTCAGCCTGATACAGAGAAGCCCTCGTGATGTCTGCCATGAACAGGTGCTCAGACGGAGTGTTTTCAAGCAGATGGAGGCCAAGACTGAGGCCTAGAAGGACTTTCTAGCAGCAGGCAAGGAGTAAATTCCGTACGAAAGACACCACGTTCCTTCTCCCCAGAAGATTTGATTAAATTACTGACACCTAGTCATAATCAGACGAGAAGCGAATCCAGAACAAAGCAGCCCTGCACTTCCCTGGGTCCCACACTGAAGCCCCAGGGCCCTTCCTTGTCTCAGGGGTCTTTTCAGAAAAGAGAAAGGGGAAGTCACAGCTCCAGTGTCGTTTGCCCCAAACTGCACTGTCAGAATCTGCATGGGAGAATAGAAATCTACACACAGGAGTGTACCGATAAATTCTAAGGGAGGACGACTGGGGTAGGATGGCAGCTCATTTTATTCCTTTGCTGTGCCTTCCTTTCCAAAGCAATGAATTCAGATTCCTCCACTGGCGGTCAAGGGACATTTCCTCTTTGCCTCCAATCAGAAACAGCCCTAGAAGATGCAGCGGCGTCACACTGTACAGGACATCCTGGGAAAGGAACTAAGCACTCAGGGATGCTTTTGGCAGCTGCTGCGTTAGGTGCGTCACCGAAATGCATCGCAGAAAAGGCGAGTGGAAGAAGATGCAGACAAGCAAAAAGCATGCACATGATAAACGCTGAGAAATGCACGTTTCGGGATAACGATTGCGATTTAAATGGGTGTCGGTGGCCCTCCTAGCCAGGAAGACCTCCTGCTCCACCAATGGCAGAAAGGCGGGCCAAGTCCAGATGGCAGGAGGTACCAGGGCAGTGTTGGACGCCATGGCTGTGTGCTCAGGCTTGGGTTTTGGCGAGCCTCCAGAGGAAGGGAAGGCCGCAAACAGAAAGCAGCCATGGAGAATGACGCTCCCAAGTGCTCTTGCTGCTTCGGTGCAACGGGCACCTCACAAGGCCCGCAGGAGGAGGGAAGAGAGCTAAATGTTATTGAGTGGACTGCATCCGGTTGGAGCACGGAGACATCAGGGCGAGCGCTTTACTGCTGCAAAAGTTAATGGAGCAAGAAACTGGAGGAGCTGCTGGCCTCCCAGGGTAACAGCTTAGCTGCAGGAATTATGGGATGGAGCTGAAAATGGGAAAATGAAGACAAACAGCGAATGCGTTGTCGGGGGACCCCGCTAATCCTTGACCTTGGCTCCTTTTTGCAGTGATATCTGATTTTGCAATCACGTCGTACCTAATATTGCAAAATTAAGTTTCAGTATGTGTTGGGAGGTGGGCGGGAATATCTTCAACATATGAATCGTTTCTAGAAGACTGCTCTGCACTGCTGGGACAAAGACATGTGAAAACACTTGGTAACCCTCTTCTGCTGCTACCCACCCTAGTGATAAAGTTTATGGCTGCCGTAACCTGACAACCGTGTTATTCAGATTAGCACAAGAAGGGCGATTCTTCTTCCATTCTGCTCGCTTTGGGTTACCATTGCTCTCCTTCTGTATTTTCTTTGTCTGATATGGCTCTCTGCTGCGGCCCGTCCTTCTTTGGGAGAGCCCCAGGGTCTGATTAAGGATTTGGGGGATAGAATTGCTGACTCATGAATAAACCACCCAGAAAGCTTCAGCTAAGGGCCAATATAGAGAGGAGGAGGAGGAGGAGGAGGAGGAGGAAGGTGCAGGTGCAGAGGCATTCTGGTACTTGGATGACTCACCAACCAGAAGCAGAGGTGACATCCATTTCAAAGCATGACACAGAAAACATCTGATGCATCTAAGCTGTGCATCTATTTAATATGTTAATAATAAATAATATGTTTAACTCATAGTGACTTACTGCCACCAAGTAATACTATGCATATATGCAATTAGTCTCACTCACCCAGATCCCAATACAATCCAAACTATGACACTGTCACAGTCAGAAAACAGAAAATAAGCAAAATAGTTAACTCAAGAAAGTGAGCCAAGCCACAAGTTACAGCTTATCAGCACTATAACATTGATCAAAGAATTAAGCACCTGGCAAACTTTCATGTCTTTTAGAGGTGGAAAATACAAGAGTTGAAGCGAGCTGTATTAGGTCCATATGTATGCATGACAGACCAAACCAGAAAGCTGGGCATGTGCATGGTCATCTCTTCAACTTCTGTATTTTCCACATCTAAAAAAATTGAAAGTGTACTTCACTTGTGTACCTTCCTGTCTGGCCACTGCATCCGACACTGGAGGGCCTGTCATGCATCCAACGCCAATTGCCAGTCCTGCTACCCAGAGAGTGGAAAGGTTTTAGTACATCCAAACAGTGGAAACAAACTCCACTTTATTCCCATAGCGTTGATGGTGCTCTGACTGAGTTTGACATGAAAAACAGCAGATACACGAGAGTTTGTGTTTGCTTGCTTGTTTAATCAAGGGTGGGAAACCTTCTGCCCTTGCTCAGACATCTCACCGATCTGGAACACCGCAGCACTCGTGAAGCATGGAACAGTGGCTGGGGAAGGAAGAGGAAAAGTCTTAGTTGTGTCCTTCGCAATTCAAGTCATACTTGCAGCTGCCTAAAGGACGCCCCCCCAGGACCATTAAATCCAGGTCTAAAATTACTCGGTCACACCATTAGCCAGCAAACATGTTCTAATCTGTAAGGCCCTGGTGCGCAGCCTTCCAACTGGCCATCTTATCTCTTCTCATCTCATCTTATCTTATGGCATCTGAGGAATCTGTTTTGGGGGGTGAGAATCCAACCTTTCTCCAGGTCGCCTTTACCAGCCTCCAACCCCAGTCTTCCGCAGGGTTCCTTGCTCTTGGCATCACCTCCAACTCCTAACTGCAGCCCGGGCTGCCGAAATCGCCACCTGAGGCTTGGCTGCTTTAACAGGATCCCTGGGCCATTTCGCACCAAAGGTTCTGCTAATCTAGTCGTGTCAACACAGACAGGCAGCCATGGCTCGGCTATGCGTGGCTTCAGGCAGGATTCTTCCCAGCCTGCCCGGAGATGCTGCCCAGCATGAATTGGCCACGTGCATGCGGAACAGAGCCACTGTTTCTGAGCCGTCCCTTTTGCATTCAAGTCTGGGCTCCGGAGTCTCTGTGCATCCACCCTGTCACGCCATTTCTGAACTCCTTGTGCACGAAGAATTCCAAATCGCGTGTATTTTAGATTTTGCCGCTTATGTTGGCCAGGTGTCAAATATCTGAATACTGCAGAGAATCCAAATCCAGCTCTGGCCATTCTTTCAGAGCACATGTTATGATCAGGCAGGGATGAAAAAGATATCAAATTGTAATACAGAATTTGCAGGGCAACAGAGTACACCCCCCTCCCCACTCTCTCTTTGAAATCAAGCCTGAGAGATCCACGGTCTGCCCATCCTTGCTCAGACTGGCAGAAGCTAATGAATTGTGATGCAGCATGAGAGGAATCGGGCAAATATGTCTAATGTGCCTAATTCGCGCAGGGCAAAAAATGCCGCCGGGGTCATTCATTCATGCTTGTATTGGCCGGCCGGCTGGCTGCAACGAGGGCAACCTATGATCATGAGAATGGTTCTCGTTTCTCTTTATGCATCTGGTCTCCTTCTAGATAATGACACCACGTGGGGATCTGAGTTCGGCCTAAGTGCTCGCTCTGCAGAGTACTTAGTGCAATGGGTAATCCAGACCAGTTCCTTCTCCCCACCTCCCATCTGAGAAAGTGCACTTCAAGGCAATTCACCCCGTCCCCTCTTCTCGCTGGCTCTTACCGTTTGCTAGCCCAGCGTTTGTTTTGAAGTTCAACGTGGAGGTTCTGCTCAGTGAATCACGGAGGCCCGACTGCTTGGGTAGGAGCCACAAGAAAGGCGGAATGGCAGGCGGGGGGGGGGGGAGGCAAGAATTCTCCCCCTCCCCCCCCGAGATGTCCCCCAGAGGTAGGGCTAGCAGATGTCTCTTATTTGAGGGGACAGCCCTTATTTGGTAAGGACTGTGGCCTTTATTCTTCTACGGATGTCGCTTCTTCAAACAAAGAAGAACTCTCTTGGTTTTTCTGCAGCCTTGAACTGCGGGTCGTGCTTAGAGATGTTTCCAGAGACAACCCGATGAGGGTAGCAAGATTCTTCCTGCTGGATCAAATGAAGAATCCCTCTGAAGCTACAAGCCTGGATCCCACAGGAGCCAACCAGATGCTTCTCGGAGAAGCCCCCATGCCCTTCCTTCACGGCTGCTGTTGCATCAGCAGCAGAACAGCATGGTCATCTCACCCCACAGCGTCTTGCTTTGAGGAACGGGGGGTCCTTCCTGAGCACAAGGCATTGTGGCCCGGGGAGCCTGCACGCCCCCCGCTTCGCCATGGCAGCAAATCAGGTGAGCAGCTTTATGGCAGTGAATTGTGCAGGGTCAGCTCTCCCTTCAGCAACGCCTCTCCTTCCGGAGAAGCCCTTCCTCGGAGCCAGGCATCATGGCCTGGAGAGCCATGCTGGGGCACCGCCTCTTGCTTAGCAGCAGTGCTGACCATCCTGCGCTCCTAGGGAAGAGCAGCTGGCCACTATTCCCCGGTAGATGGGCCTGCAAGCAAAGGGCAAGGGAACCAGCAGGGACGAGTGGCCCAGTAGGTAGTCTGAGGAACTGGCAGAGAAGCTGCGTTGGATGGCAATTTGCCACCTCTCCAAACCTGCCACCCGAAGCATCCCCTTACGCAGTGAGAGGGCTGGCCCATCCGGACACCCACATCAGGCCAAGAAGGCCCGCTGCTTCTGAGGATGGACCTGATGGCCTTCACGGGCCCTCCCAGTCCTACTATTCTATAAACTGGTGTTCAGTGCAAAGTGCCTTTGAGCATGACTTCGAACATAGGAGAACGCCACGCCGATCAGGGCCTACAGCCTTTGGCAGATCTTTTTTAACTCCCTCTCTTTCCAACAGTTACTCATCTAAGCTGGTGGTCATACCTTATCAGAAACAGATCTCAGATTATGTCATCTTAAATCTGTTTCCGATACCTCTTCACTGCCTGAAGGCATGCTGGCGCGTAGAAGCAAGGGGGCTTAGCCCTTGGACACCAAGCCAAACTGAACCAAACCGGACCAGCGGTCATATTTGCATCTGCCCTCATTTGAAAGTTACAGGTCCATTATAGGGCAAAGTGCGTGAGGATCAACTCGAAGACTTACCTGGTTCCCTTCTTTGTTTTTCTTCCTAATCCTGTCCTTCTGCGCATATTGCCAGCATTCTGCATTAGGAAAGAGAGGCGCTCTTCAGGAAAATGGGGCATTAATTTCCATTTTGCAGGCTACCTTGTGCAAAAGCAGTGCTGGTATTTTTCCTCTGGAGCCTGATGCTTCAGCACCTCAATTGAGCCGGCTGAGCTCAAAGGGCAGGGAGTCAGAGGCTGGGTCCGAGGCAGCATGGGAAACCGGGGCTCTTCGCCACCACCGTTGTCTGGGCTGCAGCAAGCAAAGGGGAACAGGAGACTCGCTCTGGAAGGCTGATGGGCCCGTGGAAGCAGCCCTTCTTCGAGGGAGCGTCTCTGCATTGCCCAGCTCACCACATCAGCTCCCCGAGTGCTGAAGCAGACACTGGTGAGGTCCATGACCAGCAACCGGTGCTGAACTGGTCCCTTTCCTCCTCCTTTCTGGTTCCAAAAGCCAGACAATCCTTTTTAAGAAAATGCAATTCTTTTCTGGAGACTCCACAGCTAACAAAACAGCCCATGCTCTCAGTAGCCTTCTGCTGAAGGTGAAAAGGGAAGCCTCTGCCCATGGAAAGAGTGGAATCCCAGCTAGAAGCTTTCCCACAGCCCTTCTCTTTCCGGAAACCCTCTGCCTGCACTGGCAGGGTGGCTCTCCCTCCCTGAGGGTGAACGGCGAAGCCCCTCCAGTGGAGCTGCCCGCTTTGTCCAGTGCCTCCCCATTGGGGCAAGGGCTGAGTCTTGCACCTGCTCCCCTCCGCTCCTGAGCCGCTCTTCCCCCCAAACCAGGCTGTCTCTCATGCTTGGCCTGAGGAGCTTCACAGGGCCACCTTGAAGGGGCTCCAAGGGCATTGCCCCCCCGTTCCTCCTCCTCCTCCTCCGACTGCCACTGTGCGAGAGTGGCCCGCCTGCTACACAACCCTGCACAGTTACCATGGTTTGTGATGCTTTACCTTGATGTGCTGGGCAGATGATCAGGCTCACGGTGGTGACCGTCCTCCCTCCTGCCCTGCCTTTCCCTCTCTGTCCTCCAGGTGGCACCCTAGGAGACCCTGCAGGGCAGAAGGAAGCTCTTCTCCTTCGCTTACTCCTCCCTTCACCTGTCATGAGCTGCTTGCTGAGCTCCGGCCACTGGTGGACCTGAATTGAAGTACTTTGTGGGTGGGGGCAACATTCCTGAGCTTCATGATGCAGATTTGAAAAAAAAAAAAGTCCTTTAGGGGAATGCACATTTGGGACACTTTTCACACGTTAGTCCATGAGAAAATTTGCTGTTCTTGTCGCTGCTGCCGCCGCCTCCGTTAAATTCATTTCTATCCTGCCTCATGGCCAAAGCTCTCTGGGCAGTTTATACCAATGTGCAGAACAAAACTATACAGTATAATACAAACACCATACAAACAAAACAACATTACAATGAATTTAAAACGAATGTAAAATAGTTGGAAAACATTTCAATTCAGTGCATGCATTTTTAAGTGCACCAAAAGGCACACCTCTCTTGGGACAACGACAGAACTGCTTATGACTGGGACTGGAAACAAAGCTGACAAAACACCAAGGTGTGCACACGTGTGCATGCTTGTGAACACACACAGACTATGCACGATCCTTGGTGGTCAACTGGGATGGGGGGGGTTGACCCGTATGCACACGGCGTTAGGCGAGGGTCATTTCTGGGCTGCCCAGCTGCTCCAGAGCTTGTGAGGTTTCCCTCCAGCCTGGTTATGAATGACAAAACTGAAACCGTCCCCTGCCAGGTTCCCTCCCCAGCTGTGCATAATGCATCCAAGGACTGCGCCCTTCTATTTACATTTCAAGGAATGTATCAGTTTGGGGAGGAACTGGGGAGGGGGAAAGCTCTGGCTGATTGTTCCCAGGTTCCCCATGTCAGAAGCCCTCCTGGCCTCTATTGGTGTCTCTTGATGCATGGATCGCATTAACGGGATGAAAGTGAGGCATAGCTCAGGGTTTTGGCACGATAATCCCCATTAAACTCTCTCTGGGAAAAAAAAAGAACGATTCCAAAAAAAAGTTTGGAGGTTGAGTCACTTTAGAGTCTAAATAAGTTACAAGTGGTATTTACATAGTGTGGGGCCAAGAGGCAAGCCAGACAGTCCCAGAGAGTTGGACAGGGCAGGCTTGCGCGAGTCCGTCGTGGCACTTCTGCACAGAGCAGCATGCGCCGGGAGCCCCTTTGGGGGCCAAGCTGTGTGGAAAGCGGCAGGAGCAGAAAATGCTTTGAAAGATGCCACACAGCAGAGAGAGACCGGATTCATGCGAGAGAGAGAGAGAGAGAGAGAGAGAGAGAGACCCGATTCATCTTGATTGCAAGAGGGGACCTTCGGTGCCCAGCACAAGGCTAATATGTGTCCTTTGGGATCTGCAAATTCTCGCTCCGAGTCTGCCATGATCTGCCACAGACTAAGGTCTGACCCTGATCTTTCTCTTCCACTGCCTGAAATGCACAGAGGGAAGCATTTGTGGTGGTAGTGAAAGGGAGCAGGATGCAACGCAATCGGCCCGGCTGCCTGTGGAGCACTTGCTTTTCCCAACGTGTCGAACGCTGGGCAAACGTTATCACGCTGTGATAAAAACTTGCTAAGGCTGCCAGGAAATTAAATAAAGAAAAGAAAAAGTGCCTTGGGAAACAGATCAGCTCTGGGCCCGCCAATGCACCATTCCTGCTAAGGATGAATCATTGGGTTTCTGCCAATTCATTTCATTGAAGTTTTACTGCTTTTTAAAAACATTTTTAAAGAGAGGGTAGATATCGTGTCGCAGCCCCCTCCAACCAAGTATGTGCCCATGTATCCTAGCCTTGATTTTTCAAAAAAGTCCGAACCTGATTTTGACAGCTGCTGTTGCAAACTTGGCTTGTCCTCCACTAGCTAATTGTAGGTTAAAGAACGTGGTCTCCTCCCCCTGACATACTGATGCCAGTACAGTCCTTTCTTGAAATCCGCCACTGATACTATGGCGTTCTAGCCATGTTATTTCCTTATCAAATACCCCAGATTGCTCATCACGCTGCAGTTAAGTATGGAAAGAAGAAAAATAAACGGTTAACCTCATTTCTGGCAGATGTAGTCTCCTTGGCTTGCATGCCCCAGAAATGAGAGATGTTTCTGAAGGGCAGTTAATGTGAAAATTCCTTTGGCTGTTTGAATCCTTCGACTTTCTGCACAGCCAGTAAAACTAATGCCTTATTTGTGAAAGTAAATTCTGCCATAAATCTGTGCTCTCAATCTTTCTAAGATGGTGCCGTCTATTTGGATGTTAAAAGGCTCTCGTTTGCGCTAATTCCCCAACGCACACAGCATGTGGCTGGTGCTGTTAGCTGCCTTGCTGTCCTCGTGCCAAGGAATTTGTGGCAGCATGCAAAGTCGCCTCTCCGTTTTGAATAATCACAACAATCCTGTGAAGTCGGCTGGGGGAGAGGGTAAGGCGATGGCATGGCATGGTTCTGGGAGCAGGACTGTTTCTGGAATGAGGCAAAGTGGGCCATTGCTTGGTGTGTCAAGAGAATCCGGGGTGCAAGATTATTCTGGCCAGGCAAGGTTTGCCCGCATTAAGTGAAGGCACGAACTGCAGCTGGGTGCTGCATTGAAGGCTGGTGTTTTTCCTGGGAAGCAACAAGGCCAACCAGTTGATTTGCCAACTTTGGGGACCACACAGAAGAGGGCCCTTTTGGGCTCTAGTGCTCTCCTAAGCTGCTTCCTCCAAGGCAATTCCTGACTGGCTCAGCTCGCTGCTGCAGAACAGAAATGTAAGCGTACGTGCATGTCCCAGGCTGGGAAACCGAGGTGGGTCTCAGGTCTGCGCAGGCTGAGGACCTTTGGTTTGAAGAATGCATGTATTATTTTCCAAACAAACGTTGAAAACACCTTACAGGATGATGACATGGATAGTCAATGGTAAAGGCAAATATTAAAGAGAGCAGTTATCAGTAACCCAGGAAGTTGGCATCCCCTTGCCCATGAAAATGAAACAATGGCCCACAGACTGGAAACATTCCTTGTGCATTCAAATCGCCAAGAAAGGAGATGCAAAAGAACAACGCAAAGCAATGCTCAACATGCTGCAGACAAAAGAATTTTACCCTTTAAGGGGTGAGAAATGACTGGCATTCAACCAGATTCTGGAAAGGAAGAGGCACTCAAGATCATATAGAAAATATATGTGTGGCTAACTGGAGCACACCAAAGAGTTTCAAAAGATCGGTCTCTGTTTTATAGACTAGAGCAAAGCCTTAATTGTGTGGATCGTGAGAAACTATGGATGATCCTGAAAGAAACAGGTACGTCTCAGTGCTTGATTGTCCTGATGCACAACCTGCCTTGTGAACAAAATGCGACTGTTAAGACAGACTATGGAGAAACTGAAAGGTTTCCTATAAGCAAAAGCATGAGACAAGTTGCATTTTATCTCCCTGCCTATTCAACCTGCATGCAGAACAGATCATAAGGGAAGCTAACTTACGATCAGAGGAAGAAGGAGTGAAAATTGGTGGGAAAAACATCAATAATTTAAAATATGCAAATGACTATATATTACTGGCAGAAAGCAACAATGAATTGAAACAACTCCTGGTGAAAGTAAAAGAAGAAGGTGGAAAAACAGGACTGCAGCTGAACATTAAGACAATTTAAAAAAAAGCATGCCTACAGGAGAATGAGACAAGTTTGGGGTGATCCGTGAAGAAACTGAACTTGTGGAAGATTTTGCATACCTTGGCTCAATCATCAGCTCAGAGGGAGGCTGCAGCCAAGAAATCAGAAAGCAGCAGGCTGGGAAGGGCAGCGATGACAGACGTCAAAAAGATCAGCTCGTGCAAGGATCCTTCGCTGGAGACCGAGACCAAGGTCATTCACACAATTGTATATTCCCGATCGCCATGTAAGGGTGTGAACGCTGGACAGGGAAGAAAGGGGATGCCAGGTGGTGCAGGAGAGCTTTGTGAATATTCTAGACCCACATGCAGGTGAGCAAGGGCGGCCTAGATCAACTCATGCCAGAACCTTCCCTGGAAGCCGCAATGATGAAACTGAGGCGATCGTACTTTGGGCACGTCACGAGAAGGCAGGAGTCACTGGAGAGCCCAGCCATGCTGGGGAAAGTTGAAAGGAGAAGAAGAAAGGGAAGGCCGAACTCGAGGTGGATGGAGTCCATCAAGGAAGCCCCAGCCTGGAATTTGCAAGAGCTGAGCAGGGCCGGCGGTGGGGAGCACTTCCACTCAGGGGTTGCTGCGAGGCGGAGATGGCATGGCAGCACAGAACAGCAATTTGCCCCGACAGAGGTAGGCTGAGGTTGCACCTCACCTGGAGCGCTGGAGTACCTTGACACAGGTCTGCCGGTGAACCTCATGGCCAAGGGGGATCTGAGCCAGCCTCTCTGTGCTCTGGCTGGGTTTGCACGACGTGCTGAGCCAGCGTAGCTTCGCAGTCGGGGTAGCTTAGTGTGTGGTCTGAACCCAGCAACCCTGCCACTGGGGGTGGCTTAGGAGACCAGCAAGGGCAGGAGATGGTCTCGAAGTCCTGCAGCCCTGCCTGAGCAGCTGGGGACAGTTGCCCGTAGACCTGTGTAGGCTCCATGCTGAGTAAGGGTCAGCCACTTTTTTCCTGGGTCTCCTCGGGAGGCCAAGAAGGCAGTGGTGCAGATCCCGGCTCACAAGCAACTCCTCCTGCTGGGATGGTCCCTGCTAGCCCCGCTGTTTGGAACCAGCAAAGAAATGGCTGCCGGCTGCCCTCTGAGGCGGGCATAGCTGCTGATGGCCAGCCTTTGCTGCAGCCCACCTGTGCAGAAGGTGAAGCGAAGGGCACCGCCCCATTCCCCCCGCAGCCCCCTGCCAAGAGAGGCCCTGCTGTTCCCTCGGTGTCCCCCGAGATACCCGCAAAAGACCGAGGGCTGAGGAGCAGGATTCCCCTTTGTATCCACTTGTCCTTTGGATGCTTTGCAGGTACATTCCTTGGCTCATCCCTCCCTGGTTCAGAAGGACGGAGCTGAAGAAGCCTGCTCTAACTTTCTGTTTTTCTCAGGCATTTTTATTTCCCAGTTTCCATTTTGTATCTGGTAGCATATTTTAAATCTTCACACTGCTCCTAGCTTCTGTTTGGCTATTACTTTTATTTTATACTGTAATTGCAAACCCTTCTATTGCATTTTTATCATCCTGTATTGTGCAGCTTGAATTGTTGTGAGCTCTGACTGTTGGATGCGATGGAAATGCAAACATGCATAACAAAGGCACAGTTTTAAACATATTTATGCATGGTTAGAAAAAGGCCTACAGTTCCCAGCATGCCCCAGCCAGCAAAAAAAAAAAAAAGGCCTACAGTTCCCAGCATGCCTCAGCCAGCAGAAAAAAAAATCCATAATTCCCAACATGACCAAGCCAGCAAAGCCAGAGGGTGGCAATATCCCAATCCAGTCCGCAAATAGGGTCGCTCTGCAAAGTTATTTCAATCCCAGGAAGCAGAAGGGCCTGATCTGCTGACCAGGTGGCTGCCGAGGGTCAGCTCGCCTGTTTGCATACCCGTCCCGGCCAGCACAGATGCGACCGCTGCCTGCCACTCACCCAGGCCGATTCCCTTGTGTGGCTGCAGTGGAGCCTGCCTGAACACGCAGAGGGCGATGTCCAGGGTCGTCATAATCGGGCACCTGTCAAGGTGTCCACTTCCAAGCCGGGGGCTCAGTGGGGCAACAGCCTTTGCAACCCCGTGTTCCCTAGCCCCCCCATCTGGCACAGACAATGGGGATGGTCAGGAGGGATGTTGCAACGGCCTTGCTCACTCAGCAGAAGGTGAGCAGCGGGTGATGAAGAGAAGGTCGGCTCACGGAGGAGAAGGCGCCTCGCACTGTCAGGAGCTGGCCCCTCCCCTCCCCCCTCTGGTTCAAGACCCAAGAATCCCTTGTAAAAGGCAGTTCTGTTGAGACTCCACAGCTAACAAAACAGCTCAAGTTCTTAGTCACCTTCTGCTGAAACTGAAAAGGGAAGCCTCTGCCCATGGAAAGAGTGGAATCCCAGCTGGAAGCTTCCCCACAGCCCTTCTCTTTCCGGAAACCCTCTGCACTGGCAGGGTGGCTCTCCCTGAGGGTGAACGGCGAAACCCCTCCAGTGGAGCAGCCCCCTTCGTCCAGTGCCTCCCCACTGGGGCAAGGGCTGAGTCTTGCACCTGCTCCCCTCCGCTCCCGAGCCGCTCCCCCCACCCTCAAACCAGGCTGACTCTCACGCTTGGCCTGAGGAGCTTCACAGGGCCACCTTGAAGGGGCTCCAAGGGCATTGCCCCCCCGTTCCTCTCCTCCTCCAACTGCCCCACTTGCTACATGCTCAAGGACCTTCCACAGCCTGGAGCTGGCACTGCTCAGAGATCGGGGTATTTCATCAACCGAGTTTTCCAGCCAAAACGTTGAACCTGGAGGTGGCCCGCAGACTAATCTCACCCCTTCTCCTGCTCTTCCATCCATCCAGGTCAAGCTGCGGCACGTGTCTCAAAGAGAACAGCTCTTCCAGGACCACAGGAAGCCCCGGGTGTAGCACCGGAGAAGCCGCTGTCCCTCTCGCTCATCTCACAGCATCCAGAGCGTTGGTTCAGAGGACTCTTTGTGAGACCTGCTGTGAAGAAAACCTTGGGTCTGCGAAGAGCAAGAAACCATGCTGGCCTTTTTGAACGTGTGCCCAGCTTGGGAAAGCTCCTGGCCTTGCAAGGTTTCGAGCTGACGGTGCTGGCATTTTCATTGGGCGTGTTTTATTAATGCATTGTTCCTGCCCCCTCCAGCGTGGTTGATCGGGTACATTATAATGCATTGATGGAATTGTACGATGGCATCGGGAGCCAGGAGAGCGAACAGACCGGGCTAAATAAACACCCTAAAGGGGAATTTCACCTTGGCAAAGAATGTGGCATTTGTGACTTGCAGGGTGGCTGCCGTAAGGCCAGAGTCTGATGCTTGCGTGGAGAGGCTTCCCAAGGTGGGGATCCGCACAGAACATACTCAAGAGGTGTGATAGATCCATGTACCTTCACTTGAAGTACAATTCTATGCAGGTTCAGACAGAAAGCAAAAAAGCCTGGGGCATGCTGGGAGTTGTAGGCCTTTCGTTCTCTCTAAACCTGCACAGGATTACACCTTTAAATCTCCGATTAAAGGCCTGGCTTCAGCATGTGATCTCTTCGAGTCCTGTTTAAGATCTGTGCATCGGGTGTGTGCACTCAGTACCAGACGGCAGCACAGCTGCCATTTTAATTTCCCATCATGCCCTGGGGAAGCAACACTACATTAGGGGCATTGGGAAGCCTTTAAAATGGTCAGGCAGGCCTGGCCGTGGGTGAAGAAAGGAGCACAGCTGAGAGGGGCAAAGGAAAATAAAAATGCCGGGGGTGGGGGGTCCTGAAGAAGCAAACAGCACCCAGGAGGCCCTGGAGGCCACCCAGGAGGCCACCAGCTGAGGAAGGGCCCCAGAAAGGGACTCCTGAGCTCCGGAACGGCTAACCCTGCAGCGACACTCGCTCAGACTCCCCGTCAGGAGCTTTGAGGATTGGTGCAGAGAAAGCTGCCTCCTGTGCTGAGCCACTGAAGGGCAGCTTGCAGGAGAGAAGCCCTTTCGGCCCCCGCACCGCCTCCATCCACTCGAGCCCACCTGAGAGGGCTTCCTGCTTCCTTGCTTGAGTGGCTTGGGGCCCTGTGGCTGGCTTCCCTTTATTCCTGGAGCAGGCTTCCACTCATTTGTCCTTCGGTGAACAGCTGTGCTGCAAGTGCAACTGGTGTGTGCGTGTGATTTGGACTGGGAAACCAGGACGAGGTTTAAGCGCTGCCTCCCGTCAAACTCGCTCCAGGCTGACAGGTTTTCATGCCATAAAATGAGAACCATGGGTCCTGTGGACACATCCTGCTTGCCACAGATGTTACGAGTTGCATCTTGGATCGCAGATCTTGCATGGAGTGGAAGGCTGAATTAGATCATCTCCTAGTTTCTTCCTTGTTCCATGGTTTTTCTAGGCAGGAGCTTATTTAACATGGATAGCAAGAGAAAGCAAGACAAAGCTTCCTTCAGGAAGTGCTGTTTCAAAGGACTCCCAATAGAATTCCCAGAGATGCAGCACAGCGGTTCTTTACCCAGCTCACATAGGTGGGATGCATCATGCGCTTGAGATACGATCCTGTGCACATTTAGACTGAAAGGATTCCATGCTGGCTGAGGAATGCTGGGAACTGTCAGACGTCTTTTCTGTCTAGACCAGGGGTCGGCAACCCGTGGCTCCGGAGCCGCACGTGGCTCTTGAATCCCTCTGCTGCGGCTCCGTCGCTCACAGCCCCCGATCTGCTGCACGTGCTGGCACAGTCGCCTATCTGTGACCCATGCCGGCACAGCACAGCCCCCGATCTGTTTCATAAAAGCAACACACTATAGTTTTTTTAAACATAGCATAAAGGTAAAAAACGATATATGCAGTGTTATCTTCATTTCAGAGGCCAAAAGAGTTTTGCGGCTCCCGGTGTTTTCTTTTCTGTGGGAAACGGGTCCAAATGGCTCTTTGAGTGTAAAAGGTTGCCGGCCCCTGGCCTGGACACACATGGCATTGTGCCCTCGTGGGACTCATCGCTCTGAAATGCGCAAAGGTCCAGCCCTGGTTTTAAAAGGAGTCTGGGCAAAGCCATGGGAGATGAGAACAAACACTAGCGGCCCTTGGTCCTTAAAGGGCGTGATTTGTTTTGTCTAAATGGAAGTGTTCAGAGACAGTAAAGCGTTCATACCAGATGTTCAAGGGCAACGGCAGAGTCCTGGGAACAGGTCCCGCTGGTGAGATTCCCAGAAGCCGTCCGCTGCTGACTGGAAACAGACCCTGGACTGACGGACATGGGTCTGCTGGAGAAGGAACTTCGGAGGTTCTCCGGGGCTGGCTGTCCTGCAGCACGTCCCGCAAATTGCTCCTGGCTGGGGAATTCGGGACATCCTCTGCTGCAGACCTGCGCTTTTCTCTGCATGGCTCATGGCCCTGGTTGGCGGCACGGAGGGCAGCCATGTGGCGTTTCATAATGGCGTGTTTTCTTCGAGCTTGGTGGGTTGCTGAGGTGTGTGCTGGAAGAGGTGGTGGGGGGACAGAGCAGGATGGAGAGCTGTTAAAAATGAAAAGCGAGACCCTGGAAGTTCTCCAGGTCTTTTTTAATTAACCTGAGCAAGCCAGAGCTAAAGTTTCTAAGCCAAGCTGAGGGGATTTTTCCCCCTGTCTATTAAGGAAAGGCCTGCAGTACCTGGCTGCGGTAATTTAACAACTTTTATTATTATTTTGAGCTCTCTAATGGCTGAGCTGAGTGAAATGGGCTCCAATCTCTATGGTATATCCTCATCTTTCCACATAAAAAAGGAAAGCAAACAAAACACCCTTCATTTCTGTTTTTATTATTCAAGGGTTTTACTTAAAAGCACATAAAAGGATATTTTAACAGATACAAGTGTTAATATTGACTGCAGATTCAGATGATCGAGAAGGGCCAACCACAGTCCCGATTATCTCAGTCTGAGTTGCAACCATCCACTCCAGAATCCATCCCGCTTCTTCTCACATCCAGCCCTCACTTAGGAAGTGGGCCAAACCAAGAGGAAATCCGCAAACGCCCCACGGAAGTCTGGTGTGCCACCATCAGCCTTCTTCCACAGCACACACAGAGGCTGCGAGTCGCCTGTGTGGAGGAGAGGCTCTCAGCAGGGACTCGATGCGCTTGCCAGGAACTTGGCTTCATGCACACAAGAATGCGGGCTGAGTCCAGAGTGCTGAGACCAGGGAATGGATTCCCACCTCTGACACCAATTCCTCGTGCATTGCGAATCTCAGTGTCTCCCCATGTGAGCATTTCTGAGCTCTGTGCAGACGCAGGAGTTGCTATCCAGGGCTCTGGCTCTTCACCCTCCCACCTCCCACTTTCTTGCTCGCAAAGCTGAGCTTGTCTTTCCACAGCCAAGCTCTTCTCCCAGATCACAGTGATGGGATGGCTACTTATGTATCCGAGAGAGGATGCTGATCTGCATAAAATTGGTATATGCTGATGCAAATTGAGAATTGACTATGGTAGTTTAAATTGAACTGTTGTCTTCTGTAATTTAAATGGAACACAAACGTGTGTTGTGCGCATTTTAATTTTTATTTTTAATCTACATTTTGGCATGTATTCTCCCAAATGAATAAAGAACTTTTCTGCACCTTTTTGCAAATATACGTAGCAGCAGTCTTTTCATATCCTCTCGGAATTTTTTCCACAATCATTTGTCCTTCCATGGATCCCCAGCACTCTGAGAAACAATGAGTTTGATTCCAGAGCTGCCTCATCAATTTGACTAAGATCAAAGGATTGTGCACTGCATGGAGAAAGCATATATTTGTAAAGTTGTGTCCTTCTGTTAACTACATCTCTCCTCCAAATCATACCGGCCCACCTATTTTGGGGTCATCTGGTCAGAAACCAGGTTCCTAGTCACGGATCTTCTGCCAAACATCTTCTGCCAAACATTCCCCAAGTAATGGAAGTGTCATTACAGATGCTGCGTCTCCCTATGAATTGGGAAGTTGGGGAAAGCATGCAGCCAATTTTTCATCTGAAAAGGACGATGTAGATTCTTCCATGGAAGAGAAGAAAGAGGGAAGAGGTGGACCGGCAGCTCAGCAGCCACCAGCTCCACTGCGGTGAACTGCCCGCCTGCGAGAGACATGGAAAGATCAAGCTGCCATCAATGCTCTCGACAAGCTCAAGGTGGAACGGGGTGATGTGCAGAAGCATTCCCCATGGCTAGCGTGGGGGAAGCTCCATGCACAGCAAGCCGGTTCCAAAGGTTCTCCCGGCAGTTCTCCCTGCTCATCGTGCTGCCAAGAACCGCAAGGGTTCTGTTTGTGCCTGTCCCTCTCCAGATGGCCTTCAGTCCTCGATGCGCCTCCTCACTCAGGGCCAGCTCAGGTTACTGCTCCTCCGCACAGCGATCCCGATCCGTCTCCCACTGCTTGCACGCTTCACCTTCTCTCCCTCCCTACCTGCGTTTGTTCCATTGGGAATTACCCTGATGGGAAGGATGACTCAACAGCACCAGCTTTGCTCTGTGCCTTGGAGGAAGTTTTCCAATCAACTGTGGGATTTTCCCGGGAGGATGTGCCTCTTCAGATGTCTCATTCTGCGTGGGCAAAAACATCCCAGCTCTGCTACACTTTGCAAGGACCAGCATGGGAACTTCTTTGATCAGGACGGTTTGGTTGACGTTCCATCCCCCTGGCCTCCATCTTGCAGTCACATTTGCTATTGAGAGCCTGGACAAAGATGCTTGACGATTTGGTTCCATGAAAGAGGCCATGCCTCTCCTCCTTTTCCTCTTTTAGGTTTGAATTTATCTCAGAGCTTTATCGGGACCCCCTAGGAAATCCTTCATCAGCTAGATGTCTCCAGGTATAGATCAATTCCAGGGATCCCAGGAAGGTATCCACAAATCAGCTTTTGAAGTCCCAATTCCACTCTGAAGCTCAGGTGGACACAATAGATTCGGGATTCTGGATTATCAGGTCTTCTCCTTTTGGTTTTGGGGCTCTTTGGACAATGCTACATAAATGGTTTGTCTCTGTTTTTTATCTGCATCACCTTCTTCCCCCCGCCCGACCCATGCACTCACTTTTTAACAAGATAGCACACACAAGCACACATCAGTTATATCTCAGCAATATTGCTGTGATGGGTTGATCGAGTCAATATTTGATGTCCGCCCCACCCTGTGATTGGATCTTTCAATATTTGCACTCATTTCTGTTAAAAATGGATGAACAGCTTTTGGATGCTATTCTAGCAATTCTTTGAAACCTGGATGAAAACTCCACTTTTGCCAAAGCATTCTGTGAGTAGGACAGCACCGTTCTATACATCTCTAACATGCATGAAAGCTACTTTTGCTTATGGATGACACACAGGCTACAATAAGGAGAGTTTATGATTTGTTTTGCACCAGTCAATTCCATCTTGTTTTCTATGGTTTAACCCCCGTCCACCAAGACTAAGATTTTATATACTTTCTTTCCCAAGTGCACCTCTTTGTATGCATTTTAACTGGAGAACTGCACCAGAGATGGGCAATATGAAGGATAAGCATCTTCCTTTCTGGGTGTTGCAGAAAGTGACAATGTAAAGGTAAAGGTAAAGGTTTCCCCTTGATGTTACGTCCAGTCATGCCTGACTCTAGGGGGTGGTGCTCATCTCCGTTTCCTGGCCGAGGGAGCCAGCGTTTGTCCGCAGACAGTCTCCGTGGTCATGTGGCCGGCGTGACTAAACACCAAAGTGCACGGAACGCTGTTACCTGCCCACCGAAGTGGTACCTTTTTATCTACTTGCATTTGCATGCTTTCGAACTGCAAGGTTGGCAGGAGCTGGGATGGAGCAACGGGAACTCACTCCGTTGTGCAGATTCGAACCGGCGACCTTTCGATCAACCAGCCCAGCAGCACAGCGGTTTGTGAGTTTAATTAAAAATATGGACCAAGCCAAATGCCCTGAATGTCCTTAGGCCCCACACACGTGCCTCACATTGCTCTGGGCTGCTTGGGGCACTGGGGACCTTTAAGAGAGAGGAGCCACCTGGCTGGAGGGGTGGTCGCCCTGGATTCTCGATCACGGGAGGTTTTTAAGAGGAAGCTGGACGGCCATTTCGATGTAGTGCTGCAGCTGCTCTGGCAGAGCTTGCATTCAGAGGGGGGTTGGCCTAGATGGTCTCCAAGGTCTCTTCCCATCCTATGCTTCGATGACTTCTTTATCCATTTAAAAACAGCCATCCAGCAACAGCATTTTGGATGCTGGACGAAACGGCAGCAGAACTGCCTGAGCGGGCCTCTGGTAACCCAGCCTTGCTGGGTGGCCGCATCCTGCTCCAGACAGCGCTGCCCCGCTCCCCGGAGCATCGAGCACAGCTTGCACGCAGCGATGATAAAGCCACGCAAGGCAGGTGTGGTCACGGTCTCTCTCTCCGCAGGGGAAATGTTTCGCAAGAGGCCTGCCCTTTCATGCAACATGCTCCTCTCCCATCTCAAGGCGACGTCGGCTCGGTGGGAGTGCGCGTGAAGAGATAGATCACCTCTCAAGCAGAAGCGATTTAGTGGAGCCTTGGTGGACATGACTGCCAGAGATTTATAGAGCCCGCGGACAGAAGGGAAGCGGCGTGAGCTTCCCGCCTAACCTCGTGCATCACGCCAGCTGCACGAATGCGACTTCCACCAGAGCTCGGGCTTCAGGCTGGGTAGAGAAGAGTTCCCCATCTCAGGCCTCAAAACACAACGACTGCGATAATTTACAGCAGGGGTCCGGGGACCAAATTCCATTTCAGGGAAGCCCTTGGGACTGCATGCCAGTGTGGGGGGGCCAGAGGCTATAAATGCCTCCCCCCACATGCAAGCATAGTTTGGCGTAAAGCTCTTATCGCTTAATAACTAAGCATTCGAAGAGGCATTGCAGCCTAACACAGAGGTGAGGGGACTGCACAAAATGAGCAGAGGCTGGGGGAAGGGGGTGCCACCACCTGGAGGAATGAATGAGGGTCTCATGGGGGGGGCGGATTTAGATAGGGATCTTTTGGGGTGGGGGTTGAGGCTCTGCAGCCCTGATGTACACAGTGCCAGTTACCCAGTAGTGGAAAAGCAGTTCGAAGTGGGAAGGGGAGGAAGAGGGGCAGCAAAGGCGGCCAGGGGGAGATGCGGCCAATGCCTGGGTGTAGTGGAGTCCAAACCTTCTGCCCTGGCCACTTGCTTCCTGAAGTGTGCCCCACATACGGAGGTTTCTTCTTTTAGCCCCGATGCAGGGAGGGGGTCAGTATGAGAAAGCAGGTAGCTGGGGAAAACCTTTTAAATCTCCCCTGACGGTCTCAATCCAGAATTGAGCTTTGGGGGCTTGCCTTAGAGTTGAGGGAGAAGGATTCCTGGGGGGGCGGGGGAGCAGAGGAGGTGGATCATGGATTGATGCAGGTGGAACTTTGCATTTAAAGCAGGCTGTGACGTGAGTCTCAGTCCCTGGAATTAGAACTGCCAGGTTGGTTCCTCAGCAGGCACACATTCAGACATGCGGAATGACCTTCTTCTGCAGAGGCCTTTTACAGCTTGCTTCCTGAAGGTGCTTGGATGGTGGTCTTTGATGGCGGTGATACCTAGTGAGTAAGATTCATCCCACACGCCATCTGCCACAAAGTATTTCAGCCAGGGAGCTTGTTCTGCAGCTGGCTGGAAAGATGGCATGGAGAGCGAAGACTGTGGGTGCTTCTCCTCAGAGAAGTGATTTTGCCCTGATCATTGGGCTGCTTTTCTGTTTCCGCTGCATGATGTGTGCATTTGTCCCTGAAACTTTCTGCTACTTCCAAAGCTGCAGGGAGGGAAAACTCTTGCCACCAGGTCACCATGCCTGCAGAATCCTGGCAGGCTGCTGAATGCTCACAGCTTTGGTCTTTTGTGCTTGACCTCTGATAAGATTTATTTTATTTTATTTATTTATTTTTCGCTTCATATCCCTGCCTTTTTTCCTACAAAGGGCTCAAGGCAGCTTACATCATCTCTCCTCCTCCATCTTATCCCCACAACAACAACCCTGTGAGGTAGGTAGGGCTGAGAGTCTGTGAGTGGCCCAAAGTCACCCAGTTGGCTCCATGGCCGAGCGGGGACTCGAACCCGGATCATCTGAGTCCCAGTCCCGTACTCTTCATCACGACACCACACTGGCTCTCATAATATCAGGAGAAGAGCAGGGTGTTCTCCCACAGTCAGCTGCAATACAGTGGAATGCCTCTCTGGGGTTTTAAGGCAATGAGGGGACCTGGAATCTCCTCCACAGTGATCTGGCTGGATCTAAGGATCGGTTGCAGGCTCCGCATGCCGCAGACAGACACATCCAAGATGCATGCAGCTAAAGGATGAGGAGGACCAGCTGGTGATGGGCATCTTGGAGCGTGGACTAATCGGACCCTCCCCAGTGCTGCCCCAGCATGGGGAGGGCGCAGATCCACACGGACCCGGTGTGTGCCTTGCCTCTGCCGTCAGCAGTGTCAGAAAGCCGGTGAGTCTCCGAGGGACGGGAGGCTGAAATTAATGGTTTAAAAGCCACCGGCCTTTCCCAGCAGTGAGCAAATGCAACCTCACAAAAACAGCACTGTTCCACTATGTTGGATTGAAAACAGATGCCAGGCTGCTGCAAACTGAGCTCCCGATGCTGTCGAAAGAGGCAGCGGGGGTCGCCGGGGCTGGGGAGGGACACGGCAGGCCACAGAGCAGTGCAGGAGGAAGCGGGGAGACGTAGCAACAGGCAGACTCTGTGGGGAATTGTGCCTTGTGCTGGGTCTCGGTTTGAGGCTCCTGGGGCTTCCAGGGAAGCGAAAGGCAGCTTCCTTTGGCTTCTGTGCCCAGCCCCCTTTGAAAGCCAGGGTGCAGAATCCCACGTTCCGGGGGAGAAATCTGCCCCACTGGGCTTTCCAGGCTGCCCAGAAGACCCCACGCAGCTGACCCTGGTTTGTTGGATGGTGCAGCTTTTTCCTTGCATTCTAAAAGATGGAGGTGCTTTCCCAAGAATTACTTCCTGGAATCAAAGGCATTCAGCTAAAATGTGCCGGTATTTTGCTGCACCCCGTTCTTCTGCATCCTTGGTAGCATCCCCTTGATGCAGTCCAGCCCTTGAGCTGAAAGAGGGCTTTGCAGCCCTGTTTTGAAGGGAAGCACCTCCACAGGCCAACGTTAAGATTTCGGAGAAGGGTTGCGATGGTAGCAGGGTGCATTTTGGACTATGCAATGGGGGTGCGGGGATGAGTGCAGGATTCTCACTCCCCTCTCTCTACTGCCCGGGCATCAAGGGGAGGAAAAGCCCCTCAGGCTTCCTTGCAGGATATGTTCGCATTTCCTATGAGAAGGCAAGACTCACTGAAGCAAACAACAATGTGACGGAAAGCCAAAGGCAGAAGGAGACGAAGCCCACCCGTGAGAGGGACCAACTCCATAAGGAAGCCACAGCCGGAGCTGGCAAGAGCTGAGCAGGGCTGTCCAGGACAGCACGTTTTGTTTTGCTTTTTTTAAACAAGTTTTATTTGAGAAATTATACAAAAACAAAAAGAAAGCTACAAACAACATCCATCATCAAAAAACATCGAGCCCACTGGGTCAGTCGCCATACCTTTCCCTTTCCATCTATAATAACTTAAAAACATATTTAAGCCTATGTGAAGTCCTGTTTCTCTAGCCAATAATAAAAAGATTCCCAAGTTTGATAGAAGTCAGTATCTTCTTTCTCCTTCAATGATAAATTCAGTCTATCCATTTCTGCACAGTCCAGGATCTTTTAATCAATTCATCGGTGGGTAGTTCTTCATTTTTCCAGTGTTAAGCGAATACAATCCTCACCGCAGTGATTACATATAAAATCAGATACATTTCTTATTTACTAATGTCCTCCAGTATCATGCCTAATAAAAAAGAAACTTAGGTTTAAAAACTAAGGATTTTTGTAGCACTTCCTCTACCATATATAATAAAAAATACCCAGTTTATGTTTGCATATCCAACATCCATTTGGCATCTTTAGAAACACCTTGGCTAATCTATTTGTCGACAGATACCACCTATAACACATTTTATACAAGCTTTCTTTATACGAAGTTGCTAATGTTACCTTGATATTTCTCTCCCACAGCTTTTGCCACATTTCTAGTTCAATATTATATCCGGGACAGCGCGTTTTGGAGGGCCCTCTTTCGGAGGGTCGCCAAAGCCCGAGAGGACTTGATGGCGCAGGACAGGGGAATGGTAGGGAGATATGAGTGGAGTGCCAGCCCAGCCATGAGGCAAAGTGAGGAGGCCGCTTCAGGTGTGAGGTGGTGGGAGGTGGCAGTGAGGCCTTGGAACGGAGATCCAACCAGCAGAGAACGATGGGGCTGCTCGGCAGCCCCCTAAGTTAGCTTGCTTCCTTCAGATGTGGTTGAGGACACCAAGCATCACCAGCATTGAAGGAAGAGTCAACTGCTCCGGCTGGAGTGGGAGGGGACATCTTCTTCTCCTAGGCCTCACGTAGCACAACTTATTGTGAGCACGAGCAGTGTTTGCCGTGAAAAGCTCACACGTTTCTGAATTTTTAAAAAGGAGCACTTTGGAATGAACGGGTAGTGCATGCATGCACGTATCAGATGTACCGTTTCATTGCGCACAGGAATACGCACTTCCCATTTGACATGGACATGCTTCCTGTTTGATCAAACTGAAAACCAGGTTGGCAAGCTAAAACAGACTAACTTTTGGTGAATTTAGGCAAACTGGCTGTGATACACACCTCTGCAAGCACAGCGATGGTGTGCTGAGACATGCCGACATCCTTGCCTGGCTTGAAGATGCTGGGGCTTCTCTTGCCATTTCATCCAGGATGAATCTCTCAAGTTTACTTTCTCTGAGCTTCTCAGTTTTCTGATCTTAAGTTTGGTTTGTCATGTTTCCACATCATATATGTGTGTGTGACATGTGTGTAGAGAGAGAGTAAGAGAGATTTTTCCCAAAATGTATATCTGTTTTGTGCACAATTTTGCATAATGTGTACAAGTATTTCCCCTTAGTCAAAAGCATTTTAATATTATTTTCACGAATACACAAATGTACATGCACGCAATCCCCTAATATTCTCAGTCTTGCATGCCTTTTTTTCTTTCTTTTAGCCTTCCCTGTCTTTTTCCATGCATCTTTTCCATTTAGCCTTTAAAAACATATACTTTCAAACAGTTTTACTGTTTTTAATATTCTTGCTTTTATGGTTGTGACATTTTCTTGTTTTAAATTGCGGCATACCCTCTATATGATTTTTAGCAGGGGAGTTGATATAAACCTTGGTAAAAGATATGATTAAGAAACAGATTTGGCAGCATATGGTAAACTAAAACACTCCTGACTCTCCCATCTGTGCCATTAGGAACCTGGGCAGCAAATCTTCAGGACTGGAAACTTGATAATATTAAAGCAGAAGTAGGTTCTATGGGGGCTTTACAAAGTTCTTTGTGGCCTCCAGAGAAACTCTACTTGGAAAGAGGAAATCCAAGGCATCCCCATTCTTACATAGGACATGGGCGATGCTTTCAGGAAATGTTTTTGTACAAAACAGATCCTAACTCATTGTTCTTTCTTCACAGTTCCTAGAAAAACTTTTCAGTACATGCCCACTTGTTAAAAAAGTTTCTAGTCCTTTGCCCTTGTTATGTGGCAGCTGACCTGTGCTTTTGCTCTTCTCATACACATGTTACTACAATGTGAGCTTTGGATAAGCAATGCATGCCAAATCCGCTTTTCCCTCCCTCCTCTCCCACTGTCTTGTAGTCATTAGAACCACCAGTAGAGAAAGGTGTCTTCTGGTCTTCCTTTGTTTAATTTTTTATTGGGGTTGTATCTTGCCCTATTAGCCAGGAAGGTTCCCTTCCATGCTTTCTGCAAAGTTAGCAGGAAAAAAAGAACCAGTTTCACTATCAACAGAATATTCCAGCCATTGTGCCGATTACTATTAAAACGTTCATCTCTACCTCTCTTTCACTTGGGAGAGATGGTTGTGCAAAGCTGTCTTACCAACTGAGTTCTTGGAGTGCTTTGGAACATTTTTCCTACCAACTTGGTCTTTGGAATGACTATCCATTCCCTGCTTTTCCTGGCCTGGACTTTTGCCTAAACACAAGTTAAAGACACCTATCCGTGATACAAAACCCCAAAAGGGGGACAAGGACCACAGGACTCAAAAGCTGCTTGGGCAGAGTGCCCAATATGGCTATGAAGAGCACCTCAAAATGAGCCACTCCCTACCCAAAACAGGAGAAAATCCCAACTGGAAAACGCAACTTTCAAAACATGGAGTGACGAAAAGAAGTGCTGTGTTGAATATTTCTTTCACATTATTTTCCTGATTCTTTTCCTTTCCTGGCTTGATGGGAAAGGAAATTGCTTTCAGCAAGAAATTCAGAGCTGAAGAAAATTTCAGAGCAATTTTTGTGGGTCGCATTCAGCACGCCTGTGCTTCCCTTCCTTATGAGAGGGCTGCGGATCTTGCATCAGTGTCCAATCTTTCGTTGTACATCAGGAAGCCAGGATCATCTCCAGCGTCTTGCACTTCCATTCAAGCCTGGATGAAACCTCCTTAGGCAATGCACCCCAGAGGGGTTTATTCCAGGTAGGAGAGGCTACAGGACTAACGAGAGAGACGTAATGGAGAGAAAGAAGAACGCACGGCACTAGGGTTGGCATGACACCCGCTGGAATTTGTTGCTCTAGCCCTGGAGGGCTTCCTCTCATCTCAGTCTGGTCTTGGGAAGTTTGCTGAGCCTCGAGGAGGTCTGTGAACCCTCGCAGAATGAAGGCTGTGCAACCCGGAGCCTCCGTGCGTGTCAGGTGCATCGGCACGAGCAAAGCCGCCCACGGCCCCCTGTGGGGGACCAGCCAGAGTTTCCTCCACACCACACTGCTGCTGTCAGCAGCCTGGCAGAGCCAGTCTGGCTGGATCTGGATGCATTAGGGGACTTGTCCTTCTGCATCCGGCTTTCAGAAGCGTCAGCGCTTGGCAGCACACCGAGCAGCTGCTTTCAGAGCTGATGAGAGCATGATTCTGCGGGCCAGTATGGCCTGTGAGGAGCCGGGTTAACCCCTCTCCATATACACCTACCTGTCCACTTAGCTCTTCCCCCGAAGTCCTTCAAATACTCCCCCCGCCCCAGGGCTAGGAGGAGGGCATTTTCCATAGTGGCACCCAGTCGCTAGAATTTGCACCCCGGGGACATACAACTGGTGTCAACTTTACTCTTTTAGACACCGAGAAAAAAAAAGCTTGTTTTTTGTTCCAACAAGTTTTTGCTTAATTTAAATTGCATGTTGTTGTTATTTATTTAATTTTGGTTGTTAATTTATCTGGTTGTATTTAGTCCTGTTGTGCATGGTTTTATATAATTTCTATTATGAGTTTTTTGCCGCAATTTACTAACGTTATTGATTTTATCTGTTTTCTTGATTGTATTTATTTGTTGGTTTCAGCATTTGTAAGCCGTGTGGAGAACTTGGGTTATGGGGTGGCATAGAAGTAGAATGTGATGATGATGAGGAGGAGGAGGAGGATGGATGATGATGATGATGGAGGAGGAGGAGGAGGAGGAGGAGGAGGAGGAGGAGGAGGAGGAGGTGGCGGCTTGGTATTAGGTGGACTTAGGGCAGAGAGACAGTGGGCTGGAGTCTGGAGAACAGTGGGGGAAATTCTGTAGATTTCACCTCCCAAACGGGATTCCTCACTCCCTCCCCAACGGGCATCCTTCCTCTATTTGCGCTGGCTGCCCCAGGCCCAGGGTGGCCCCCTGCAGAGCACATCACAGCCGTCTCACTGTGAGGTTCTACGTCTCCTCCTGCTTCACCCTGACCTGCCCGGGGTCCTCCGGAGAGATCACTTCCTCGGGCAGCCCGTGTGTGTGCCACCTGCCGAACTGCATCGCTGCATCAGCTCTGGGGCTCCAGAGATGCATTTCCGCTTGGCCAAGTCCCCAGGACAGATGGAAGCGAGGCCGGGCATGCGAAGGCGCCGCCGAGCAGCCCTTCGGAGCGAGGCGACTGTGTGCAATGTCTGGCGCGCACTGGCAGGCCAACCCTAGGAGAGTCCTGACATACGACTGCTGCTTATCAACTCCATTCCGGCTCGTAAAACCCTGGAGCAGAGTTTCCTGAAATTTACTGACTTGTTCTTCACACCCTTGGAATATATCCCTTAAAACCGTTGGAATGAGTGCTGATGTCAGCAGGCAGGGCCTCTGGCTGCTAATGAGACGCCAGTCAGAGGAGAAATCTGTGAGTGACACAGACAAGCAGGGCCAGGGGACCTTGTGCGGTGCCGGTGGGGATGCACACACTGACAAGCATGTGCTGTGGTACCCTTGGCGTTAGCACACCCCAGCCAGAGCATCTGTTCCAGCACCGAACCAGCCACTCCTGAGTCTTTCCCACCTTGAAGGTTCTCTGCCTGCTCTGCTGACCCTCCCCGGAGCTCTAGAAGTCCACATTTTGGGAAAAGCAGAATGTCCCACTGGTTTATGTGAACTGGAAGGCTCACGCCATGACCGCGAGAATGTTTTGGCTCGCTTTGTGTTTGAAGCAGCTTGAGATAGATGCGAACAGTTGTAGGTTGCAGCACCGAGGACTAGGGCTCATAAGTTTTGCTTTCTTTTCCCTGGCCTATAACCTGACCTGACCCCAGCTTTGTCCCGATTTTACGCTGATTGCAGGATCTGAGTTTTCTGCCCTTAATCCAACTGGAGGAGCAGCTGCCATCACTCAAAACTGCACACGGTCTTACATGCTTCTGCACATGGAACGAAACTTTGTGATTTTGTCTCTTGACCTAAAGATAAGTGTGCACAGCTGAACTCAACGTAGGCTCTTACCTGTACGGTCAGCAGAATCACATGATGCAGCCCTTTTTGGGCTGTATAGCTTCAGACTTCACAAATTTAAATGCTGCACTCGGTGTGTGTGTGTGTGTGTGTGTGTAAAAACTCTCCAGACAGAAAGCCAACCCAAAGGAAGAATTCTAGTCTAGCCTTTCCTTGACATACTGGTTTTCATGTGCAACGGTTTGCCTTCCCTCCACAAGGAGCAGCGCTCAAACAAGAGATTCCCCCCACCTGCAATCGAGGTGGTACAGCAAGAGATGAACCGCATGATTCCCCTGAACACGGTGTGGCCCGTGATCGCTTAGTATCTTGCAGCTCCATCCAAGGTAGCTTTGGACTTTGGGGTCTTCCTGGAGTCACAATGGTTAATGAAGGCGAATGCACAGGCAACTTGGGACTGGAGACTAGGTTGTTCTTTTCTTCTGGATGGGGGTTCTCTCCCTCTGAAGGAGCCTGGGGTACGGGTGCTCCAGGGGACCGCGGTGGCTTGGAACACCTCCTACCTGCTTCGGCTGGCATGACAACTGCGCCCATTCCTGGACAGGTACAACCACAGTTAGCCCACTGCAGTGGGCTCTTTACAGGGCTGTCGGAGCGGGGTGTTCCCTCCCCAGCAGGACAGGCTCTCTGGCACTTCTTGTAAGGGTCTTTATTCTACACAGAAGTTGCTAAGCATAAATAAGTCTTGGAGAACACACAAAATGAGATGTTGAGCCCTCTCTGCCCCCTTTACCCAAAGCTTTGCTTATGAACCCTTCAGGGCCTGTTTCTGGACGGAGGGGCACTCTGGAACTGGGTGGACCTGTGTTCCGCACTCTGAGCCCCCAGTTGGGCCATGCTGTGGCTGTGGCAATGGGCCTTTGGGCCCACCTCCTTGGGAGGCTGGAGGTCTCCATCTGAGAGGCTGCCCATCTCCAAATCCCCCCCCCCCCCAGGGTCTTCTACTTTCCCACTGGTGGCAGGACTGGGCCCCGTGGCTTCCTTGAAAGGATCTCATCTTGAGCAGGTGCAGACAGGCACTGAGAAACTGCAGGTGGAGGCAGCAATTCTGTGATCAGAGTTTGGGCTCTCGGGCCTGTCTAGGTCAGCCAACTCCCCATCATCCTCAGACTCAGGGCTAACAATCCCACCAAAACAGGCAGCTTCTCATGCGTGCCTGGAAATCTTGCCAGGACGAGCGCACTCAGCAAGGGCTGCTCTTCTGCCTGGCGGAGAAGCTGCAGCGAGTGCAAAATGCAGCCGTTTGGATCTCAGTGGAGCACCGAGCTCCTGGATATTATCCAGGCGTTCAGGAAGTGCACTGGCTGCCTATTAGCTGCTGAGCCCCATTGAAGGCTTTGCTGCTGACATTCAGAGCCCCAAGCAAGCCAGGAGCAAGATACCTCGGTCCCCAGTCAACCCCTGAGGACTTATGAGGAGGCCAAACTGGTCATTCCACAACCAAAAGTGCATTCTTGGGTAATCAGAGTCTCATATCTGTGTAACTGGAGAGGAATGTGGGCTCTTTTCCCCTGCTAAACTATGAGAAAGTGAAAAGAAATATTTGGTGTTTAAACCTACCTTTCCAAAATGTTGCGATTCTCAGATCTGCTACCCCTGGTAACTCCCAAGCCTTACCTGGTGCACCTTCCTAGTCTACTCTGTTTGAACCATCCATCTTTGCCTTGAAATAATATCAAGAGCCTTTGGAAGCCAAAGTCTGGGACTGCAAAGCAACCCCAACCACAGAGAGCTCAGCACCAGACTGCCTGAGGATGATGGGGGTGGTACACTCAGAGTTGCTTGGCAAAAGCTGTTCCTTTTCCACTTTCTGAACGAGCCTAGCATGTTTTCTGCGTGAAGGCAAGAGACAACACGGGGGCCCCTTTGGAAGCTGCATCTGACCATGTGTTTGTGGCTGAGAGGGGCCCTTTGCAGTAGTTCAGCGCCAGCAGGAAGCATCACAACAAGCCACGCTTCTGGAGGTCCTGCTGGAATTTGTCCTCATATTGTATTGGACAGCAAATCAACCTGAAACACACTTGCCTTCTAATATAAATTGGCACCATTATCACAAAAAAGGGTCAATGGAAAGTATCAACACTGTGCAAAATATAATGGACACCAAACAGCTTCTGGCTACGGAACGCAAATGTCAAAATGTGCTTAGCTAGTTGGTCCCAAAAGAAGAGCGAGTTTGCTTGCTAGCTTGTGTGTTTGTTTGCTAAAGGACTTCCAGAGCACCTGGAAGGTCATAATAGACCTTACAGGGTACAGCACAAATTTCCAAATCAAGCATGATTTTCAAAAAGCATTTGCATCTCTTAAAAATGAGCAGAACAAATTAATCCTAAGCAGAGCATTTGATAATTCAGTGTCACTTGAAAACTCTCTCACATTCTCCCTCTTTCCATTTTTAACAAATAAAAACATGCCTTTCGAGAGAGGCAACAAACATATGCAATAAAATTCAGAAAGAGTGGGACCTTGGGTTTTTCAAAAGTCCTTTAGCCCCAAGGGGGAAAAAACACTTTAGTGTCATAATAAGCACATTATGAATATCAGTGCAACTCATCTCTTTATCCTTTATCTGCTTCTCTGATTTCTCCTTCCTTCTTGATGTCTGTGCTCCGATTATGCTCTTTCCTTCTCAGATCTGCTTCACTTTCAGTCCTGTTTTCCCTGTTTATGGAACTTGCTTCCCCCCTGCCAAAAAATAAACTAAAATAAAAAAAAATCGCACATCTCTTCCGGCAAGTGTTTAAGGAGCTTTGCTGACACCTCTCTTCTTCAGTGCCTTCAGTTTCTGATCTGCATATGCTTTGCTCTTTCCTCTTTCCTAATGGTTGCCTTAAAAGAGAAAGCGGGGAAGGGGAGAGGCGGGCCGCTGCTAAGGCACTCTCTTTCTAATTATTGTACAGCACCTTCTGTCTGAGCCACAATCATCGTCATCATCATGACTTCATTTCCCAGAGAAATTTGTTCTTGTTTCTCCTATCTTTGCAAAAATGTAATGCAATGGAAAGTCCATATTCTCTCTCGCCCACTGCTGGAATTTTGTTTTTACATTATAAGCCACTCTGAGGCTTCTGGGATAAGGCAGGATAAGAATCTGAATAAAATAAAGGAGAAGACAGACGTGGAGTTAAAAAAAACAAACCAAACCAAACCAAACCAAAAGAAATTATGGTTTCTTCTTTCAAGACCTGCATTCTCCTGCTTTCTTGACAGACATTTCGGCAAATTGAATTTGCGGCCTTGCTCTGTCCTTCAGGTGGTTGGGTGAGGGCGTGGTGGGGGGGGTACTCACTTAAAAAGCAATAGAGCACTGCCTGTGTGTGTTTATTCATAAATATGTTCATTCATGAAGGCTTGCTTGCTTGCTTGCTTTTAACACAGACATTTTAAAATGTCTAGCAAATGGCTTTGGGGATTGGTGTGCAGATACAGGTGCGAAGGTACCTTCAGAAACAGGTGTGAAGGTACTTGTAAGCCATCCAGAGATGACAGTGATGGACGGCCTATAAATTTCCTAAATAAATAAATACCTGCATGACATCAAAGGGCACCAGCCAGTTACAGCGCATGACATCAGCCAGTGGGTGCTCAGCGGGGGCAAATCTTTCCTGTTCAAATCCTGCCCTGCGCAGCTGCTTTTTGCACTCCCCTCGGATGGAGCTGCACCCACACGGAGGTGCTTAGAGTTGGTGCGCGTGGGTGACCTCATGTGCGTGCTGGCATTAAAGGCTTCGGCTGCAGCCAACTGGAAGCCCTGAGGACTCCGGCCAGGGCCAGCTTCAACATCCACGGGCAACTTCCAGGATGCCAACAATCTAGTTCTAGTCCCCCTTTCCTCCCCCTCCCCCTCTTACATTTATATCTCCCTTTTCCTTCTTGTGTGGAACCCAGGACAGCTTACACGGTTCTCCTCCACTCCGTTTTATCCTCATATCAACAACCCTGCGAGGTAGGCTAGGCTGAGAGCGAGGGACCTGCATGGCCAAGTGGGGACTAGAACCTGGATCTCCTGGCTGGGATGTTGAGGAATCTGTTTCAGGCGGTAGGGATCCATTGGGTTTCCTAGGCTTGGCTCCCTGGACTCCTGAATGCTTTTTCACAGCCAAGGATCCATGGACAGCTTTTCCACGTCATGCGCAGCAGCCTTCAGTTGCACTGCACATGACACGGAAGCAGGTCGCCTGTGCATCTTTGCCATGCACGTTTGTGGGCTTCCTCTCAGCTCGGCTCACTTTCTAGGGCAGGGCTGAGCGGAAGGCGGGGGGTGGATTCTGTGGAGCCTTGAGCAACCCTGTCTCCCAGGTGCCCGGCCCAACACTTGAGCCCCTGCACTGTTTCCACCCACCCTGTTTGATGGCGGCACCCCCACTAAAGGGAACCCCAGGCTTACCCCCTGGGCACCTCTGGAACTCACTGCTGCGTGCATCTCTCAGCATCGCTCCTGCGATAAGATAACCTGGCAGCATTGCGAGACGATACAGGTGCAGCTGAGGGCAGGCCCAGGTGAGCACTGAGCTGAATGTCGATGGCGTCACCTGCAGCATTGAGATTTTGTCTGGGCCCTGCTCGCCAGTGACCCCAGATTCCAGTAAGGTTGTGAGAGAGAATCCATTCCACAGAGTGAATGAACTTGGAAGGTGGATTTGTTTGGAGTTCGTTGACAGCTTTGCAAAAACCTCACAGCCCTTCAGTGAGAGAAGACACCCAACCATTCAGAGCTGTAGCCAAGAATACAGTATCCGAGGAAGAGCGGGTGGAAAGAATCACCCAGACCAGAGTGTTGCCAATGTCATCAGAGAGCGAACGATTTAGGGAGTGTCTTCCTTGAAGCTGCACTGTGTGATATTCTGGGATTTCCAGAATCAAGCCAGCCTTGGCCAGAGGGGGTCGGGGGACAGATTGGTTCTCCATGACCTCACGAAAAGCGTTATGGTCCTGAGAGAACTCTCTGAGGATTGGGTTGGATGGCTGTGTTTTAGCTATGATATCCATTAAAAAATATATTTTTAAGGCACTGTGAAAGAATTCAGTGACATCATGCCCTAGTTCTTCAGAAGGCCCAGAAAGCATAGCCAAGGTTCTCAGACCAAGCTGTTCCAGGGAGATAGGACGGCACAAAGAGGCAGGCTATTCAAAAAGAAGCTATTTCTTTGCTTTGAGTTCTGTATCTCAAATAAGTCTTCTCGTCCAATTAGTCCCTCTAAGAACATATGTGTGACCATTTTGGGGTGGGGGTGGATGATAAGGGTGGTTTATAAAAACTGGTATTTCGTGGAAAGTCTGTTTGTAGTTTGAGGACTGGAGGCCAAATGATGGCGCTTCTTCAGGTTACATGGGCTGCATGGATTTGTAAGAGAGATTTTGCAGTTAATTCTGCTTTTGCTCAAAACTTCTCTGATATGCATTTTTTTAAAGGGAAGATTCATTGAGTAGCTCATTAGAGGCTATTTTAGTGTTCCAAGAAGACAGGAAAAGACAATACATTTTGACTTCAGCGGAACTAGTAATGATTGTTGGATGATGTTTCTTTCATATTTGGAAATCACATCCCTTTCTGATGATACACCTACCTGTTTTTAGAGGATCATGTGACATAATAACCATAATATCATACTATTTTGAAGATGAACATAGGGAAGAAATTTGCCTAGCTCTCATTTTAATTCTAACTTATTTCACACTTTCAGAACAATGCATGGACCAAAGCTTACTTATCCTTCAAAATTCAGACTTTTTGTAATTTTGCAATGGAGCATGGAGCTCTACAATTACAAATGTGCATGTTGTTGTTGTTGTTGTTGTTAGTCGCGAAGTCATGTCCGACCCATCGCGACCCCATGGACAACATTCCTCCAGGCCCTCCTGTCCTCCACCATCCCCCGAAGTCCACTCAAAATGTGCATATCTCAATGCATATATTAGGCGAGGGTACAAATAAATATGAGTGCATTCATGAATGCAGCATTAAAATGCATTAGATTAGAAAAATTGTTTGCAAAATATGTTTATGATGCAAAATTGCCTTTAAAAGTATGTACTAGGAAAAATAGGGACTGCAGGTGGCGCAGTGGTTTAAACCGCTGTGCTGCTGGGCTGGTTGATCGAAAGGTCGCCGGTTCGAATCTGCACACGGTGTGAGCTCCCGTGCTCCGTCCCAGCTCCTGCCAACCTTGCAGTTCGAAAGCATGCAAATGCAAGTAGATAGAAAGGTACCACTTTGGTGGGCAGGTAACAGCGTTCCATGCACTTCGGTGTTTAGTCATGCCGGCCACACGACCACGGAGACTGTCTGCGGACAAACGCTGGCTCCCTCGGCCAGGAAACGGAGATGAGCACCGCCCCTAGTCAGGCATGACTGGACTAATGTCAAGGGGAAACCTTTACCTTTACCTTTACTAGGAAAAATACACACAAAACCACATATGGATTTGCATACAGTTAAAATTTTGGAATGAACTGCATGTAATATTGGAAGAATGAGAAGCTGAGAAACGGACATATTTGTCCATTCCTCCTTAAGGATCACCTACTCTCACATCAGCTTTCTCAGACATTAAAATTGATCCCAAAGGCTGTGCTGTGAATTCTTCCACCCGCAGAAGGAAGTTGGGCAGTAACCAGAGACAGGTTCTTTCCTGTTGTGGCATCCTATATCTGGAATTTCCAACCTGGCGCATTTTGCTTGGTGCCATTTTTGCTTTCTTTTCAAAGCAACACACACACACACAGAGACTGAGACAGAGAAAGACAGAGATTCCTCATGCAATCGCTGTTCCATGCACCTTTGTTTATGCTGCACCTGATGCAGAAAAGGGTTCCAAGTCGTGCGGTGGAGCTTCCATGAGACTTTCTCTTGGCTCAGCAAAATTCTAAGGCAGGTCTGAGCATGACAGGAAGTCTGCACACTGAAGAGGGATGGATTCCGCAGAGCTTTGTCACAACCCTGTTTGATCCTTCTGTAAACTCTCCTGAGAGGCACATAATTACTACCAAAAATAGAATGCTCTGCTGGACCATTGAAAATCCACCTCATGCAGGTTTTCCCCCTAGCAGCTGCTCTGGAGAAGGCCTCTAGCTGAGATTTCCTCTTGATTTGATTTGCGTTATTGGCCATCTTTCAACCTCCAAAATGTCCCTTTCTAAGTTCCTTTTGGCAGAAGGTAAAGATGGATTTTGTCCAGTGTGCCTTCAGTGTTTACTAATTATGCCACTGCCTTTGCTTTTCGTATTTATCCAAACTTCTGTTGAGTTTTGAAGACTTGTTGATGTTCTAAAGTTTATTTGTCATCGTGTTTATTTTAAAGGTATGTTTTCTGGTAAGTAGGGATAGCTGTCAGGAGATGGAACGGAAGACCAAATATGAGATGGATGAACTCCATAAAGAAAGCCACAGCGTCCAACTCAATGGCGCTGTCATGGACATTTTGTAGGTCTTTCGTTCACACAGTTGGCACAGGTGGACTTGATGGTACATAACAACATGAATAGCGGACTCTGTCAGCTTTGCTTTCTCCCCTCTTCATTTAAACATCTCAAGTTCTTTCCTCACTGGTTATGAAGAAATTTCTGAAATTTGGTAAGGATTTTTAACAAACCCTTCCAATCTGGTCACCTTGGATAGGTCTAGCTGCTTTCCTGGGGAGGAATCTGTGGGACCTGCCTGGCATGCAATAAAAGAAGAGGAGACCCTTGGAGAAAAGACCGCAATGCTGCATTGTACTCATAGCAGAATACCCAAGGTTTCCAAGCCAGACTTTAAGAATGAAGCACTCAAAGTTCACGGTCAAATTTGTCCATTTCCACTTTTCTCACACTTCATTTTTTTTTTTTTTAACATCTCAAGTTCTTTCTTTCTTGCTTATGGGAGTTTTGCAAGTGTGGGCAGGCTGCTTTTCAAAACTGAAGCAAACAAAATTCTGCCCCTTCTCAAATTGTAAGCTGGTCTGGTTTTGACAGTAGACAGTGGCATATAATTTAGTATTGTTAAGAATAGCTTGCTTGCTTTTGGAAATCTCTCTTTGCTGAAGCATGATGGGATGGGGCTTTGGTGCCTGCTAAAAAGTCATCCAAAGAGGTACCCAGGCTGATTTCAGTGCAGAGTTGCTCAACGGTTTGGTTTTGTCTTCGTATTTTGTTGTAATGGTTCTTTTAATGA
This sequence comes from Varanus salvator macromaculatus, assembly GCA_023646645.1. Lineage (NCBI taxonomy): Eukaryota > Metazoa > Chordata > Lepidosauria > Squamata > Varanidae > Varanus > Varanus salvator. The sequence goes on from JAIXND010000757.1 coordinate 1,350,269, forward strand.
ATGTCTTACGCTGCCTTGGGATCTGCTAATAAAGGCGGCAGGTGAATATTTTAAATAAGTAAATCCCAGAGCAATTATGTTCTATTTAACTAGGGTGGGTAATAGCGGGGATCACTAGTTCATCAGAAGACACCTTGGAGAACTTTTCCCTCCAAGTGAGGTCTGGATCTTAAAAGATTAGCAACTTTTGATGCCTTGCAAGAGCCCAAGGAAAGCCACACAATATCAGATTTAAGGGTCCATGTAATCCAGTGATCTGTCTCCATGCATGGTGTCAATTATTTTGGCGATATTCTCCTTCTGTGCATGGTCTGGGTTTCATTTT
>JAIXND010000757.1:1350993-1376648 GCA_023646645.1 Varanus salvator macromaculatus
AAAGGCTGGGGTGGGCATTCTATCAGATCTCTGGCTGGCTTGATCCAGCTACCTGCAGTTCCTGAACACTTAGGTAAAGGAGTCCAGAGGGGGGCGAGGAGGGGAGACTCATCAAAGCCATATTAAGCAAGAGAACTGTAGAGTTCCAATTAATGCAATCCTCTCTCGGCCAGTCCCAGTCATAGGGGAGTGAGCTTCATCGAGCATTTTAATCAACTCAGAAGGCAATTTGTTCAGCCCTCTGTTTATAACCTTGACAAATGGGCAGGTTATTTTTAAGCTCTGCCTGCCGAACCGGCGCTCGTTCCTGTAAACACGGTTCCCCGGCTGCATCTAAGGGAGCTGCCGCGCATCATGTGAGGTGAGCATACTTCATATCGAACCAGGTAGCCAGTCACTCGGAAACCCACAAGCCAGGAAGGCCGTAGCGAACGTTGGAGCAAGGTTATGCCTTCTCTTCCCAGGCAAGGCTTCCTGTGCGCGAGTGTGTCTGGGAACAAAGGCTTCTTATCCACGCTGAAGCTTAATCCTGGGTATTTGACAAACCAAGAGAGAAAAGACACGTCTTATTTGATCGCAGCCGTTTGCCTGGGATTCATCGGTCCGGAATCTCATTCTTGAGAGCACTCAAGGATCGGGATATCTGTTGTATCCGGTGACGAGCGCCGGATCACAGGCCCCTGCACTAGTCTGTGAAGCCCTTTAAAAGTACCATGCGTGCAGCTGCTGCCCAGCAACTGGACATGGAGTTATGCGAATAACTGAATCATGTGGTGCAGCTCTTGTTGGACTGTACCACTTTGGACTGTGAGTGGGCCGTTGCGTGACGGTGCAGGGAAAACTTATGTCAGGAGGAGGCTGGGCACCTGGGCCTTTTCACTTTGCTGTGACACAGGACTGGTACCAGGCTGGACTAGATGGATCAAATGGATCAGGACATGTGGCCTGGGATGATAGGACATCTGTGATTGACATCCTTCAGCCTCCCCTGGGCTCTAAGGTTGCAGCTTTGGGAGGTTACTGGATTCAGTACTGTGCTGTTGCATTTGGCCTTGGGCTCAGCAAGGGCTTGGCCATTTAGGGGGCTCGTTCCCCCGGGGTACAAGGCAACAATGTGTGAGAAATCTGCATTGGGGTGGGAATGCTGGCTTCCCACAGCTTGGCTGCCTGGACTCTGTCCCACTTTCTTGCGGCCCCGAGTCCAACTGGGTGCCAAGCCTGCCAAACACTTCTGCATGTGTCTGCCAGGAACTGAGGTTGTGTGAATGCTGCACGAGTAGCATCCTTCTTCCACACACAGGACTTGGAGGGCTTGTTTGTGCTGCACATGCTGCAGGGGAAGGTGTTTGTATTGCGCAAGAGGCGTTCCATGGTCATTTGTGAATTTAATCTCAGTTTGCTTCTTAAGCCAGGGCCAACCATGAGAAAGATGTCTGATGGATGGAAGAGAGGCAAGTTCCATGGCATCATCACAAAACAATTGTAAAGTTCCACTATGGGTCGGAGGTTTTCCAAGGTTTTGGGAAAGTCAAGTTACTCAGGGAGGCAAGGATAGGAGCACCACGGAGAGCTCCAAGTGGTGCTGGGGCTGGAAGCCGGATGAGCATGTCTTGCGCTGCTCCAACAGGCAGCGATTGAGACTAAGCTGCAAGTGTAACTTGGTTTCCTTTAGGCTGGTTGGTCCCACTTCCAGACAAGTTTCTCATAAAGGGGACTGAGCTGTTTTACAGCCTCCCGTGGGGCTGGCATGCTAGTTTCCTCACACCTACCAGCCTCAGACTTTAAGGTCATAATATTAGGGATGCGGAAGAATCTGCGTCGAGGTTGGGAACTCATCAGTTCTCCTGAGCTTGGCTCCTCAGACTTCATTCCACTTTGTCATAGCCATGAGCCCAAGTTCCTGGCAGACGTGGCCCAGGGTCCATGCAGCTCTCATCAGGAATAGAGCCCTGGGTGACCACGGAGCAAGTGGCGTCCCTGGTCCACATCACACGCAGCAGCCTTTGTTCGTGATATACCTGCTGTGGAAGAAGGTTGCCTTGTATGAGCACCCATGGAATCCCTCTCTGTTTTGCTCGCTTTCTAAGTGAGGACTGAACACAGGACTAAGTTTGGAACTCTAAAGGGATGGATTTCTCAAAGCTTTGTTGTTGTTTAGTCGCAAAGTCATGCCCAACCCCTCACAACCCCATGGACGACATTCCTCCAGGCCTTCCTGTCCTCCACCATCCCTCAGAGTCCACCTAAGCTCACACCAACTGCTTCAGTGACCCCATCCAGCCACCTCTTCCTCTGCCGTCCCCTCCTTCTTTTGCCATCTATTGCTCCCAGCATTAGGCTCTTCTTGTCAGTCCTTCCTTCTCATTAGGTGGCCAAAGTATTTGAGTTTCATGGTAGATCTCATGGTAGAGTCATGGTAGAGTAAAAATAACAGAAACAGTCTTGGTTATTGGGAAGTTTCAAATTACAATGAATAAATGCATACATAAATATTTAAGATGAGCTTTTGTGTCCGACCCATCGCAACCCCATGAACAACCTTCCTTCAGGCCTTCCTGTCCTCCACCATCCCCCGGAGTCCACCTAAGCCCACGCCGACTGCCCCAGTGGCTCCATTCAGCCACCTCATCCTCTACTGTCCCCTCCTTCTTTTGCCGTCAATTGTTCCCAGCATCAGGGTCTTGTCCACCAGAGCTTTGACGCATCCTGAAATAACAATGGCATTCTCTGGATGCATGGGGGCAGGCCATCTTCCTGAGGAATTTGATCCTGGCATGGTGGAAACCTCACGATGCCGTTCTGCAATCAAGTCCTTCCCCTTTGAGCGCATGGTGGCACTACTCTCAATCAAAGCCACATGCTTATGCTAGAGTAAAGAACAAGCTAACCCCCAGCTATGTGGCTCATGTAACATGCAGTTCAGCTCTCAGGATGGCAGATGCGTTGCGACTGCTTCATAATTTGTGCAATAGAAAATTGTGAAGAAGATGGAACTGAGCTGTCTCATGGAGTGTGACTGGAAGGTTGACTTTGCTCTGTCCCTAGCAGGAAGAGGAGGAAGAGGAGGAGGAGGAGGAGGGAGAGCTGGAAATTTGTGGGAAGGTTCCATTTCTGATATAAATCTTCAACAGTCAAGTGTGCTTTTCCATGTTGCACTGCAGATCTGATAAGGTTTTAGCTTTTGTTAGCTGGAATCTCTTGAACCAAGTGAAAAAGGGGCTGAACCTGAGCAATACGGCTGGAAGGGAGGCGACCTGGAAACCTGAGAGGAGGCCAGCTGTCTTCCAAAGTGCTTTCCATCAACCGGGTCCCAGGGTAATGTTTGCTTTGGCCCACTGCTGCTCTGGGCTGCAAGAACAGCTGCTCAGATTTGCTGATGATATCACAATTAGCGGCAAATTGTTTAATACTTTCCCAGAGAGGAACGTTCATCCAGCCCTTTGTGAAGGGAAGGCCCTTTCCCAACCGCCCACACCCCATCCAGGCCAATTAACAAAGCTCAGACGGAGCCATCTCTGTCCCCGAGATCTTCGGGCGGGTAATTTATGATGGCTCTTTTACTGTTACCCTCCCAAACAGCACTGCAGCAGCGAGGTCTGCGGCTTCCTGAGAGATGGTTAGGTCTGATTCAGTGACTGCTAGATGATCCAGAGGTAATTCCCAGGTTCCCACAGAAGACCGTTCATTCGCTTCATATGGTTTGGGAAGTCAAGGCCGTTACCTAATTCCTCCTGGAACACAACCATGCTCGAGGCTGTCCTTTTGCAATGTGCAGATGCACGGCAGCAACGGACTTTGGATCACTCTCTTCACTGGGCCCTCCTGCCTGTATGATCCCTGCAACACCTTTTGTTTCCTGATCGTGGACAGGATCACTGGGCAGGCATCGCTCCTACATCCAAGCTGGAATCGATCCTAGGAAAAAAGAAAGAAAATGAAAGACGAAAGAAAGAAAGAAAGAATTTTTTAGTCGTCTACTGAACACACAGAATCCAGTTCATGGAGTTTTGGAGCGTGTTAACACTTTCTATGCATGTTCTTATGCTAGGCTGTTTGATGGACTCTGCCCATGGTCACATAGCTGGCATGTTCTAAAAGAAGGGTGAAGAACTATTATCAGAAGTGTCTGCGTGCGGGACTAAATTGCCGTGCAATTTGCCTTTCCGTGTGATGAGAGATGCAGGCCTTCCATGCCTGCGACAGCTCAGCACAGAGGAAGAAAGTAACTGGGTTCACATGACATGATACCCATACTCAGGAGTCCAGTACAGGTTGTCACTGAGCCATGGGCTGAGTGGCTTTTGGTGTACTCTGAATCTGGCAATGTTGTTGGTCTGCGAACTGTGGACTGATTGTAGGTAACCAACCATGCTTTGCTATCATGGCTGAATTCAGACAACATGATAACCCACGTTTTAAGAACAACCCGTGGTTCAACAACAACCCACACTCAGCCCATACTCAGCTCTTGTGGGCGGGCTTTAGAATCATAGAACCACAGAATAGTAGAGTTGGGAGGGGCTGAGAGGGCCATTGGGATCAGCCTCCTGCTCAGTGCAGGACTCTCAGTTAAACCGTCCCTCTCAGATGGCTGTCCAGTTGCATCCTGAATGCCTCTAGTGTGGGAGAGCCCACCACCACTGGAGGTCACGGTTTGCATTGCTGTACTGCTCAAACAGTCAGGAAGTTCTTCCTGATGTTCAGCCAGAATCCGGCTTCCCGTCACTTGAGCCCATCATTCCATGTCTGCACTCTGGGATGATTGAGAAGAGATCCTGGCCTTTTCGTGTTGTCTGAACCCAGTCATTGAGTTATTACTGGGAAGAGCACCTGCCGTCCCCCCCACCCCAGCCATCCAAGTCCCCTGCCACCTGCACCATTGCTGCATGTTAATCTCTTGCATGTCTTTCCCCCCATAGCAATGGGGATCTTTGGGTTCCTCCACGCAATGGAGGAACCAAAGAGATTCCATTGGTCTTATGCAGATCTGGCCTGTGGATGGGGGGAGGGGTCCACATCCCTAAACTAGAGTACAGATAAAAGGAAGGACAATGCATTGTTGCGTTATGGAATTCACTGCTATGGGAAGTGGCGATGGCCACCCATTTGGCTGGCTTTAAAAGGGGATTGGAAAAATGCATGGAAGAGAAGGCTACCCCTGGCTACTAGCCTTGCTGGCCATATGTGACCTCTGTTATCAGAGCCGGCATGCCTGCATACACCAGTTGCTGAGGAGCTTCGGCAGGTGGAGGCCTTGTGCCCATCCTGCTGGAGGGATCCTGTGGACAGTTGGTTTGCTGCTGTATGAACTGAGGCTGGACTAGAGGAACCAGCGGTCCACTCCACCATGACGTTTCTTACATTCTCATGGCCGCATAATTATGCCGTGTTTATGAAGGACTACATAACTCATAATGCAGTGCAACTGTGAGTGGTGTAAAGGCAAACACTGAACTGCCGGTTCCCCATGTGACCCACCAGGCCCAAGAGAGACCACCATCAGAGGCAGCTGCACTGGGGCACCTCGACGAGCTGTTTCCCACCTCTGCCAAGCGCAGGCCCTTTTGCAAGGCAGATGGGCTTTCACTGGCCATTCATCACTCTGAATTGCTGATGGGAACATTCATCACCCCTCCAGCTCTTGTGAGCGCTGCAGCCAAGCTCAGGGGGGCAGGCACCACTGCAGGTAGCGTGTGTCGCAGAAGACACCTGTGTCTCTGCTAGTAAAAATGTGAAAGTCACCACTGGAGAGCTACAGTAAACTAGGCATGTGTGAGATTAATGTTTTAAGGAAGCCTCAAGATTACAATTCCCAGGACAAATTATGTCCAGGAGTGAATTTTTAAGTGCAAAAACATCCTGGGCCTCTAATTGAAGTGAGCAAATAACAGCATTGAAGAAATGTCACTGTAAACGGAGATAACACTGAATAGATGGATTTTCCATGAACTCGGAAAACTGAATTGCAAAAGGAATTCTTCCTACAAGTTTTATACATCCCTGGTCCCATCTAGAGATGTTTGATGCTAGCCCAGCCTTCTCCAGCTTGGTGAACATCTCCAGATGTTTTTGACTGCTGTTCCTAGCATTCTTGACCATCCAGCCTCAGGCTGATGGCAATTGAAGGCCAAAACATCTGGAGGGAATCAGGTGGTGCAGTCCCTGCTGTGCCTCACATTTCTGTTCCTGGACCTCAAAAGCAGTGAAGGGCCGACTTCTAGAACTACATTTGGGGGCTGCCCATTCATGAGAGAAGAATCCTGTGGGGCAGGGGAAAGGAACCCTTTTCAGCAGCAAGCAAAGCCAGTGCGGCCTAGTGGTTAGAGTACTGGATGGGGACTCAGAAGATCTGGGTTTTAGTCCCCACTCAGCCATGAAGCTCCCTGATGACTGTGGGCTGGTCATGCACTCTCAACCTAACCTACCTTGCAGGGTTGTTGTGAAGGCAAAATGGGGAGGAAGAGGAAGACTGTGTAGCCAGGTTGGAGTCAGTGCAGCGTAGGGCCACAAGGTTGGTGGCCAGTTTGCCAGGGAGGCTGTATGAGGCGAGACTGAGGGAACTGGGTCTCTTCAGCCTGGAGGAGAGGAGACTCAGAGGGGATCTGTTGGCGACATACAGGTATGTGAGGGGGTGTCACACAGAGGTGGGTAGAGACCTGTTCTCCCCTGCAGAGGAAGGCAGGACGCGCTCCAACAGAGCAAAGCTCAGGGAGCCAAGGTTCAATCTGGATGCCAGGAAGCACTTCCTGACAATCAGGACCCCGAGGGCGTGGAATGGGCTTCCCTGGGAGGTGGCTGAGGCCCCATCGGTGCGGGTGTTCAAAGATAGGCTGGACAGGCACATGGTGGGCATGTCGTGAGTGGAACCGGCTGGAGCCAGAGGTCAGACTAGATGGCCCGGGAGGCCCCTTCTGACTTGCTCTGTTTCTATGTTTCTATGAATTTCAGTGGCAACTCTGTGTGGGATCAACAAGATGTGCTTTATGGGTACCCATTTCCCCTAATCCGTATAGCTTAGTTCTTGATAATGTAGCCAATATGAGTATAGAAGCAGAATTTTGTGACTGCTGCCTTCTCCCGCCCCACCCAGGAATTCATTGAGAAATTAAAGTATAATTAACAATGTAGGTTTCATGGATGGAATTCTTTCCTCAGGCTACAATTTCCTACCTCTTTCTTCAGGTAAACGGTTGCCCAGTCCTGATGAAACATGAATCAATCAGGGCTTCAGAAAGGTGCCAGGGAACAGAGCTCTCTGTTCATAATCCAACTCCTTCTCTCCATTCACAACAGCCCTGCGAGGTAGACTAGGCTGAGATTCTGTGACTGGCTCCAAGTCACCCAGTGAGCTTCACGGCTGGTTGAGGACCAGAACCTGATCTAAGTCTGCAGCACACTGGCTCTCACGCTGTGCATGCAGTTCTTCCCAGTAACGCAGATCCAGTCTCGCTTTGGCATATACTGGTGTTGTTGGTGTTTGCATCCCCCTGTTCCCTGCTTGTCTTTTGGTCCTCCAGCGGACACAGACTCAGCACCCCTGAGAGCTGCACTGTAAGGAAAAGGTGACCATGGTCTGCTCAGGGGACCATGCTGTAGCCAACAGCTTTGCCTGCAGAATTTCCCCCTTTGGTGCTAATTTTTAGGGGACAGTGTTCTTACATCTTTAAAATCCATCGCTTCTCCTCTGTCAGCACAGCTCTGTTTCAAATGCAGTCTCTGTCTGAGGTCATCTCAGAGAAACTGCCTTTTTGCAGCCCCTGCTCTGCAAAATGGAGAGATACGTGCCGTTTCATCATGGGAATACTGAGAAAGTGAGATAAACTGTGGAACTCCTTGCCCTTGGAGGGCTAGAGCTAATTTACACATGGTGCAGTCGGGGATGTTTCCTGAACTGGACTGCAAGATTAGGGCTTTGCAAGCCCTTCCAAGTGTGGGCGTGCGCATGTCTCTGAGCAGGGAGAGCTCCAGCCTAGGCCTCTTCTTTTTGATTTGTTGGTTGCATGTGCAGATACTTTTTCCCCAGAGGAAAAGCGCTGAATAGGATCCTCCATCTCTAATTTGACGTGGGGAAGCCCGAAGAAAGCCGGGCCACTTGATTCTGCTGCGTATGCAGAGGGATTGCAGACCTGAGCATCTGCTTGAAACCTTGCAAGACCATGTGCTGGCTTTGGAGATGAAGGTTGAGCTGGAGATGCGATTCTGTCCTGTGTTAATAATTAGCCCAATAATTCCTCAGCTGTGCTTCAGCCTGCTAAAGGCTTACTGAGTTGAGTCCTTGTAGTGGGGTAGCCCTTGAATTCAATCAATATAATCCACTACACTTGGTTCTGTGCATCCACACTCCCTTGGGCTCCAAGACAGTTTTGAGGTGCCCCACAGGAGTGGAGGTTTCACCTGAGGCCAGAATCCTGACATCTGGGTTGGAAACTGTTCATAATAGCTGAACGAGCATGTGGAATAATGTGGAACGGAGTTTTGCAACTTCCCAGCCACAATGTGAGACTGGTGAGGCTGTGAAGAGATCCGGACTGCTGGGATTCTCCTTGAGGCCAGAGGCTCACACAAGATCCACACGAGAGTCCCTTCCATGCGCAAGGGAGCTCAGCCTTGGCACTGGGGCAAGGAAAACAGCATAGTTTGCACCGTGTTAAGCACGCGATCTTGTGTCACACACAAATGCAACTGTGGGAGTAAGGGGAATGGGAGAGGGGATATTTGCAGGTAAATGGCTCCTTTTAAAGGGGGGGGGGTTCTCTTTAAATTTATTATCTGGCCACAAGCCCAGAGGAGTGGAAACTTAAAGGGGGAGATGACAGCTCCTTTTGCCCCCTCACCAAAAAAAAAATGGAGATGTGAAAGGGAAGAGGTGCGGGGAAGACTGCGATACCGCTTCCTCTCACTGCCCCATGGGTGAAGACAGCTCGGTGGAGTCCTTCTAGGATTTGCAGACTTCCTCCCATGCTCAGCCCGTTTTTGCGAAGGGAGTAAGCTGTGAATAAGCCTACGAATGCAAGCAGAGCGTGGCAGTGGGGCGCTGCTTGGGCAGTGGGGCTCCGTTCCTGACAAGACTCGTGCGACTCCTGCTCAGGTTCTTCCACATCAGCCCTTCCACACCTTTTTAGACTTTGTGCAGCGACACTCGGAGGAGCAGGAGGGGATCATTTCCTGGCAGGCGCCCCCCCCCTCCAAACCTGGTTGCCAGGAACTTCGACGTAGGGCCACTGCAGAATGGACCCGGGTCTGGGGAGCTGAGTGAGGGAGTCTGACAGATTCCTAGCCCGAGTTCAGATTGCTCCGCATCCAGCCAGACTGATACTCTGCTCCCCTCCACCCAGATTCGAGCAAATGCAGCCTTTGACCCATGCTGACTTGTCCACAGGTAAGCTCCCTTGAAGTCAATGTGCTTGACTTCTGAGAAAGGCCATTAAAGAGAGTGCAATTTACTTCTGAGCACAAATGAGTTTCAGTTAGTTTTTCCCTGAGGCCCAAGGAGAAAGCAAACAATTTGGGAAGGCTTGAAAAGTTACTGCAAACTTTATCTTTTCAAAGAACAAAGGAAAGGAAGAGGGAAGCAGCCCTGCATCGAGTCTCCAGTTCACCGAGCAAATTGAAGAGGGAGGTGGAGCGCAGAATCCTTCTGGTTGATTCTCGCGTAGCTCTGCTCCCGTTGAAACGTCTCCTCTCCCCATTCAGAACAGTATCACAAGTTTAGCACACATGGAAAGATACTCCATGAGAAAACAACAATGCATGAAAGAGTGGTGCTGGAACTGGTACGAAGCATTCTGGAGTGCAAAGGCAGAAATAGCATGAGAAGGATGCTTTGATCGTCCGGTGACACACCCATCGGTCAGGCGTCGCATTGCCAGGAGAAATGCCAAGTGTAGATTCACCCGCATGTCTGGAGTCACAATTTCTGCCTCAGCTTTGTGCATTTCGGCTCAAAACGATGGCGGTGCAAAGTGGCAAAACTCAAGTTCACTGAGGTTCCCTGAATTCCACCTCAAAGCTGGTTCCATACATGTCCGTATCAGCTCATGAGTTTTGTGTTTTCTTCTTTGCATGAAAGTTCATATTTTCAGGCCCAGCTTTTCAACAGTGTATATTAATTTTGCAGATATTCCTCCCTCTAATTAAAGCATGCCCATGCACCATTAAGAAAGGGAATGCATTTTCATGTGCATATTTCAAATGTGCACGCACTGGATGCTTTTTCTTTGCTTTCCTTTTTTCCTTTTTCTTATTCTGCAAATTACATGCATCACAGGTTTGGAAATCCGCAGACTTCAGCCACGGATTATGTTCAGGTCTGCGTGTAGTTCCGGGAGGTGAAAACTGGGTCAATGTTGCTCAAATATGTACTGTAGATTATTTCTCATATAGCCCAACTTGGTGCCTGGGGCCTTCAGGTGTGTGGGACTACAGCCCCCATCACCCCCACCAGGAGATGAGGGATGATAGGTATTGTCATCCAGACTCTCTGCTGGGTGCCAGGTCAGGCAAAACTGCTGTAAACAGTAGAAGCTTCTGCCATTTCCATTCACTTGTGGGGGGGGGGGTCAGTCTGTGGGGTGGGCTGGAGAAGGGAGAGGTGTATACCATGGTCCATCGGCCTTCCAACATTGCAACTTCCAGAATAACTCAATAATAAAGGCATTTATTTGCACACATCCAGTACACCACTGGGGGGGGGGGCGTATTTTGCTGCTTCCCCATGGGCTTTTCCCCAGCACAAATACGGACAGAATTGCTTTTATTTTTAGGGTTGGCCTTTATCCCCGGAGTTCCCGTTCCTTCCCCAACGCCACCTCACCACCCCTCCCTCACCTGTAGCAGCCACGTTGTCTTCCATGTTTGCCTTGGCAAGGCACCAAGCCCAGGGCTCATAAGTTATTATTACGAAAGCCCAATCGCTTTGAGTTGGAGGGGTGACAGGGGGTAGGTCGGAGGTGGGGGGGGGGGAATGGGAAAGCTGGACATTCTCCAACTTGGCATGGCTGTGCATTGCATGACTTCGGATCCGTCTCCTGCCCATCTCCTTCGGGAGGCTTCGCCTTTGGCTCCTTCTCGGCGGATAATGCAAGGCTCAGAATCAGATCCAGGGAAGAAGGAAATGTTCGCTGCGGAACTGACAGTTCATGACAGGAGCAGAATGCCTCAAAGCGCTTCCCACATTCGCCAGGGGCTTCTGATGGAGACGGGATGCTGACGGCCAGCCGAGTCTTCACTACTGGATGGACGCCCAAGCGGCTTTGAAGTTAATAGCTCTTGTCCAGATTCTGCATAGATGTTGATCGCAATAATGGCGATCGCAAGCATCTTAACACTTCTATGACAAGAAGGACAATGCGATCCTTTTCATACTGGGAACAGCTGTACCGCTGAATTCAGCCACTCCCGCTGGGTGAGTGCCTGCTTTCGGTGCATGTTTGATCAGAATTTACCAACCTTTACCAAGTTCTTCACATTGGGGAGAAATATAATTTGAGATTCTAAAAACAATGAGTGTGGGAGGTAGGGAAATAAAGAGATTTGCCTATCCCTGTGTCTGACAGTTCGGCCACCCAACTACTGCTTAAAGTCTTCTAACAAAGGACAGCATTTATGGGTTATTTAAAATATTTCTTGGCTGCCTTTCAGGGCAGAGGCCCTCCCCAGACAGCGTCCAACAATCGGATGTGTAAAGCAGACAGAAGAGCAGCCCTGTGCCATCTGGACAATGTCAAGGGTGCCAAAAGATTTTGGATTCCCAGGTCGTTGTCTGGAAGCCGTGCTCCAACCTCGGAGCCGGGGATCTGCTCTCTCCTTCACAGCTGATGTGCAAGAGCTGCACTGTCAGCTCTTCCGAGGTTGGAAAATCGAACTTGGAGAGGGGAAAGGGGGCAGGGCAGGGAGACTGGGCTGGCAGGGGCTCTCCTGGTCAGGGATGTGTGAGGACTCAGCTCGCAGGTGGGAATATGTTGGATTCCCTGGGCTCGGTTCTTCAGGCCCCGAGTGCAGGTTCCTGGTGAGCATGTCCAACATTCACAGTGCGCTTGCCAGGATTAAACCCGGTGCACGGTGCAAGCAGCAGCCTGCTTCCGCTTGGGCCGCTCTCCCCGCCACCAGTTGTGGGCAGTGAAGAGGCTTAGTTGCTGGGAAGGGAGGCCAGCATGGCTGCTCACATGGCCGCTTCTGCACAGAAGGCCAGCTGTCCAACCCATGAGCATTTGCAAACATCCTCAGCCTGTTTTGCAGGACTGGGCCAAGCGTGAGTGGAATTCCGCAGGTGCCAGTAGAGGGCCGGATTCTGAACAGGTTAGTCCCAGCACTAATCTTGGTGGTGGTCCAAACTCTTTACTTCCTCCATCACTTAGCGAACAGGCAGAGCAGGAGCTTCTGGAGATTCCAGAGCAGCTCCCTCCTCCTCCTCCTCTCCTCCTGCTTTGCACCAGGCGCTTGCTGGCCTCCAAGTATGGAAGCTGATGTGCAGTCAATAGCTGTGTGCTCTAAAAGTGATAAAAGAGAATAAAATAGTAGGACGTAGCGGAAATAGCAATAAACACCACCAGCAGCAGCAAAAGCCAAAAACAAAATATGTTGTGGTACGCCCGCAACTGGAGTATTGTGCTCAGTTTTGGGCCCCTCATTACAGGAGGGATATAGCCAGGTTAGAGTCAGTGCAGCGCAGGGCCACAAGGATGGTGGCTGGTTTGCAGGAGATGCCATATGAGGCAAGACTGAGGGAACTGGGTCTCTTCAGCCTGGAGGAGAGGAGACTCAGAGGGGATCTGTTGGCAACATACAGGTATGTGAGGGGGTGTCACATGGAGGTGGGTAGAGGCCTGTTCTCCCCTGCAGAGGAAGGCAGGATGCACTTCAATGGAGCAAAGCTCAGGGAACCCAGGGTCCATTTGGATGCCAGGAAGCACTTCCTGACAGTCAGGACGCCGAGGGCGTGGAATGGGCTTCCACGAGAGGTCATTGAGGCCCCATCGGTGAGGGTATTCAAGGATAGGCTGGACATGCACATGGTGGGCATGTCATGAGTGGAGCCGGCTGGAGCTGGGGCGTCAGACTAGATGGCCCGGGAGGCCCCTTCTGACTTGCTCTGTTTCTCTGTTTCTATGTTTTCAAGGCATTCATTTTGCAGGCATGTAAGGAGGACAGCAGGCCCCTGGTGGCAACTTATTCCAGGGGTGTGGAGCTGCCCTTTCATATGTGGTCACACACCTGACTCTTGTAAGAGGTGGGCAAGTGAAAAGAAACTCTTTTGCTGATCTTTAACGTGCAGGCGGACTGATGAAGTTGGTGAAAGCAGGCCTTCAAGTACTTGGGTACCAAATCGAGCACTTTCATTTGGGCTCGGAAGCATCCAGTAACTGCTGCAGGGGCGCAATTTAGCCATTAGATAGTCAATTCACCACTTGGCTGGCCATGTTTTGCAGGCGTTAAAGTTCCTGAACCATCTTCAAGGGCAGCCCCATGGACAGCAAATTGCAGTAGTCCAGCCTGGATGGACTCCTTCCAGGGTATGGAAAACTGAGGCAAGTTATCACTTTTCAATGTTTAGTTACGTTTCATTGAAATCCTATTTAAATAAGTTACACAGAGAGCGGTTCTCTCTGAGAAATACTCGGGGTCAAGAAGGTTCCACATTTTTTTCAATTATGTGAATATAATTGTAAAATAAAACATAAAATGAACAAATAAATAAAATGGCTAGCACTTGTTGGAAAAATCAAGAGGAGCTATTTGATCATTCTCGCACCCACCTGACTCTTTTCCTTCCTGCTGCATAAGTCTACAAATTTCCCATCAAGAAAAAGACCTCACTGTTCATGGAAATAGACAAAACCCAACCAGTGGACTCACACAGGGGTTCAACATTTCTTTATTTCAACTTTTTGTATCCCGCCCTTTACAGTGTCTCAGGGTATTGATAACATAAATAAATAAATAAATAAATAAGGCACAGCGTCCCAATAATATATAAAATCAACATTAAAAACAATACTAACTTTTCAAATGCTGGGAAAATAAAAAGTTTTGGCCTGGTTCCAAAATGAAAAAAGCATCAGCGCCAGGTGCACCTCTCTGGGGAGCTCATTCCACAGCCAGGGTGCCACCACAGAGAAGGCCCTTCTCTGGGGGGCCACTCCTATGATCTCCTTCAAAGAGGGCTCCCAAAGAAGGACCTCTGCTCCAGATCTCAGAGGCTGGGCAGGTATACATGGAAGAAGACACTCAAAAGATAAGTCATCAAGGATAATTTATTCTCCTGTATCCTTGCAATGGAAATGTTTGGATATTCCTCTTGCTCCCTAAATGCAGAGACATGGCAGAGCTGCCAGGCACCCGTGGGGCCTGATGGGAAAGAAGCACGTCCAGAGCAGTGACCTATGCGCAGATGTGGCACCTCTGGGTTGGCGGCAGTGATGCTCCGGTGAATGAAGCCTCATCCCCTGGCAGAGGAGGACTGGCTGCAGATCCTGAGCATGTTATGCTGGGATTTCTCATGGCATGCTGCCAGTTCTCCCATGTGGCAGCTCATTTGGGAATGTGTGACTCAGACGAAAGCCTTTCCACCTCCCCGCTGATAGTGCAGAGTGACGTGGAGTGTTGCATTCTTCAGTGGGAGCTCCGTTCGCCTAGTAGGTGGATATTTTAATTTCCTCTTTTCAGCTCCAAACGTATCCAAAACTAATATCTTCACTAAAATGCAATAATAATGTCTCATATATAACTAATTTTCATTACTCATTAAATCATGACTAATGGAAAATCTGGGTGGTGGAAGGCGCGAGGTGCAATGGCCGTGTGAATGTCTGGATTGGGAAGCTGGTGCGTCAGTGCCTAATTTCTCAGTGCCGGACAATTCCTGGTCGAAGACATCCAACGTGTGTTAAGGAGCTGGTGAGAAGGAGTAATTTGCCTCCAGATTCATTGCACTGATGCAGTAATTTGAGAAAAGGCTGTTTTGCCAATTCCTCCTTGCAAAAGAAAAATTTCTTTCCTGAAAATGAAACCAAATTCATTTCTTCGATTCATTTAGCTGAGTGATCTGCATGTTCACTTGGGTAAGTTCCATTTCTGAGTAGCCCTGGATAAGATTGCACTGCTCATCTCTGGTTCTCCTTCACCCCAAAACACGCAAATACACAGGGGGGTGAGAGAGAGGTGAATGAAAATATGGCGCAAGGACGGCCTTTTCACCTTTGGGTTTGCTTCTGAATAAATCCTTTCTCCAAATTTTGCAAGATCCTTGAGGTGTGATGTTTGCGGTGTTGGGATGAGGACGTAGGTCCTAGGAGATAGTCCCTGCTTGGCCAGAAACTCACTGGCTAACTTTAGGCCAGTCACTTTCAGCCTGTCCTAAATCTCAGGGCTGTTTGTTTTTGGATTTATATCCTGCCTTTTTCCAACAAAGGGCTCAAGGCAGCTTACATCATTCTCCTCCTCCATCTTATCCCCACAACAACAACCCTGTGAGGTAGGCAGGCTGAGAGTCCGTGACTGGCCCAAAGTCACCCAGTTGGCTCCATGGCTGAGTGGGGACTAGAACCCAGGTCGCCTGAGTCCCAGTCCCAGGCTCTTAACCACTACACCACACTGGCTCTCAACAACGGGCTGTTGTTGTGAGGATAAAATAGAATGGAAGGCCATGTAAGCTACCTTCAGCTCGTTACTAGAGGGGAAAAGGCAAGGTGTAAATGCAATGTAATAACAGTTCACCATGTCACTGGCAAACTGAGATCACTCATTTTACAGTGAATAAGGTGGCTTGCAGATTAGCATTGTCATTTGGAGTCAGCCATGGAGATTATTAAAACTACACTGCTGATGAAATGGCACTGATGCATTGCCGATCTGTCATTCTTCCTTTTTAGTGTGTATTCCAGACTTTGCTCTGATCACTGTGCCGGAGCAATTTGGACCCTCCTTCCCTTCCCTTCCCTTCCCTTCCCTTCCCTTCCCTTCCCTTCCTGTTCTGCTCCACAACTCACACATATGGATGCGACTGCATGACTTTGCAACAGGGTTCATTCTGTTCCCACCCCGCGCCTTGTGGCCTTCTCAGTGCCCAGGTCTGTGCCTCCCTGGGCAGGAGAATCTGATAGATTCTGGACAGCCTTCAAGAAATGCAGTGGAACATTTGGGATGAAAAAATGAACTTCTGCCAGACGGGAGCCTCCCCTGGATCAAAGGGCCTTTTGGGACCAAAGGGATGCAGTGCAATACATGCAAAGCCTCTTGCTTGTATGCAGCCACCCCGCGCACAGTTACCTGGGAACAAGTCCTAACAAGTCCAGTGGCTCAGCCCGTAACCCTCAGCATCTTACGAGCAGTGGGAGGAATATGGGGGTGATCTTCCCCTGCCGGCTCCCCGCATCCTGCACCTCAGCCAGACTGCCTGCGTTGGCCAGCTTGCTGCATGCTTTGCACGGAGGGGGCAGCCGGTAGGAGTGCCGCCAGGATCTGCTGCATCCTGGCAGCGCTGGTCTGGTCTGCTCCCTGCCTCCTGGAGCACTTCACTCCTTCCCCGAGGTTGGTGTGACAGCTTCAGAGAAACAGCCAGCGTGGATCTTTCTGTGCTGGGTGCAAGAAAGGATGGCGCATGGATCACGGAGGTCTTTTCTGGCCATGCAGCTGGGAATCCCGGCATGCCGTCTGCTTCCGGATGCTCTCTAGGGGCGGAAGGATCACTTTGCCCATGGCATTTACCACGGCTGGATGTGGACGGAATGCTCTGTCAGCAGTTTGCTGCAGCTGTTTTTGGCTGGCTTTCTGGCATCCTTGTCCACCTCTTCAAGCATGTTGCTACTTTCAGCTGCACCATCAAATCTGACTGGCTAGGTTGATGTTTCGTTGGGCCACCATCCCGTTCCTCATGTGCTTCCTGATGGTTTAGGATTGCCACTCACCCAGGAAGGAGGGGAAGGGGCAGTGGCAATGGAAGGGGAGATGGTGCACAAGCACAGGTCCAGGGGAGCAAGCGGCACACACACACACACACACCCCAGTTTTCTGCTTTTCAGAGAAACATTGCAGTGCCATCAAAAGCACTGCCTTTGCCCTAGAAATTGGCAGTGGAGAATATTCAGTTTTTCCTATCGTGTATAAAACTCCCCAGTGCAGCAATGCTTTGCATATTTCCTATTGGGATCGTCCCAGTGGAGTCCCTGAGACCCCACATGGTGGGCATGTCGTGAGTGGAGCCGGCTGGAGCCGGGGGTCAGACTAGATGGCCCGCGAGGCCCCTTCTGACTCACTCTGTTTCTATGTGGAAGGTCAGGCTGAGTGAGTGGGGCAGCCCACTGCCTCTTGGCCCTCTTTAGTCTCCTGTGAAGATATTCTGGGAATGAACCAACGCTCCACTGCAGCCAAAGGGATGCGCCTCCTTGCTCCTTACCACCATGGAGGGGCTTGCTGCAGAGGTGCTGCCCCGGCACCAGAAGTTCAGCAGTCCAGGGGAAGCAACAAGGGGGTGGCGGCAAAGGGAGAGTCCCGTGTTGGTGTGAAGGCGGCAATTTCCCTGTGCGGCCTTGCCCTTTGCAGCCCCCCCCCCCCCATTCTTCCGTTGCTCGGCTTCCCTCCCAGGATTTCGGGACCTTCCTAGGTTGCTTTCCATTTTTCGTCCCCATCCTACAATGTGTGGTTCCAGGGACTGCCCAGGCTTTCCCTGCTCTCATCTCTTGGCCCTTCCTCCCTCTCTCTGCATTTTATTAGATTCTTTTTTAAACCACACTCTTTAGAGGTTCTTTATTCTGGGGGTGGGGGATATAACATTTCTGTATCCAGAAGAAAAATGCGGGAAGCTTAGAGAAGGGAGGGTCCTGTTTGGAAGGGTCCCCGCCGCATGTGGGATCTTCTAATCAGAGAAGCTGTGAGCCCCTATCCATGCAAAGCTTTTGCCAAGAGAAGGATACCTGCATACCAGGTGGGTGCTTCTAAAGTTTTGCAAGGCTGGAAAAAGGCTACCTAGTTTTTAGCACCTCCTCTCTAGGTCCATCCAAACTGAAGCCTGGATGCAACACAGCAATCACTTTCCTCCTGTTGTTACTATTATTTTTTATTAGGTTTATATCCCACTTTGTCCTTACAATGAGCCCAAAGCAGCTCACATCATCCTTCTCCTGCTGCTCTCCATTTTAGCCCCAAAGTCACCCAGGTGGCTCCATGGCCGAGTGGCGACTAGAACCCAGATAGCCTGAGTCCTGGTCCCACACTCTTAACCACTACACCAAACCAGCTGTCCTACTACCTCACCAGCTCTGTCTCTGCCTCAGATAGTGAGTTTATGAATGTTTCCTTGGGTACCTACAAGCGATTCATTTATTGACATTATCCTAATCCCCTAAATCCATTTATCTTTCCCCATCCTTTCCACCATTCAAGCTACTTTCCAATATTTTGCCTGTTCCTGTAAGCTCTTCTTGCTCTGCTTCCCATTCCTCAACCTTGCCTTTTGGTGTGGGGAGGGGTTGTATTTCTACACTTTTGAAAAGAGAAGTAGCAAGAAGATTTAGCCTTTTCTGTAGTGATCTGAGTCTAGTCTAACTCTTAGATGACAAGAGCACTGCCCTCTTATTATCTGTGATGGCTGTTTCTTTGGAGAAAGTCATGCGCAGATAGGATCTGACCAAAGTGGGTGAAGTCTGAGGACCGGCTTGTGGATTTCATGTCGCTGCTGCTCCGTGGTGACAAATTGTCTGTGGATTTTGGTGGCCCTATGAATGAAACTCGCCCAGAATGACCTGTCCATGACAGCCCTGCTCAGCTCTTCCAAGTTCAAGACTGTGTTCCTTCCTTTACATCTCAAGTTTGGTCGTCCTCCTCTACCTCCAACTTTCCCTAGCATGACTGTCTTAGAAACATGGAACATAGAAACAGAGAAACAGAGTGAGCCAGAAGGGGCCTGGTGTTCTCCAGATGTGTGGGACTGCCACCACCATCATTCCCTTTACAGCAATGGCCATGCTGGCTGGGAATGATAGAATTAGCTGTACAACCCATTGGAAAGACACCAGGTTGGGGAGGATTTCTTAGAAAATAAACAGGACGTGACACTATGGAGTCCAAGAGGCCCAAGTTAACCACGCAATTGTCACCAGTCGCATGAGTGTGGACATCACATTATAATTCTTAAAGTCCAGGCTCAATTCAAGGTGTTGGTTATTACCTATAAAGCCCTTAATAGCTTGGGACCTGGATACCTAAAGGAACGCCTTCTTCTGTATTTGCCCTCCCGCCCCCTGAGATCGGTGGCAGAGGCCCTTCTCCGGGAGCCCTCCATGAAAGATATTAGGAGGGTGAGTACCCGGAGGAGGGCTTTCTCTGTGGTGGCACCCCACCTATGGAATGCGCTCCCCAGAGAGGCTCGCCTGGCGCCGTCGTTATTTGTTTTTCGGCACCAAGCCAAGACCTTTTTATTTCAACAATATTTTAATAAGTTTTAATATCATGTCTTATATGTTTTTATTGCAGCCAGTGTGGGTCGATAATTTTATCTATGTTATATTTTATTGTATTTTATCTATGCGAGCCGTCCTGAGGCTTTCACGACAGATCGGCATATAAATACTTTAAATAAATAAATAAATAAATAAATGTGCATGTGATCTGCGCAAAGAATGGTGTTTGACTATTTCCTTGTGGGCCGGGGGATCCGCAGTACTTGGTGCGTGTACCTGGCTTTCCTTTGTTCGCACCTGTAACTAGCTGGGTGGCCGGAGGGCAGAGTTAGCCTACCTTTATGACGTACGAGAATGAAGCTCCTTCAGGTCAGGTCTGGTGGGTGGAAACTTTGTCAGAGTGAAGGGAGGGGGTAGGATGGATGCTGATGGCTGGCAGGAGCAAATTTTCTCCTCTGAGGAGAGCCCTGAGCCTTTCGACCAGTCCTCACACAGGGGCAAAGCGTAACCATACAAGACATTCTGGTGCACCTGTTAAAATTTGTACATTTTGACACACCCACTCAGATCCTATTTTATTTATTTATTTATGTATTTATGTATTAAAACATTTCTATTTTCGCCTTGTTTAAGGTGGCCAACCTAAGAAACCTGGCATGTTCCCACCATCTTGCTGCCATTTTGCAGGGCACCCCTTACATTGATTGGTTCCTCGGCCAGTTTTCTGATTAGCTGGAAGTCTTATAAGACCTTCTGAGTCACAGAAGGACATGGTCCAAAAATTCTGCTAAGGGGCACTAAGAGTGGATACATCTACCACTTTTGCTGCCGCCTCTTTCCAAGGTTTTAGATTTCAAGTTCTTTCTATCCCATATAGGAAGAAAATTCTGAATTTTGGTGAATGTTTATTTTAAAAATGAACAAAAATGAAATTTGGACCAACTGCATTTTGAAAAACTCAATTCCCCCAGGATTTTCCAAAACAAATGCAGGAGAAAGTGCTTAAAATGGATTAAAACAATCTGTTTTTGGGGGGCAGTATCAGTTTTTCAGATTCTTACATCTCTTAACGTGCACTCTTACAAGGGCGTTCATTCATATATGGCAATGCAATTCTAACAGCTTTGAGGTCATGTTTCCCCAGCTCCAGTTGTGGTATTTCTTTGCATATTGCAAAATGTTATGTCCTTTTGCATTTGAAAATGAAGTGCCAGATACCAAACAGTTAGTTTGATTACTTTTCTAACATTTGATTATGCATTGTGTGTGTGTAAATATGTGTATAACTTCTCTAGGCGTGAAGGACTCCCTCTCTACCCCCGGCAGGCTGGGACCAAATCCTCTTGCAAGGAGGGGAGGTACCCAACATCAGCCAGGCTTCCTAGGCTAAGAAGAGACTTCTGGAGGTTCGAAGTACATCTCACCCCGGTTCCTGTGGCTGCGGCAGCTTGGGCCTTTGCCATTATCATTAGCCTTTGCAGATGGCACTTCCAGCCAACTCTCCATCCATCCATTTTGAATTAATTTTTCAATTATGATTTAGCAAGATGCTTTGCTAGAGCCCGAATGCATAGCATCTGCTGCGATGCCCTTTCTGCCTTGGTGTTTCATTTCATTTTCTTATTCCAGTAAGAGATGCTGGAGGGCGAGGGGGGGGGGAGGTGTTTTCTGGAGGGTTTGGGACTCTGACAAGTTGGCCCTGTTTCTGTCTTGCCCAAAGCCATCAGAACCAGGACTGACACAAACAGAAGAACCCGTCTAAGGGGGATTTTTTGTATTGGATCCACATTTAGTAGCTTAGACACCATTGACTCCAATAGGTACAGCTAAAACTTCATCCTATCAGTGTGTTTATTTCCAGCATTTTTTTGTTGTCCTTGAAGAAAAAATTCCCAGGGGAGGGATATGCAAATTGGCAATTTGTGAGCTCACCCAAATTGTCTGAATTCTATCCTGTAACTTGTTCTGACTTAAGACCTTATCAAATAATGAGGTTTGTTTTCTTTTTTCATGAAAATCGGCACATATTTTCACGTGTCTTTTCTTCCAAATGCACTGAAACCAATTTCTCATACGTTACACAAGTGGCTCACGCAACTCAGCACACTTTTGAAATGTTTTGAAACGATGAGAAATGCAAGGAAGATGGAGGGGTGCTCACAGCAATGCAACGTTAAACCCTCAAATGCCTGGGAAATACAGAAAGGTAGCTATGTAGGCGCCAGGTGGGCATCCTGAGGGAGGGCATTCCATGGATGCGGAGCCACAACCAAGAAGACCCTCTCCTGGGGCGAAGAGGCCGTTCACTGCCTTTCCTGAACTGGCGGTTTCTTTCATGCCCGGCTTCAGGTCACCTCAGAGGCAACTGGCTGCCATGTTTGGAAACCTTATGCTGCTCTGGATGGGATACAGGGCCATTTTACCATCCAGTGCCAACTATTAATTAATATTTTAATACTGATATTTAATATTTACATACTAAGGACAGATGGATTTCCTCTCCATATCACTTCTCTGGGTGTTCATTCACAAGTTTCTTCCATCCTGTTTCTTCATCAGCTTGTAATAATACAAAACAACATGAGTTCACAAGCAAGTGCATTATGTTTAATGCATCTTTTTAGCACAACTGATATTTTGAGGTATTTTGTGCTAACATGCACATCTGAATGTCTTTTTTTCCACAAAATTCTGCCGTTTAATGCATTCTACTTTAACATGCACATTTTAATGCATTTGAACTTAAAATGTGCATTTTGGTATGTATTTTGGTTCTTCTTTGACATATGATTTGTAGCAAGCATTCATAAATGCCTCCAAAGTAGGGAGTTCGGATCCACACGTTAGTCCAAGAACTAGAATTCAAGGCAGTTCTCTTAAAACGCAGACTCCATGAAATCCTCCTGCAGCCTTCACATATACGTGTGGAATGCCTCTTGAAATTAATTTCTGCCACCACTCTGTACATGGGGAGTGATAAAATCATCGGGACAAAATTTAAGAAAGACGTTTATTTCCCTTCTTCACGATAGAAGAAGAGAAACAAAACATGGAGCAGGTGTTAATTCCTGTAGCCTGGGTAATGACCAATTAAGCCTGAGGCTGTCTTGGGATGAGATGCTCTGTTGGAGTGTCCGGAACAGGTTTTTCAACCTTCTGTTTTTCAGAAGGGGGCAAAGCAAATGTATAATACATGGGCAGAAAAATCGCACATCAACGACCTCGAGGAAATGGATGCAGGCAAAATCCCCGCACTCCTTCCTTCTACCTGAACGCCTCCATTAGGTGAGCTTTAAAAAGAAAACAAAGCCCAGGAGGGCAGCCAAAACTGTGAGGTCGCCAGAGTTCAGAGACAAGTTCAGAGACAACACCCTGGAAAAGAGAGCTGGCAAAGGAAGCGACGGAGGTCTAGTCTGCCTATTATGCCACACAAGAGTCATTGAGTCCGATGAGAACCCTTGGCTGAGTGAGCCTTCGTGGGAAAGCAAATGCCGTAGCAGATAAAGAAAGGGTGCAAAGTCATTGCATTTTTCATTATTTTATCCATATCCCTTTATACTGTCTTGTCTCCACTGGTGTTTGCGGGGGCAGGGTGGGGGCACTAACCTTTCTCCCATGGCAGCTACAGGAGCTTTAATTCAGGGGTATGGAACGCTTCTGGCCTCAGCTGGTGCTTCATTTGCTTCCAGGTGACTTTATTAATTAATCAATTAATTAATTAATTAAAAACTTTGTATACCACTCACTCAGCCAATTGCTCTCTGAATGGTTTGCACTCAATAAAATCCAAACCTTAATACAATATAATCAAATAGAGTAACAGTCAATAAAACATTCCAATAAAACAATCAGTAAAACTAAGCAGAATCATTTACAACATAATTAAACAAAACGATAAATACAGAATCTTAATAAAATGAATAAAAACAGGGGCCAGAACAAAAGTAAAATGAAGACCTGATGGTAGATATTGATAAAATATTGTTTAAACATTAAAATGCATGTACAGTGTCGGTGCTAAACGTACTTCTCTGGGGAGCGAATTCCATAAATGAGGTGCCATTACTGAAAAGACCCTTCCCCGAGTAGCTGCACTTTCACAGCCTTTAAAGGCGGCTCCTGGAGAAGCACCTCTGGAGATGATCTTAAGGTGTGGGTAGGTACATATGGGTGGAGATGTTCCTTCAGATAATGAGGCCCTAGGCTGTTTAGGGCTTTATATGTTATCTCTTCCACTTACCCCGAATGTCATTGGGAAACTCTGTTGTGGGTTTCCCACCTCTGCAGAAGCAGGTAATCCTGTTATCCAAATAACCCAGGATGTTGCACCTGTCCAGTGAAAGGGATGGAGAGGAACAGCTCTGCAGGGTGAATATCCCTGGAACCTCTTCAAAGGATGCAGTTGATGGATAAGGCCTGAGATGCTAAGGAGTCACTGGCAAAGCAATCTATGCAGGAAAAGGCAGCCTGTTTCGTACTGCAGGTATCCAATTGAGGCCGCGGACAAGGGCTGGACGTTAAAGGAGATGGTGAGTGAGGCTCAGCACCATGGGCAGCTCCTTAAAGTTCAGGCTGAGGCCTGGAGCGGATAAAGAGCCAAATCTCTCCCGTGTTCTGCTGAAGCCATCAAGGCCTGACAGGCCAGGCTTCCTGCCTTAGAACCATTCGTGGTGCCTGGCGAGGGAGAGAAATCTCATGAAATTGTTGCAGATTAATTGCAGCGAGTGGAGGGGGAGCAATTCTGCATCTTTCATGAGCCTTTGCATCTTTCATGAAGCAGTGGTGTATGATTAGCTTTTGTGTTGAAAACCGCCAGGAAGTGGCATGTCTGAGGGGAGCCATGGGTGACAGATCATGGACTGGGTTAAGGTATGAGGTGTTTCTTTGACAGAATCCTGTTATCTTAGAGATTCATCCCCTAGGCCAGAGGAAGACGGCCCAATCCCCTCGGCCAGAAGAGGGCTCGCCTTCTTTCGCACCCCTCTAAAAGACTTGTTCTGTACAGTCACCAGGTTTCTTTATTCACTCTCTTTCAGTGATGAATTATGAACAGTTTGCTTTGCTAGAAAGTGTGTGTGTGTTTAATTAGGCCTTTATTATACAAGCATTCTGAATTGCTTTTTGTAGGGAGAGGTACGGAGAATAACAGCATCGCTGACATTTTTTGGTTTGCTGTTTCCATGTACTGCTGGGTGACAAAAAGTTCCCTCCCAGGAATTCCTGGGATATGTTAAATTACAACCCCCTCATGGGTCAAGGCGATGGTTTTGCCAGTCGCAATGTATGGCTGTGAAAGCTGGACCATAAGGAAGGCTGAGTGCCAAAGAATTGAGGCCTTTGAACTGTGGTGCTGGAGGAGACTCCTGTGAGTCCCTTGGACCACAAGGAGATCAAACCGGTCAGTCCTAGAGGAGATCAACCCTGACTGCTCTTTAGAAGGCCCGATAGTGAAGATGAAACTCAAATACTTTGGCCACCTAATGAGAAGGAAGGACTCCCTGGAGAAGAGTCTAATGCTGGGAACAATAGATGGCAAAAGAAGAAGGGGACGGCAGAGGATGAGGTGGCGGGATGGAGTCCCTGAAGCAGTTGGTGTGACCTTGAGTGGACTCCGGGGGATGGTGGAGGACAGAAAGGCCTGGAGGAATGTTGTCCATGGGGTCGCGATGGGTTGGACTCGACTTCACGACTAACAACAACAACATGGGCAGGGATGATGGGAGTTCTAATCCAATGATCTTGGAGGGCACCAGGTTGAGGAAGGCAGCTGTAGTGCTCAGAGAAACACAATACAAGCAATGTGCAGATAGTTTCTTCCAGGATAACAGTGTAGGGTAGTGGTTAGAGCGGGACTTGGGAGCTCTGAGTTCTAGCTCCCACTTGGCCATGAAGCTCACTGGATGACTGTGGGTGAGCCATTCAGTCTCAGATCGACCTACCTCCCAGGGTTGTTGTTAGAAGGTACGGAGAAGGGAAAAGCCTTGTTCCTTGCGAAAGGAAAAGGGGAGGGTTTAATTGTGCTGTCATCGTAGTAAAAGGAAGGCAGAGTGAGCAGAGGCAGAATAGTTTCTATTTCTGAAGAGAACGGCTTGTTAGCTGACAGCCCAATCCATGCATCCCATTGATTCTGGTATTTCACACTTCCTCCTGGCTGTCTGAAATGGCCACAGATGGTTAACTGGAAATGGAGTGGC
The DNA here is from genome assembly GCA_023646645.1 of Varanus salvator macromaculatus. Classification (NCBI taxonomy): domain Eukaryota; kingdom Metazoa; phylum Chordata; class Lepidosauria; order Squamata; family Varanidae; genus Varanus; species Varanus salvator. The sequence continues at coordinate 1,376,582 of JAIXND010000757.1, forward strand.
TGCGAAGGCCATGAAAGACAGAAGACAGTCAGCTGAGGGTGGTGGGGCGGCAGGGCGGGGGGGGGGG
>JAIXND010000757.1:1376748-1432559 GCA_023646645.1 Varanus salvator macromaculatus
TGGAGCCGGCTTTCTTCTTCATCTTCTCCTGCAGTGTGCTGGGTTGGGAGGCACGGGTGACCTGCCCAGTGCACCAGGGGAATGAGATGGCTTCTCTACCAGGCTTCTGTCCTGCTTTTCAGCTGCAATCCTCAGCATGGGAGAGAGCAATTCTACTCTGCAGTGGATACTCCAGTGACTTGCAGCTCCAAAAGCAAGAGCAAATGACCAGCCCGCCTGGAACGGTGCGTGCACCTGAGGCGTCGAGAGGGCAGGACTTCGCATTGGCCCCTTCCCGCAAGAGGCCGAACCAAGAGCAGTGCTGGAGGCTCCCATGTGCTTCTAAGCCTGAGCCAGGTTGCTTTGCCTGCCAGCTCATGATGCTGCCACCCATTCACTTGTGATGCTCCCCTTTCCAGTGCGCTTGGATCACAGCCTTCCACATTTGCTATTAATTTTGGAATCGATTGTCAGCTCCGACACACGCACAGTCTGCATCTCAGCGAGGGAGTACGGAGGCAATTTAGTCTATGGGACCACATAGGCAGCTTGTAAGGCTGGGGAAGAAGGCCCACGAAGGCAGCGCGATTGCCTTCCAAAGCAGCCTCTCGAGGAGGGGGCTGTTAGTCTGAAATGTGCCCCCATTCATCACTGTGGGACCTACTTCTGTACACGTATGACAAATGCTGGCAAGACACCCCAATCAGCCCCTCTGTCAGTGAGACTGCCTTCTCCTCAGCTCTCTCCCCAGCTGCTCTTGCCCCTCAAACCCTTCCCATCAGGGCGCCCAGTTGCTTGCTTGGCAGGCCAAGTCATGGGCCCTACCATCTGCGGCTGCTTCATCTCACCCCCGTGCGAGAACGAGCAGCAGGAGAGCACACCGGTTGCAAAGTGAAGAGGAGAAGCCGTTCCCCGGAACTCTTGCCAGCGACCTGCTGCAGGGTGGACTCTTGGCCAGTGGCCAGCTGTACCTACCACTGGCCCTGGCCTTACCCGGAGAATTGGGCATTTGTTCCTGGAGGGAGCCATCATGGCTTGCAAAGGCTCACTCATAATTGTTTTCCTGCCTCCACATTCTCCAACTCTGGTAAGCATCCAAGAGGATAAAGTTCTATCTGGGCCTGTAAAATCTGGCATTTGGCAGCCCTGCACAGAGAGGGACAGTGGAGCGCACTGTGCGCTGGTAACCTAAGCCGAATTCCACGGCATCTCTCCCCACACAGAACCGCTGTGCCTTGGGATGCCTCTGTCTCATACCCCTTTTAAACTCGCATCCAGGACAGCCATAAAAAGCACAATGGAGTTTATTTTGTCAAGGAAACAATAAAGATTTGAGTAGGGGAAAGTGCAAAGCAGAGAATCCAACCTGTTATGAGGAAATTATAGTGTAACGAGCAGTTCTAAACATATGTTGAACAAATATGTATCTCCATAAAAAAATCTCTTCTCCAGATGCCCAGTTCGTTTGGAGAGGCAGTCTGTTCAGGCGAACAGGCAGGCCAGAAGTTTACCAGGCCAAAGCAAGCATTTTATATTTTCTTTCTGTGCAAGTAAACAATGATGAATATGAGATTAAAGGCACAGCAATGCTTCCAGGCTCCAAAATGGCTCACCCTTGGCACACTGCCACAAAAGAGGCCAAAATGGGGCACACAAGCGCATGATATTTGCATATGCAAATACCTATGCACAAGTGCAAATTTAGAAATAGCAAGTATAATTAAATTAAAATAGAAGACACCTGGCCAAAATGGGAAGGCAGTAACCAGGGGAGTCTGCTACCCCATTGCTGAAAGGTAAATTAACTCCCCATTCTTGCTCTCCTCCCTGAGGAGAGGATTTGGACTGGGCACTTGTTCAAATCGAAGGCATCTTCAAATAGAGGCTTGTCCTCTGTAAAGTAGGATACTTGGCCATCCACAGCTGTCCTCTAGACACAGTAGGATGTCCAGATGCTGTTGTAACAGTCACACAATACAAGCAAAAGCTCAGGGACAGATTTTAGGCTCAAACTTTTCTCTACTTTTCCAAAATGTAGTTTAATGAAGAACCGAGGCTGTTTGAGAGCCTGAACTGCAGAGTCAGGATGACAGTCCTACAGTTTCTTAGGATTTGCCCACAGACTCCATCAGACTTGGGGAACCCACAGGTAGGTGGAGGAAAGCATTAAAAAGTTGTTGCTTACAAAACATGCAGGAATGTCCCGATAGATGCTCCAAATGCAAACGTGAGCGCAAGCATGCTTCTGCCAGAAAGAGTTGCAAATTGCCAGACATGTGCTCACATTCATCTCATTGCCTATTCCCAGTTCAATTTGAGCAAATTACCTCCATGGACTGAATCAGCTGTTAGTCCAAGGAAGAGAGCTGTTCAAAATGGGAAACATGGGTAAGTTTGGCGAAACTTGCACAAGTGTCTTGCGCAATGGCTGCTTGATCCGTACAAGTTTCATGCAGATTAAGCCAGGCACGAAAGGAGAACCCCAGTCATTTTGGGCACTGCTCTTCTGAGCATCCCTCGTCTCAGCCCGTTTTCAAGAGGGTCTCCGTGGCACAGAACACCTGGCACCTCTTGGCTGGACAGCCCTGCACCTGGGTTGAGCCAAGTGCCCTGCATAGGCAAGGTGTGGTGGAGGGAGGTGCCCAGAAAGCAGGACAAGAGCAATTTTTAACAGCCAGAGATAAAGAGGAAAGGGATTAAGAAGGGAAGCTGTTACAGGAAAGTGTTAGCACAAAAGCAGGAGGAAGAAGGGATGAAAAAATGGCAGTTGGGGCAAAGTTTGATGTGAAAAAAACAAGGGAGAAGAAATGACAGGAGATCGGTATGAATATTTTATGGCAGCCAGAGGAAATCAGCGTACAGTGGAAAGTCTCCCTGCTTAAAGTCCCGGGCCTTGCCAATTCTCCCTGGTGCAGGAAGGCAGAGAAATGGTAACCCCAGAGCCAAAGTCTGCAATGCACTTGTGAAGAACTCAACCGCAGAACTCCCTGCTACAAGGAGAAAATGGTAGTGCAGAATGTAGCTGCTTCCAGAGAGGGTTTCGTCATCGGGATAAAATTTTACCAGGGACTGCCAGCGCTTTCATGCCCCGCCACCGTCTTGCAACTGGCTCCAACCCTCCACCACTGCCTGAGGACAGATGGGCTTCTGTCATTTTCAGCTCCCACAGGAGGAGTAAAAAATTTGAGGACCCCGGCCATATATCCATTTTCTCTTCATGCAAGCCTTTTAAGTGTCCGTCGCTGCTTCCCTGCCCCCTTAGATGCTTAACGGATGGATCTGATGGCCACAGTACTGAATTAAGGGGGTCCTCCTCCCGTCCCCGTTCCCTCCACAGTGAGCTTATGTCTCCTTTTGTAGTGTGCTGCAACCCCCATGGCCCGTCAGCCTTATAAACACGAGATGCAGACGCCCAGCTTCCATTCTCCGCTGGCAACCGGTCCTTCGGAGGACGGAGCTCCCACTCCGCTTGGAGACTCCGGGACGCCTGGCCTATAACTTCGCAGCGCGAAGGCCCATAAAGACCAGAAAGCACTGGAAGCCGTGCCACAGCGATGGATGCGAGGAGGGGGTCGAAGGAAATAGGGTAACGGGAATCAGATTATAAGCTAAGTCAATAACATTACAAGAGTAAATGCCTGTCGGGTATTGTCCTCGGGGGCCATTTCAACCCATGAAAGCTACAATTAATTTTACAAAGTAAATCACTTGGCTTTGGAACTTCCCTGTGGGTAAACTCTGTAACCATGTGCGGTAAAAGAAAGCAAAAACACGCACGGAGTATTATTTTCTAATTTAAAACCAATTGCGTCTTTGGGGTTTGAGCGGCATTGAGATCAGAGGCGTTCTGCCCAGGCCCGGGGCGGGGGGAGCGGGGAGGGAGTGCACGGGAAAAATAAGGGGGCATGGGAAGTGGTAACGGGCAGGGGGTGGGGAGACATTTTGAAGCCGAGGTAGCCGAAATTAACCTTGGAAAGCATTCAAATGAGGCTGTGTAATAAGAGAACCACTTCTCCGGGCAAATTTGTTAGGATTAGGTCTAACCGAGCTGTTGAAGAGAATTCAGGGTGGCTCGCGGCCAAGGCAAAATGAAGCTCCTGGCTTTGACTGATGCAGGGAAGTTTAGGCTAATGGCTTTGGTTCAAGCTCTGATAGGAAAAAAATCCAGGAACAAAGACACTAATTCTTCCCAAAGCCCCCCAAATCTCAGTTTATACATTTCTGTTTATGTTCATTCATAATGGATACACACAGCTGCTCTTATCATTCATATTCAAATTCCATATGCATTTTTATTATTTATTACCTCGTCTTCAAACACACTCAAGGGAAGGAGTAGGGAAGAGAGGAAGGGACAGGAAAAAAAGAAAAAGAAAGGAAAGGAAAGACAGGAAGCAAGCAAGCAAGCAAGCAAGCACGACGGGAAATTCTTTTCCAAGAAGGAACCTTGGGAAATCAGCCGCATTTCCTGGAATGGAGTGGCTGCCGCCGCCCCTGCATGTGCTCCCACTTCATCCCAGCAGCGTCGGCTCACCTGTGCAGGGAATTGTGCCACGTGCCACGGCAGGGCCGGCGGCCTCCTGTTGCTACCCACCTGGGCAGGGGACTGGGCCATCCCTGGGGCCTTGGGTGGGTGGGCAGCTAGCAGGGCAGTGCGGGTGAACCCTGTGCTCGGGACGGCGGAGCCAAATGCAAAAGCGAAGAAGCCCTCAGGTGGGTGCAGCCAGAGCCAAAGGCACGTGGCGCTGGCCAAAGACTGCGGCATGTTGCAGCTTGAAGCGCCTACTGACAATCCCAAGGGAAGACTGCACAAAAGCTGGGAAGCCACACAGCCGTGGGTGTTTGAGGGAGAGGGGGTTACACCAGGGGAAGCGGCCATCTAGAGAACACCACGGGGCTAAACTTGACCCCCCCCCCCATCTGAGGTTCCCATGCTGGCTTAGCTTTACTTCGGGCTTGTCAGGAAGGCCAGCTAGGTGTGGCCAGGGTAGCCACGCTGTTCGTGGACAGAGCAGGCAGGATTGGGCCTCGTGCAGACAGAGGCAGCATGGACTATGACTCCCAGAATCCCTGAGCATTGGCCATGCTGGTGAGGCTGATGGGACCTGTAATCCAAAACAAGGGACTGGGTTGCCCACCCTGGTGTAGTATTTTTTTTTTCACCAAGAGGCATACAGGTGAGAGGACTGATTCCTGTCCACTGCCCCTCATTCAAGAAGAGGGTGCTGTGTTGACCCACTTCTGTTGCTTCTGTTATAGTGTTGGGCTGAGAGAAAAGTGCCCCGAAGCGTTGTGTACAGGAGAGGAGAGGGGGAAAGAGGCAGCGCCTTACCTGCCACACACCTGTTGTAAAAGCGTTCCTCCATCATGCCAATGGGCCGGACACACGCGGCTGTTCCCATCCCTTTTAGTTAGCCACGCAACGTAAGGATGGACCTCTGAGTGCATAAATGGAGCACCATGTCAGAGCTTCCTTGGTGGGCTTTGTGGAGCCCCTTTCGTGGGCCCGTGGCGAGGAGGGACCGAGTCCATCTTGCTGGCTTTCAGCAGCCCTGCTCGGTGCAGGATCTGCCCGCTCTTGAAACGTGTTGCTGGTGAAAGCATCTCCCTTTTGGATTGGTGCTCAGGTGGTGCAGATAATCACCACGCTGCCACTTGAGAAAGGCTCTGCTTAGGATGGGCTTCAAGGGAACCATGGGTGGCCTGTGGATGAAGGTGAAATGCCACACGGATGGCTGGCTCAGGATGGGGCTGCCTTCTCAGAGGGATGGCTGAGGATCCCCTCAGCCATGGCCCAAGTGCTTGAACAAGGAATGAAGCAAGCCCACACGCAAGCATTCTTTCAGCCAGGCGAAGCACTTGGGGAAACGCTCCCCACCACAGGTAAGCGCCCCTCCCCCAAAGCCCTCCCCAAAGGTCCCCGTCCTGCTCCCTTCCTTCCAACCAGAGGAGTAGCAAGAACGGCAGGGGTGGCGATCCAGAGAAGATCAAGAAAGAGCTCTTTCAGCCCAAGGCCTGAGTCCAGCTTTGCAGAAGCTCTCTGGAGCTGCATTCAGCAGTGAGTGGGGGCAACTTGCCCCAAATCCCGGCATGTTTTAGCCGAAAGCGACTCCTGCCAGTCACGGAGGGGCATGTCAGTCTCTTAGAATGGGGGTGCGGGGGTGGGGAATGGCACCAAACCCAGTAAAGCACCGAAGGATCGGTGTTTAGGGCAAAGAGGGTGGGGCCATATGGGGAACAATGCCAGGGGCAAGATCTGGCTCAGACGTTGGCTGCAATGGGACCCCAGGGGTTCACCCAGGGGTCCCCACCCTGCCATTCTTACTTGCGCAAACTCTGAAACAGGATCTTTGGAGGAGTCAGGACAGATCCGGGCTCCAGCAGCAAGTCAGGCGGAGTGAGCAGAAGGGAGGCGCAGCTCTCGGGGCTCAGGCGTCGACGCAGAGGAGCCTGAGCGGTGGGGGGAACCCACACTCTGGATCCTGTGCTGGGGCGACCCCAGCTCCATGATTCCTCTCTCCCCCTCTGCCTTTTTAAGCACTTACGTGCTGCATCAAGCTATAAAGCAGTGACAGGCATGACGGATGAGAGCAGTTTGCAAGTCGAGGGGAGGACTGCAAGCCCCCGCCAGGAGGGCAGCTCTCTTCTGATCGGCCAGAGGAGGTCTGGAATATCTCCGCTGCTCCTCGGGCACCAGGACTGGCAGAGAGACAATGGCGCATCGCCTTACAGGGCCTCCGTGCGGCAAATGGTCTTCCCTGGGTGAGGCTCACGCTATTGAATAACGCTGAACTCTCCGTGAGGCTCACAAAGGGAAGCGCGTTTGGGGAGGAGCGCGCGGCGTCTGGACGGAGGACGGCGGCGGAGACCAAGCCGGCCGGTCCCCAAGGGCTCCGGTGACACTTGGCAGGCGCCACATGCTTCAGCTGGGCAGGGGACGAGGCCTGCGCGGGCAGACTTCAGCCACGTCGCCGCTAGAGATGCCCGGCGGGGCTCGGCCTCGTGCAAGCTCTCCCGCGTTTCCCCCGCGAAGCCCGGTTTGCCTTGCTCCCTTTCCCCAGGGTGAGATCGTGTTGCTTGAATGGGAAAAGTGCACGTTTGGGTGCCCAAGTTTTAATGCGCGCTTTTCTCCACCGCTGCCTAAAACATAAAACATTCTTTCCCCCCCCAAAAAAGTACACTTTTAAAAAAATCGAACCCTGTTTGCAAACACGGTTGCAAGCTCAGGGAGAGGATATGCAGGCTTGGCCCGAAAAATGCTCTCGCACTTGTGCTCAGCACGTTCGGGGGTTTGACAAACTGAAATGAACGCTCGAACTCCCTACTTACTGCTGCTGCTACTTCTGCTGCACGCTTTCCTTACTACTCTTATTATTTCCACTGGGAGCAGTTACTAGCAGTATGCTACCACCACTCTTTAACAGTCTATTATTGCTGAGAAGTGCGATATCAAAACCGCTGGAACATCAAAGCTGCAAAGAACAGCGGCCGCCCCCAGGCCATGTTCCAAGGCTGCGTTTCTCAACCTGATCCAGAACCTGGACTCTTTACCTGCTTGCCCTTCTGGAATTAAAGCTGCTCAAATTCTCTGTTTTAGGATGCGATCCTATGGCCCCCCACAATTGTCCAGAAGCCGTTAGATTCTTTGGAGTCGCAGTTCCAGGATGCTTTGATCGCAGAGCTGGGGCTCCACCACACCCCACTCACATCTGGCATGGAGGAAACATTTCGGGTGCCCTTTGCAAGGGTGCAACAGCGATTCAGAGGGGGGAGAAGGGGTGCCAGGTGTGTGGAGAACGCTGGGACTGAGGACTTAGCACCAATGCATATCAACTCCCCTTCCCCTCCCTGGTGCTTTCTCTAGATCAGTGATTCCCAACCTGGGGCATACTCCTTGGGGACTGAGAATCCATCAGATCCCCTGAGCTCGGCTCCCCGGACTCCGTTCTGCTTTGTTGCAGTTGTAAGCCCATGTCCCTGATGAGCGGGGCTAGCGGTCACATGGTGCTCACCAGGAATTGAGCCCCGTGCAAACTCTGCTCAAAGGGCATCCCAGGCTTTGTTGGTGCTGCACGTGGTGTGGAAGAAGGTCGGTGGTGTAGTCCGTGGGCCAGGCACTCACTCTTTGCCGACTTTCCAAGGCCCTGAATCTTTTGATTCGGAAGAAGGCAGAGAAGAGGAGGTGATGAGGCGGCAGAAGGAGCAAAGAGTGGCAGAAGTCTTTGAAGCGCCATCAAGGTCTCTGCCACGCTTTCTCAGGCTGGCCACGAGCTCAGGCCTGCTTTGGAAGAGAAGGGAGCCCAGGTGCCCGATCTCGCCCCGACCCCGGGCTGAGACATCAGGAGAGATGAGCTACCCAATTGGAGGGCTTGCGTAGGTCTCTTTGGCTGGCTTTCCACCAGCGGGATCCACCCAGAGGGTGGAGTCGCAGCATGGCTAAAGCGAAGGGACTTCGCCAGTTTGGGTTCAGCTCTCTTCACATGAGCAGAGGTTGTTCATTCAGTTTTCTAGCAGTCTCTTTGCATTGGTAGCTGTGATGTGTCAATAAAGCTCTGCCTTGCCAAGCATTGGCTGGCGCTTTGGAGCCCGAAGGCAAGGAGGGGAGGTTTGGCTCAGGCAGCTGCTTGCACAACCTTTGTTCCACAGGCGTTTGTTGACTTCCTCTCGGCTTGGCTCGCCCATGGGCGCGAGAGGAACTGATTCCACAGAGGTTCCTCACAACCCAAGTGTGAAGGTGCCAGTCCTGTTCGAGCAGAGCAGGAAAATGCATGAGCAGAGCTCTGAAAACAAGCTTTTTTCTCTCTCTCCCAGCAAAGTTCCCATCACCGTTCCCGACAGATGGCTCTTTGACCCTCTCTATAGATCCTAATCACTGTTTCTGTTTGCAAAATCTCTTGCTGGCACCACATGTCTATGCAACAACAGCTGCTAGTGGACACGTCAGAGAAATCTGCAAGGGATTCGAATATGTTCGGCTTTCTATCAATCCACCCTGAGGATTTCACAGTGGAGCTGCTTTTCCCAAGTCGTGCAGATGCCGCAGACTTCCAGACTGGTCTTCACCTGGAGTGGGGGGAATTTGGAATAATATGCATTAGCACTCGAGCACACTGCTCGAGCGTGCATTACTTCAATTGGAATGCCATTCCAGGAAAAGGCAACCCTATTCCATCAGTGAGCTGATGACAGAATAAAAGATGCCAACGGAAGTATCGTGGGAGCAGAGTTGACTAAAGCTGTACACGTCTAGCTTGTCAACACTTTGGGTAAAATCAAACATATGGCCCACTTAGAGTAGACCCATCGAAAGGAATTGGGCTTCCATTAGTCATGCATAACTTAAATACATTCATTTTAATAGGTCCACCTTAAATATGATTGGACTTTAGCCATTGACTTTGCTGTAAGGGAGGGTTGGACAACTAAACCTCACACACACACACACACACCCCACAATGCTTTTGTCTACAACTTTCATAATCTCTGAACACTGGCTATTCTGTCTGAGATTTTTGGGAGGTGCAGTCCAAAACAGCCAGTGGGCAACTGTGCTTTCTTTTGCTGCGGCTCCTAAGATATTAGTTTGTGGAATATATTTGCTGTCCCTGCACCTCTCACAGCAGAGCTATTTAAAAGTTTTCCTTAATATTTGTTAGCTTAAAGGGATCTTCTTGCAAGTTCTAGAACTGTTGCCCATCCTGAGCAGCAAATGGGGAACTGCTCTCCCGTCTCTGTGCAGGAACCTTTAAATATTTGAACACCACTGTCATGTCATCCCTGCTGGTGTCACCCTTCCTGCTCTTTTCCCTTGGCTAAACAATTCCTAGTTCCTCCAAACTTTCTGTCATATGTCACACACACAAAAGCCTTTTATCATCGCATTGCTATCCATGAATTCAGTTCCATTTTGTCAACATATTTTTTAATAGGTGGTCTCCTGGCTCGGTGCCCCAGGCTTCATTTTTTATTTACGAAAACACTCCTTTGCAATCTTAGTCTGTCACCAGAAACGTTTCGACGGAGGGAGAGCACAGTGACAACAAAATACTCAATGGGGAGCGGCTTCATATAGAAAAGTTGTTTGCGCAGAACATCCGTGTTTGCATCAATAATGCATTTGCTGCTGATTGTCGGAACGGAAAGTATTGTGAGAAATAATGGGAGACTTCACACGTGTGTGTGTGAGCGCAGAGTGATCCCAAACTGTGTCAAATGGTTGCAAGAGCCATTAACACACTGCATGAACGTGGGGAATAAAGACCAGACCTGGAAGTTCAAGTCATAGCAGGCACTGGTGGTACATGCAATTCAAGAAGGTCAGCTCAGATGCATGCTGGGCCTGGAAATCTTCATTATATTCTGGCACAGCAACTCTGGGCACTTCTGGAACCGCTTCCAAGCCCCTCTTAAGAACTCTTTGTCCAGCCCAGGGGGCCAAGGAGCGCCAGGGCCTGCCTGCCATTTTGATTTCCCACAATGCATGGCAGCACATGTATTCAGAAGCCAATGTGCCTGATGCTCCACAAACCGGGGGGGCAGGAAGGGGATTCCGCAATGTCTGCATATCCCTAGTGATTACATGCTTTTAGAACTAAATTATTGTCGGGAGCTGGTTTTAGCACTCCCCACAAAACTGGGAAGGGCCCTCCTCATTTGAGATCTTGAGTTAACCTGACCTTCTCCCTCTCTCCCTCCCTGCCTCCCTCACACACACTCACACACACACACACACAATTCCCTTCCCTATCTTTCCTACAGGATATGTGGAAGCTCGCTTCCTCTGGGCCAGAGAGAAAGGGGGTCCGGATAAGTGAGCGAGTCAGTAGGTGGCATGAGTGGTGAACCCCCTTCTCCCTCCCCCCACAAAAAGCCCTGGGCTTGGCAAATGTCCAACTATAGCCATCTTCATTCTTTAAAACAGCAGGCAAGCGAAAAATTCTTCACCAAACGATTAGGGTTTTTTTAATCATTATCTGAGATAATGCTCATTAAAATCAACACCATCAACTCTATTGTGGTTGTTGTTCTTTTATAATCTTTTTCCCCTTAGTAAGAATATCTTCCCATCACACTTAGAAACTTGCAGTTCACAGTATCTTTCTTCATAAACTCACATTGCAAAGAAACAATAGAGAAAAACATTAAAGCTACAAGCCAGCGTCGCATTGCACATTTGCATCTTTTAGCATTTCCAGCCACATCTTAGGGGGACTGTCCTTTCAAATTAATCTTTTCTCATTAGGCAGTGCTTATAAATTGGGCCATCTCTGCTTAAGATGATCAGTAATAGCATTGTAATGTTTCTGGGTCCACAGAGACCTCCACACACAGCAGTAGTGCCTTGCACACCACAACTGCTCTGCAGAATCTTTTCGACACACCAGAACCTTCCAAGGCAGCGAGAGACCGAACCAGCTGCAACTAGTTTGCATTGCATCCCCAGAGGCAGGAGGTCTTCCAGTGACCACCCCTCACATTTCTCTTCTGACAACCGATCTGAAAAATACAGATCTCTAAAAGCAAGAAGACAATAAACGAGATTGGCTACTAAGAGCGAGGAAGAAAAATATGAGATGGATGGACTCCATAAAGGACGTCAAAATCATGGAGAGGACAATTTTGAGGCTGTTCAAAGGTCACCATCAGTCTGAGATGGGTTGGAGGCACAGAACGATCACAAACTAGCAAGGACTTGATGTCGCATTTTACAGGATGAGTGTCCATCTGGAGAGGGTCTCACTGCATTTCACCTAAACACCCCTTACCCCTCTGAAAACACTAATTCTGCACAGGTGCTGCACGGGAGCTACATGGAGCAATGTGGGAAGCTGTCTTGGTCCCTCTAGCCCAGTTTTGTCAGCACAGACTGGCAGCAGCTTTCCGGGGTTTCTGCAGTTTTTCCAACCCCAACTGGAGAAGCTGCGATTGAACCTTGGCCACTGAGCTACAGCTCCAGATGGAAATGATTAGTTGGCACCCAGGAACATGAAATGCTGCCTTATATTCACTAGTTCCGCATTGTCCACCTAGCTCAGTATTGCCTTTATTGACCTTCCTCAACTTGGCAGCCTGCAAAGGTCTTGAACTACAGTGCTGAGCATCCCTGAAGATTCAGCATATTGGCCGGGGCTAATGGGAGCTGAAGTCCAAAGCAGCACTAGTGAAGGTTGGTCCACACCAGGGGCCCACAACCTTTTTGGACCCATGGACACATATGGGCATTAGACAGGTTGCTGTGGGCACTGCCCAAAATGCCTAATCATGGATCAACACTTCAGCATCTACCTGCCACCTCTGTGGGTCTTAAGCCATGCGGCTCATAGACCAAACACTCTTATTTTCTTTGCAACATTTTGGAACAGGGATTATCCAGTTGAGCTATTTACTCTATTTGTGGGCTTTGCAGTACAGCTCATCCGTCTTTTAGACATATATTTCTGCTTCTTTCAGTGGGGAGGTTTTTACACAGACGATTTTGTACTGGAATAGTCTTTAACTTTCTCTGATTTACACATGCTTTGAAATTATTAACCTACTTTATGGAAATTAATATATGGTGAGTGTAAATGAATCTTCTATGCTCTTTTAGCAGCTAAAAGACTGACATTTCAGCATTGGAAGGAGCAATTACCTCCTATAATGGCATGGACCGATGGCCCTACAATTAGGGATGTGTGAAGAGTCTGTTTGGGGGGTGTTCTCTGGGCTCAGCTCCCCAGACGCCACTGCAAGCAGGAGCTCCGTTTCCCCTTTGCACTTCCAAAACAGGAGGCTCTTCTTTGACAAAAGTTCTTAGTTGTCCAAAGTGCAACCAACCAAGAAAGAGTCTCTGAGCATGCACAAAGCGGTTTGTTGAACCCAATCTAGCTACTGTGCCGGAGAGCCCTCCTTTTGAGTAGCCCTGAGAGCTCTTCCTCTGGGAGAGTCCTTTTGGAGATGGGCACCCCTCCTGTCTATCCGTTGAGCCTCCAGTTGGATGGCCTTCTCTCCTGATGCCACTTCATGGGGTCAAGAGTGGTACCAGGTCGGCTGGCTGCAGGAGTTCTCCCACACCCTCTCCCTGCTACTATAAATCCTGATTATTCTCAGTGCCCCCCCCCCACACACACCTGGGGAGGCTGCCCTTGAGATAAGCCCCTCCCTCCACTTCTTCCATTTCAACACCTGGGGATGCTGGTTCCCAAGCTCCCTCCTCATCTGACAAGTCCGAATCCACCTGACCTTGGAACACTTGCCAGGAATAACCACCCCTTTCATTCCCAACACATCCACTTGGCTGCAGCCCTGGGCCCAAGTTCCCAGCAAGCAGCCCAGTCCCACGCGACTTTGCACAAGGGGCGCCCCTCTTCCACGTCACACGTGGCAGCCTTTGCTTGCATTGCACGTGATGTGGAAGGAGGGTTCTCGTTGCACAGCCTTTGCTCTGCAAGCGTCTGTAGGCTTCTTCTCTGCTCAGCTTGCTTTCTGAGACATGGCCAAGCGTGAGAGTTGGTCCATGAACAGCAGAGGGATGGATTTTGTGCCACTTCATTACAACTCTGCTTCAGATGCCTTCAATATTTGAATGGGTGACTTGCAGATGCCCCCTTCAAATGGATACTTATGTAGAAATGTGGCCTACCTTTGTTGGAACCTGTGGATCATTGCTAGAAGGTTCTATCTCATTTGCATGCATTTCTATGGATATTTTCAAATGCATGGAAGAATATTAAAAAGGTGGATGGGAGTGTCTACTTGGGGACTTCTGGTCTACATTCACTGGCTGCTGCTCTCCAAGCTTCTGGGGAAGAGATTGTTCCCAGCCCTACCTGGCCCCTTCTGCATGTAAGGCCTGATACACCAATGAGCTCTTCCCCATGACTTCATTTTGCTGCCCTTTCTCATCCTTGAGCAATTTTGCGACTATTTTAATGCATGTTGCCTTTTTTTAAAGCATTTGATTAATGTTCCTTCATTCCAACATTCATGTAGTACTTCAAAACAAGCAGTGGGGAAGGAAGAAGATTGATGGGGAAAGCAGCATTTGGTTCACGGAATGCTCAACTGTCATTTCAAGCCAGGAAGAAGCTGGTCTTACAACATGTCTCCACGTACCTATTGTGACTCCTTCTTCTGGGCTGTGGTTGTCTGCCTTCACTCCCAGGTATCAGTGTTCCGGGAGCTGCAGCCCATCCTGGCTCGCCAGTGATGCACATGAGTCCGATTCACACATTGCGTTGCTTAGGTGAGCACTTACAAAGCCATGTGCGAAAGACTCCTAGACTTCTTTGTTAGAGTCCGTGCAGCGTAGGGCCACAAGGTTGGTGGCCAGTTTGCAGGGAAAGCCATATGAGGCGAGACTGAGGGAACTGGGCCTCTTCAGCCTGGAGAAGAGGAGACCCAGAGGGGATCTGTTGCCAACATACAGGTATGTGAGGGGATGTCACACGGAGATGGGTAGAGACCTCCCCTGCAAAGGAAGGCAGGACACGCTCCAACAAAGCAAAGCTCGGGGAACCCAGGTTCCATTTGGATGCCAGGAAGCACTTCCTGACAATCAGGACCCCAAGGGCGTGGAATGGGCTTCCACGAGGGGTCGTTGAGGCCCCATCGGTGAGGGTGTTCAAAGACAGGCTGGACATGCCCATGGTGGGCATGTCATGAGCAGAGCCGGCTGGAGCCAGGGGTCAGACTAGATGGGCCAGGAGGCCCTTTCTAACTAGCTCTGTTTCTGTTTCTTTGCACTGCTGAATTCTTCTGTGTGACTTTGGCTACACTTCCTTCAGCATCTGCTAAACTGGTGGATCCCCTGCCTTTGCTGCTTTTTTTGGGAGGGGAAAGGAAGGAAAACAACATGTGCATTCAGAGTAAAAGCAACGCCATCGCTTGGAATCAGCTTACTTCCCTCGTCACTGAGCCGAACCAGGTCTGGCTATGCTGTGATGTCAGCTTAGTGCAGAAAAGGAGTGATGTTTGTCTGGAAAGGGGCGGGAAGCAGCTGCCCATCAGAATGGCAAACGGGTGCTCCCTTCAGAGGGAAGGAAAGTCTTAGGGAAATGTTGCTTCCACTCTGCATCAGTGCTGTTTGTTCATCCTCTAGCTGGATCAGAGTGCCTGACGTAGCTGGGCCTGAATCTGTGCTGGGCGATCACAGGGAGGAATCTGAGACGCACATCAAGCAAGTTGGCCGGTGCTCAAGCACTGGAGTTTCCGGCCAATATGGGATCAGTCCAAGGCAGTGCTGGTCAAGATACAGCTATGGTCAAAGGGCAATATTGCCAAGCAAGTCAGTGGTTCCTGGGAGAGGGATCTGAGGCCAAACCATGGGAGAGTAGTTGAGCAGAAACGCAGTCCAAGACACAGTCAGGCAGGAGTTCAGGCTTCAGTTGCATGGACTAGAAGCTACCAGCGAAAGGTCCATCGCACAGCAGCTGGAAGAAGGCCAGAGCACAGAAACAGACCGCTGGCGCGGAACACAAGCCACTGTTCTAGCAAAGGCCAACCCGAAACTGAGGACTTAAATAGCAAGAGCTTCCTGAGCAACCCACCCCCTGCGTTCCTTACAAGTCCTCCAGCAAAAGTCTTACTCATGAGGAGGGCCTTGCTCATGAGGAATCTGGCTACACTTCTCAAAGAGCTTGCTGCACCTCTGTGTGTCAGTCCCTGCCTCCACTCCCCAGTGATGTCCTCCACAGCGGAGTGGGCACTCCGTTTCCTCCCCTGTCACCCTGAGTGAGTGACGTCCTGCCAGGTTCTCCTCGGAAAGCTTCTCGGGGTCTGGTGCTGCAGAAGGGCCCGGTGCATTTTCTCCCCTCATGCCGGAGGTAGCTGTGATCCCACTAACAGCTGAGACTCCGCAGGAAGCATTTGATCTGCCACGCTGGACTCTTTGCCCAGGCTCCTCCTGGCTGCTCCCAGGGCCAGACAGAACGCAGGAGAACTTGAGTTTGGGAGGTGCACACAGTTCCATAAAGGATAACAGAAGGTGCATGTCCACCAGAAGGTGCATGTCCGCCAGAAGGTGCATGTCCCACAACATGCTCTTCCAAACACCTTGATCCTCTGCATGGATTTGGCCCACGTGTGGACTCTATACCTGAAGAGGTGGAACAGGGATTGCTGCATCAATGCAGCCCATTCGTCCATTGCCATTCTCATGGCCCTCCATGTATGCAGGGCATCTATATGTCCGTTATGGAGAGCGATTTCTCAGTGGAACCTCTGAGAGCACTGATTCTGCAGGGCTTTCCGCCTCACAGATCCTTGGATCGCGGCATCTCACTGCTTTGCACAGCTGCCCTCTACAAGTGGAAGGCGAGGTGAAGGGGACAGAGCTGCTGCCCTTGTGCCGGCTTCCCCTCCGCATGCACAAACCCCATGTGCACACTTAGAATGCCTGCACAGGGCTCCAGTCCTCAACAGAAAGGCATCCAAAGCCTCGTGCCAGACAAGTCTCCACAATTCCTTAACAGGCCTTTTGCAAAAGGCCCCGTGGAGAGGAGCCACTGCCTGGCTGGGGATGCACGTTCTTGCACGACGGGGCTTCTGCTGAGCACCGTGATCCGAGGGCTTGATGGACGGTTGCCCTTCCTCCCCCGAAGGCCCTTGCGTGGCCATCCCCTTGGATGCTCCGGTTCTTGACTCCTTTTGTTGCTTGACAAATATCTGACGCAAGTGGGAGAGGTTTCTGTTTAAATCTCCCATCCGTTGCTCTGGGCACGCCTGAGGTAATTAGAAACAGGCCTGATCATAAATACGGTGAAAATACTAGCAGTAATAATAATAAATTAGACCTACCCATTCATCACTGACAGTAGATACCTGTTCCCATTCTGTCTCAACTCCTCAGACAGTTCCGGGGAAGAAAGAGAAGCAAATTCGGCCAGGATCCTGAGCGGAGCCATGTCAGCCTGCAAGGAAAAGACTTCCCCAGCTCCGCCAGCAGAGCTCTTTGCTCATTCTCACGTACAAACAAATCATGTCACAGTGGAATCCAGGCTCACAGGGATGGAGTCCCAGGACATTTTTATTAAGAGGGATAATGACAGCATGGCCTGGGGTCAAGTGTGGACCAGGCTCAGCCAGCTGAAGGAGTTCCATGGAAGGGGGCCCATGAGATAAGCCCTCCGGCTTCTCCATTTCTGTGCCTGAGAATTCCAGTTCCCAGGGCCTCTCTTCATCTGAAGAGTCCATATCTGCTTGACCTTGGAACCCAAGCCAAAAATAATTCCCCCTTTCATTCCCAACACCTCTATCATCCAGAACTCGTCTCTCCTCTGAGCTGAATAGTTACCACAGAGGAGTTGCTCCAGTCTGCTGACCACAGTTGATCATCGGGGAAGGGTGACCCAGAGTGGTGGCATCGCCATGTCTCTTGTAACGTCAAGTGAAGTCCCCTGAGATATAGCGCGGAGTTTGCTTCCTCTTGCAAACTTTGCAGCCTCAGAGGACCCCAGCCCAGCCCAGCCCACTCCACAGAGAGTCTTCTTTGAGGAGAGGACCCAGTGCATCGCTGGCTCTCGGTTTCTATGCTTGACATCGCCAGTCGTCAGCTTTTTCGGAAAAAGGAGGAAAAAGGAATCCCTGCAACCGCTGGGCTTCCCATGAAGGATGTCTTCCCTTTATTCCACCATATCATCAAGGATGCCTTGCAATTTTCTTTGGAACTACTGAATGATCTTTTTCCTTTTGGGGTTGGTCTTCTTGGAGATTCCCATTTCTGGTCCGCCATGGTGGTTGCCCATCTGGTAACATTCACACTGGAATGCTTCTGCCTGAGCCAGGTTTCTCCATGTGGACTCCAGAGCTTTTGCACTTCAACTCCCATAAGCCCCAGCCAGCATGGCCGGCGGTCAGGATAGCTGCAATCCAAAACATCTGGAGGGCACCATGATGGAAGGCTGGCCTAGGCAGCTTGGCACCTTCAGGCCAGGGAATAGGTTGCCTATTGGATCCTCTTGGACAGGAAGGACAGCCCCAGAGCTTCCTGTTCCAGCTGAGACTCGCTTGGGAAGCAGAATCATAGAGTTGCAAGGGGCCAGAAGGCCATCGGGTCCAATCCCCTGCTCAGCGCAGGTCTCCCAGTTAAACCATCTTTCCCGGATGACTGTCCAGATGCTTCTTGGATGTCTCTAGTGAGGGAGAGCCCTCAGCCTCCCCAGGTTATAGTCATTGCCATTATTTTCCAGCTGCACCACATGGTTGGCTCATATTCAGCTTGGAATCTGCAACAACCACGAGATCCTTCTCATTTGCAGTCTTGTTGAGCCAAGTGCTTCCCATCTTGCAGCCATGCATTTGGTTTCTTGTTTCTAAGAGGAGGCCTTTGTTCCTATTTCATTTCATTCTGTAGTTCTCTGTCCAGCATTCTAACCTATCAATACCACCCTGTGTCTTATCTCTTGCTATTCCACCCTGCTTTGTGTCACCTGCAAATGTTATTATCTTTCCTTCTACTTCCTGGTATACCTGGACACTGGCGTGTTCTCATAGAAACATAGAACATAGAAACAGAGCGAGTCAGAAGGGGTCTCCTGGGCCATCTAGTCTGACCCCATTTCAGCCAGCTCTGCTCATTCCCAGCCTGTGGTTGTCCAATCTTTCCTTGAACACCCTCATTGATGAGGCCTCAACCAGCTCCCTTGGAAGCCCATTCCATATCCTAGGGGTCCTAACCATCAGGAAGTACTTGCTGACATCCAGCCTGAAGCCTGGTTCCTAGACCTTTGCCCCACTGGAATGTGTCCTGCCCTCCACTGCAGGGAAGAACAGGTCCTGGCCCTCTTCCACATGGCCTACCTAGAAGTCACTAAAAGATCCTCTCAGAGTATTCTCTTCAGCTCCAGGCTGAAAAGACCCAGTTCCCTCAATCTCTTCTTATTCGTCATCCCTCCCAACCCAGCTACCCTTCTTCCGAGCATGCGCTGAACCAATTCTAACCTAGCCATGTCTCTCCTATAATGTGGAGCCCAGAAGTGGCCACAGTACTCCAGGTGTGGATACACCAGAGTCATGTAGAGCAGTATCAGCAGCTCCTTAGATCTGGAATCCACTCTTCTGGCTATACATCCAAGGGTGGCATTTGCCTTCTTAACCACCGTGTCGCACTGCTGGCTCACGTTCTTGAATTCTTTGGCCCTGACTCTTGGCTCGCTCCTCAGTCCTGTCTTGTTCTTGGCTCCTGGCTACTGGCATGGCCATAACGCCTGGTTACTGGCACCTGGACCTCCACAGTCTGCCATCCATAGCCAGCCCTGACACAGAAGAAGAGGGTTCTTCTTCTTCCATCTCAGCTTCTACCTTGCATCTCTTCCCTGCCAGCCGAGACCAAGAGTGGCTTCCTACATGCCTACCAGACACTTGGTCTCTCCCTTGTGGATATGCAGTGACAATCTGCCCTAAGATCTTCCGAGGAGGGTCTTCTCTGGCCCAGTTTGCCAGGGGAAACGTGTGGAAGGGCCCAGCAGAGTGGCTCCACGTCTCTAGAAGGCTCTCCCCATTAAAGCTTGGCTGATGCCACGATCGGCAGGTTGAAACGTCCCTATTTGCCCAGACGCTCTGTGCACGGCTGCTGCTTTGAATTTAGTCTGCTCCGAGTGTGTGTGTGGGTTTTGGGGGGAGTTGCTTAAGTCTGCTTTTCTTATATTTATGTTTTTATTGTGCTATAATTGTGTCATATTTTTTGGTTCTTGGTATCTTGGGATGAAGGGTGGGTTAAAAATACTTTTCATAAATAACCCCATTGCTGTTCTGTGTTTCCAAAGGGAAGCAGCTGGAGTCCATCACGGTGGTGGATACTTTTCCTTCACCTTCCCAGAAACAAAATTAAGAGAATTTGCTGAAGCAACTGAAAAGACCAGGAGCCCCACCTCTAAGTGGGACTTTGCTCTTTCTGCCTTGAGTGACTCAGGTTGGAAAAAATGGGGCAACCGCATTCTGTTCTTTAGTCTATGTTTACATACCAGTTCAAATGGAATTCTCCTCCAGACTCCTGCTGCGCATTCCTACGGCAGCTCCATATGTTCGGAATATTCTTTAATCACCAACAAATGTCAGCGACATGTCACCCAGAGAAAGTTTCCAACCAAAGTGGAAAAGATCACTTTGGGCAAAGAGAAAGGATGAACATTATCCAGCTAAAGGGATATCTTAGGATTGGCATTTAGACTACGGCCCTGTCAGCGCCTTGGTCTCTATCGTTTGTCTTCTGCGCATGTTTGAACATACCCAGATCTAGGGGCGTATGATCAGCAGAACCTGAAGTTCCATCTCAAAGCTTGTTCTGACTTGAGTCCTTGCCAGATTGAGAGTTTGTGCGAATTTTCATGTGCATGTTTCTAAAGTACACATTTTAATGTGAATTTTGCACATGGACATAGGTTACCAAATGCAATAGTTTGGATCTGGTAATCACTTTGCAAGACCAGCAGCAGGTTGCAAGTTTGTGACCAGAGGATGAAAATGGGGTAAATACTGATAAAAAAATGTACTGGAATAAATGTCTCATTTATTTACCTCGAATCTAGGACTGCCCACTCCAGAATCCTGCCACGGTCCTCCACATTTGCTCTCTTCCTTGGTTCCTGAATTCTGTGCTTTGCATGAGTCCTTTCCTTACATTCCTTTCACTCTTGACACTGGAGTTTTTCCTGTTGGTTAGGTTTGGTTTACCTATCATACGAAAATGTTTGCATACAGAAATGTACAGAATTTAAGATTAGGAATACAGAAATATTGGTTTCTCTCTGTTTCTTGTTTCTGCAGTCTTAAGTTTGCATTATACAATTTTCACATCGATCTGAGATGATGATTAAACAGTTTAATAGTTTTCAGGAAATTTGTACTCATTTTTCTGCATGTTTCTCCCAATCTATGCTTTTTTCTCCAATATAATATATTTTTGTACATTATTTCCATAAATGAATTTTTGCACATTTCTCCAATATATAGATTTTCTATGCATTGTTTGATTAAAGAACAGCATCACAAAATTCAGAGCAATGCAAACTTTGAAGGGTAACTTACATTGCATAATGCTTCATAAGTGTGACATTATGCAAAATGACAAAGTAATTACGGTTGTGCAAGACTGAATCCAGAAGGAAGAGAAGCACAGAGAATCTCACTCGGCTGGGTGATCAGTCTAAAAATATTAAATATGATATAAAAATAAATATTGCTCTGTGAATGGAAATAGAAAAGTAGGTGGATTGGCTCTGAAAGAAGAGAGATGAGGAAATGACCAAGATGGGACTCAGTGTGGGATCTTTGCCCAAGACATCATAAGGGAATTCATCCAAGATTATTTATTTCTTCATTTAGGATTTGTACAGAGTGCTTTAGCTAACAGGATTCCCAAGTGGTCATCAATAAAAGACAACATTAAAATACACAATAACATTTTGGAACTGTGGCTGCCCATTCGGGAAGGCTTGCTTAAACAAAAGTGTCTTTAGCAAGGGCTGAGAGTAACATAACGTTGGTCCCTGCCTAACAGTACCAAGCAAGGAGCACTCAGACGGGGGCCAGCACTAGGAAGGCCCTGCCGCAAGTGGATTCGAAACAGGCTGCTAGTTCACGCAGAACTACCAGGAGTGCTTTATCGGATGACTTCAGGCTTGTCAGAGTGCCGAGGGAGAGGGGGCTCTCTTGCGTAATCGAGTCCCAAGTTGCTTCGGGGTTTATATGCTCAAGCCCAAATCTTAAACCCAGTCTGGTAACGTCTCGGCAGCCATGCAGTTCCCACAGCAGAAGAGCGACATAGAGAGAAGAGGTAGCCCCTGACAGTGGCCAAGCCGCTGCCTTCTGTGTGAGCTGCAGCCGGAAGGCCAACCCGTCCAGAACATGTTGGCGCCCCCCCCCCCATCTTGAGGGTCTTAGGCCCTGGACCGCTGGGGCAAAAGTAGCCCTGTCCAGGAGAGGCATCCTATCCAAGTGGCTAGAAGGTCTGTCCAGTGAGGCTGCAGCTAGCAGTGCCTGAAGAATCTGTTTCTGGGGTGAAATCTGTCGGATCGCCTTGGTTTGGTTCCCTGGACTCCCCCTTGCCCCAAGCCTTTGCCAGGGCGCCCCGGTTGGCCCCCGGGAATGGCGGCTGGTGCGGCCACCTGCAGCTCCCCCTTTCCACCTCCTGCAGCCTCTCCTGGCCAGAAAGGTTGCTGGCTGGACAACCGGGGGACCACAAGCATCCGCGGGCTTCTTGGCTCACTTTGCGGGACCGGGCAGAGCCCGAGAGGAGCTCCACGGATTCCGGAGGAGCAGGTTGTCCTGGCCTAGGAGGCCCCTGGGGCCTCGGCAAACACAATGTGTCGTGGATGTGGCCACGGACCGAGGCAATGACTCCCACATGCCACAGCCAGCGGAGGGAGGCAATTATCCCGACGGATGCGATTTGTGGGATGTGATAATCAGGAGCGTTTCCCCCCACCAAGATTTTTTTTTAAAAAAAATTCCCAGTGGAAAAAATAGATATTCAGGATAAACGCCTAAGAAAATGAAATGCTTTCACCTTTGAAATTAGATGGCCCCAACTAATTCTTGGAGAAGTGATTATCAAGATGGGCGATCAGGGTCGGAGGATCACAACAGGGGCCAAAAATGTTTGTTTTATTTCTTTATGGTTACATTTAGATTCTGTGTTTTCTCTTCTTGTAAGAAATTCAGGGTGGCTTGATTCTCCTCTTCTCCATTTTATCGTCTCAATAGCCCTTTGAGGTAGGTTAGGTAAGAGTCTGCTCAGTGTCTTTCAGGGCCAAGTGGAGACTAGTCTCGGGTCTCCTGAGGCCTGGTCCTACACTCTAACCACTAGGAAACACTGACTCTTATCCTTTTCAAAAAACCCCTCTGCATAGAATCACAGGGTAGGACTATACCACCCACCTACTCTCTCTCTCTCTCTCATGCAGTGATGATCAGGGGTGGGAGACAGCTGGTTCATGGACTAGATGCCATCCAAGGAGCAGAGCCCATCCAGCCTCCATGTTCTCACCTCCCAATCCTGGCCTCCACTGCCCCAGACTGGGAAGCCTCTTATCTCCGATCGGAGCAATGGAGGCACTTTCAAGGCCAAATTTAGGGCTGGCCCAACCATTAGGCAGAGTGAGGTGGTTGTCTCAGGTGGCAGGTGGTGGCAGGTGGCAGTGAGGGGCTGCTTTCATCCAGGGAACCACCTGGCCCTTCACCTCTGACAGCAAATCCCATGGGCCACCTCTGGATTAATTGCCCAGTTTTTTGGGGGGAGGGCATTTTTGAGAGGCGATTACTGCTGGGAAAGGAAGGCTACACAAAAGCTTTAACTCCATTCTGAGTGAGGAAAACTATCTTAGAAAGCGCATTGCTGATTCCAAAAGGGGGCCAAATACAACGTAGGTGTTGTAAATTATTATTTATTTCAGTGTTCCACAAAATTCCAACTTTCCCATTGGGAAAGCTGGAAAAAACTAAAATGCCTTCCAGAAAGAAAGAGAAAGAATTCCGTTTCCGCACTTTTTCTGTGTTCCCCCCATCAGACACTCACAACTCTAATTATTTTTGCCTCTGGGGAATGCCTGATTAAAATATTGTAAGCACAAGTCAGTAGAATTGGCAGCTTCGCACACTGAATCACCTGTTTAACAATTTACAGGGCCCTTGCCAAGCAGCGATTCCCACGACTCTTTGGGGGAAGCCGTGAGTGATGCAACACCAATATAGGCTTGTGGTGCAGCTAGAAATGCCATCGTTTGGCGAGGAAAGCCAGGGATGCTTAGTTTATGTCTGCTTCACACTGCAGCTCTCCAGCACCCAGCTCTTGCTGATGGCGACCTCAAGGGGCAACCATCTCCCAACAGGTCTCACAGCCATCAAGCAGTACTCATCCCGATGTCTGGCTCTCCCAGGATCAGAGACAACATTTGAATGAATACTCACTGCAGATCTTGCTGAAGAATAGCCGATGACCCCTGCGGGATCAGACCAAGGGGCCAGCTAGCCAGTTCTGTTCCCGCACTGGCCACCCAGCTGCCAATGGGATCCCTCTATCCAGGCACTAATGCAACAGCACCCACAAGACAGCAACCCTGTGAGGTAGGCTGGGCTGCGAGACTATGACTGGCTCAAAGTCACCCACTGGGCTTCATGGTTGAGCAGGGACTCGAACCCAGATCCCCTGAGTCCTAGTCCTCCACTCTAAACCACCACACCGCAATGGCACGCATGGGGAAATGCATGCATAAATGCATATATTGATATAAAACCATACAAAAGTGCATTGTTTTAGGAAGCTGGCCTGTGAAAATGCAAGCAGTAGGAGAAACATACACCAAGATGTGAACCGATTTCACATAGACTTTTAAACAAATCACAGACTAATGAGGAAACAGGATGGATGGAACTGAAGACTGGAAAAATTAAAGACCAGCATTGACAGATCTGTCCGTCTCTGTGAGCCCCGGGATCACAGTTGCTGAAACAGCAGCAGCAACCACTTCTGTCTGGAAATGCCCTTCCCTTTTGCCTTTTATTTTTTTGTAGATACGAAGCAAAACCCTCTTTGCAGAATCGGCAAATACTGAATGCCTTCCCTGAGTTGAGTTGCTTATGCCAGTGAGTACATCTCATGCTGGGACGTTGTGAGGGCAGAGAAAATGTGGACAAAGAACTGACTTTGCTGAGTGTAGGAGGCATTAGGAAAGAAAACGGGGCTTTGGCCAGGGAAAACCGCTGCTTCAGCGAAACGATTCTCCCTTATTCATCTCTCTCCGATTGTGGCACAGGAAACAATTTCTGTGCATCAAACAGAAAAGCACAGAACTGTTCAAGAAGCTTCTGGGAAGGTGCTAGAGAGGATTGCCTTGCCAGCAGAACTGCATGCCGGACGAAGGGAGTGTAACCCCGGGCACCGCTGTCAAGATCGGAGCTGCCCCTCCGAAAGAGTCTTGCTCGGCTCCCGGGAGGGGGCTGTTTACCTGCAACCTGGGCCATCTGTTTCGGGGACGATCATGTTGGTGAGCAGTGCTCATCCCAAACCATTTGGGCGAGAGTTTTATGCATCTTTTTCTCTGCCTTGGGACTGGAAATCTGGAGGAGGTGATGAAGACTTCTAGAAGGATTAAGGAACAAGGTGATGGTTGGTGGAATTCGTGATGCGGATGTTTATATCGGACATTTGATGATGGATCCCCTTTGAATCGGCCTCAGAACATGGAAGTTCCACTCTAAAGGCAGGTTGCTGTCAACTGAATGGAGAAGAATCCCCAAGCATTTGATTTTCATTGTGCAGAACAAGTGAATGCCTCTCCATGCTGGCTGGGAATGAGAGAAATGACAATTCAACATTTCTGGAAGGTGTTTTATGGGACTAGCAGCTCAACGCATCAGGGAGATGCTGAGCTGGGGAAGGCTGGTGGAGAAGATCAGTTAAAAAAGAAGAATGCCAATAATACTAAAAAAGAATATTTGGGGCCAAAATTCCCTGTAGAAAGCGGCAGCACGTTCCAGGACACCTGGACAGGGTCCTGGAGAGTTCTAGTAATTTGGCACTATCTGTTCATTTTACTTATTTATGTCATTTGAATCTTGCTTTCCTACTGGAAATAGTGCTCAGTGCAGCTACTAAGAGTTAAATGCAGATAAATATTACATTATGAAAACAGCCATATCACTTAAAACACATCTGGTAAAATCACATTAAAAAGAAAATTGAAAGTTCAGCACTCACCAATGAAAAAATGCAGTTTGGTCAACAGGAGAGCTTCACAGTCAAAAGGCTGCATGAATAAAACCGCATTTGCCTACTGGGCAATAAAGATGAAGCTGACCTGATCTCCTTTGCCAGGCATTAGCAGGGTGACTCAGGCTCGGCTCCTGAGCGTTTGCTTTTTGGCCTGTGATGGGGGAAATGCATGGGGAAGCCAACAGGCTGAGATTTCCCAGGGCTGGAGCCTCTCCTTACTGTCCCCACGCATCTGTGCAAGGACCCTGGAACCAGGTCTGTGCTCCTAAGCCCAGGAAGCATCACAGCCATGAAATGGTAACCGATACATCTTGGACTGTGTGCACACAGAAAGAGTGGCATTTGGACATTCTCTGCTAGCCGGGAGATACGGAGGGGTGTTGGCTGCAGGTCAGGTAGGCAGGTGCATCCTCACTCCCCTCTGCAAAGGGGGCAAGATGTCAATGATGAGCAAATTTGCACCCCACCCAAAGTGGCTCCCACTGTCCTCTTCATCATCCCCACCACAGCCCTCAGAGGTAGCTTAGGCTGAGAGTCAAGGTACATGCGATTACTCCTAAGGTCAATATGAGCAGGGTCTGAATGTGCAAGGCGGTGTTGTCCTGGGAGCGCCCGACTGGAATAACGAGGGAAATGAAATAATGCAAGCGAGAGCCTTCCCGCATGCACCCCCGAGGCCACCAAGTAGCAGAAGGCACATGCTCCTTTCAGGCTGCAGCAGGTTCTTCCCTTCCCCAGGGACCCTCCACTCCTCCTTCCTCACTGCAAGCAAGCGTGGGCCAAACCCTGGCAGTCAGGTTTTGGCTCTTCTTCAGTGGGCTGGTCTGCAGGACATGGCAGTTCCCTGCAGGTTGGTTTACACATGGGTAAGATTTTGGTATGGCGGCTGCCAGCGCTTGGCTTGCCTTGAGTTGTCATGTCATGTGGACCCAGACAGCAGAGGTTGTTTGAAGACTGGCAAGGGCCACGGCTAAGTGAAGATCTCTGGAGGCTTGTTGGATTCTAGTGAGTCTTATTCCCAGGTCTTTGAGGACCTTCAAGAGGAATGGAGAGTTAAACTGTAGTGCAGGTGGAAAATAGGTGAACTGTGGTACCTACCAAGGGTTAATTCACCCATGAGAATCGTTGCCATATGTTGAGCATCTGTGGGCCTGTATGGAGTCTGTGGGCACTCGGCAGAAGGGTTCCTTGACTATTAAGCTTGTTTTAGGGTTATGTGAGGGTTATTATCCTTAAACAGCTCCTGCTTCCTGGGTTGGCATGACACATTGCAGGCTCAGTATCATGAGCGCCAGTGACTCCATCCTGATGCACAGCCAACTCTGCCTTTTAGCCTTTGTCTTCATACCTCCCTGCTCTCCTTGAAGCCTGCCAACATCATCCTTATTCCAAGCTCCTCATCAGGTCAACGTCTTGCTCAGCCCATGACCTGATATTCAGGCTGCTGCTGGGTAAATTCTAAGAACGGCTCGATCAGTCTGCCTTTGGTCACATCCTTTGTGTACATGTTAATTCACAGGCCTGCTCCATCCCATTTGGACACCCATCTCTGTGTTTGCGTGTGGTGGGGCAACATGAAAACCAGCATCACCTTTGACCCAGCCTTCCACAAAATATCCACATTTGTTCTCAGTTTACCCTAAAGCAAACCTTCACACAGAGTTGTGACGCTCTTCTCTGGAATCCATCTCCCTTCTGTTTGTTGGACTTCTTCTTCCGCTTGGTCCTGGCTAAGGAAGCAAGTCCAGCTAAGAAGTCTGCACATGCTCATGGAAGCCTGGCTGTGCAACCGGAGACCTTCTTCTGCAGCACAAGCAAGGGCTGGGAGTCATTTGTACAGAGAAGGGAGTCCCCTTGCATGGCATCTGCATGGGCTTAATTTCTAGCTGGCAGCCATGCAAACACTCCATGTACTCGGTGCCAAGTCGGACGCACGGCTGCTAGGAAGCAGGCCAGATTCCAGGGAGCCGCGCCAAGGGAATCTGATGGATTCCCACCCCAAAGCAGATTCCTCACACATCCCCAAGTTCACATTTTTACATGCCTTTTGGTAAGAGTGTATCACAAAATTCCGAGAAATGCAGACTCTGAGATGCAGTGGTGTTCTGAGCCACAGTTAGTCCAGGAAATGCAACTCCAGTCGAGCCGGTTAAATGCCATCATTGAGCCTGCCTTGTTGACTCGCCTTTGGGTCTGCTCTGCTCTGCTCTGGCCCCAGACGGGCTAGATTTGCATCTCTGTCACTAAGGTGGTTCGCGGCCAACTGCCCAGTGCTGCCAGTCATGCCCAAGGCTTTAGAAAGAAGAGCAGTGAGGCATCCTGCCTGCATTATACACAGTGCTTGTTTTCCCTTTATAGCACATGGGACTCTCTGCGTTTCACCTCTTCCCCTTCTTTGCTCAGTTTGAACTTTCAGAAGAGAGGATGGTGGTTTTAAAAAAAAGTCCCCTTCCACGGTTCCTCAGGAAAAGAAGCTAACTGGAACCCAGCAAACCTTGGCTTCAGTCACCGGCTTGGATTCCCAAGGTGTTTGGAGCTTTTCCTTTTTGCTGGCCCTTGTGACACTTATTAATTAATTAATTCCCATGTTTGCTTTCTGCCTCATTAAATCATGCTTATTAAACTCTTATCCCGAGGTGCAAAGAACTGCATTTAGCAAGTCTCTCTCTCTCGTTCTCTCGCGAGGTACAGTGCAGATAATTACAAGCCTGTCTGATGAACCAGACTGGCTGGTGCCCCCTCTCTTTGTCAAAATATTGGGCTGGAAACCCAACAGCCCGGAGAGAACAAGCAGGGGACATGGCAGAAATAGTGCGGCAGGAGACGTGTCAGCTGCTCCTGGGCCACTGCTGTGAATCCGGGCCCCATGTTCCTGTCCTGTTACGCCCGTTTGCAGTGCTGCCAAAGCAGCAGTGAGTAGTCGACACGCTTAGCCTTTGGCGGGGCAGCACCGCCGATGGGTGGCGGGTTGAGCCGAGCGGCTGCATTCATCACTGCCTAATTGAGCTGCTTCACATGGCTCAGATCCAGACCTCCAATGCTGTGCTTCAGGGTGTTTGCTGCTCAGAATGATGCAATGCGATTCGAAAAGACAAACACAAGAACTGAGTCTTGGTCCCAGTATTGCAGTACCCGTGGCAGCAATCTCCTCGGGGCAAACGGCCCATCGTCTTGCATGCTTGCTCTCCACCTTGGATTGCCCACCACAGATCTAGAAACATAGAAGCATAGAAACAGAGAGAGTCAGAAGGGACCTCCCAGGCCATCTAGTCTGACCTCTGGCATCAGCCGACTCCACTCATGACATGCCCACCATGAGCACGTCCAGCCTATCCTTGAACACCCGCACCGATGGGGCCTCAATGACCTCTCTTGGAAGCCCATTCCACGCCCTCGGGGTCCTGACTGTCAGGAAGTGCTTCCTGGCATCCAAATGGAACCTGGGTTCCCTGAGCTTTGCTCCGTTGGAGCATGTCCTGCCTTCTCCTGCAGGGGAGAACAGGTCTCTACCCACCTCCGATATGGGCTTCACGTAGGAAAACTCAGCACATCAGACCATCGTTCTGAGCCCGGTTGCATCCCAAGCGAGAAGGCGTCACCCTGGTGGCATCTGCTTTTGCTGACGTTCCATGCCGTCAAGTCCTCCCTGACATATGGAGACCCTATGAATGGAAGGGCTCCGAAATACCCTACCAATGACATCCCTGCTAAATTGACGTTCTAAGTTCAAGGCTGTGGCTCCTTTTAAGGAATCGACCCAGCTCACAGCTGGTCTTCCTCCCCCTCTTCTCCTTTCAACTTTCCCTGGCATGATTGTCTTCTCCAGTCGTGGATCAGCAGATCAGCAGATGGGGGATCAGCGAATGGGTCTGTGAAGGGGAATGTAGCTCGATGCAGGATGGGCACTAGTCCAACAGAGACAATGGCCTACTGCGGCCCATGCGGCTAGCGCCAGCTCTTCTCTCAGCATGCAGATGCCTTTTCAGTCAGGCAACCTTTGCCCTGTGAAGCTATTTTGTTTGCTGCACTGTGCTTTTAATAACAGGTGGGTGCTGTTTACCTCTTATTTCTTTTTTAACTGATGAGTTTTTAATGCGCTTTTAATGGAAATGCTTTTATTGATGTGGGCATCTTCGAATCATTCCCACGTCTTGCCTGTATTTCCTTACTGTGAGCCATCTTGTGTGTGGTTATACTGGAAGCTGGGAGGGAAAATAAAGTAATAGTCATCATTATCATGGAGGAGAAGGCTGCTGTGGCTAGTAGCCTGGCTGGCTAGGTACTGCCTCCCTTAGCAGAGGCAGAATGAATGCAAATACCGGTTGCTGAGCACCTTGAGCAGTAGGAGGTCTTGCGCCCATCCTGCTGGAGGGATCCAGTGGGCAGCTGGTTTGACACCATGTGCACAGAATGCCGGACTAGATGGGCCTTTGGTCTGATTCTTATTTTCTTATATTAATATCTTTAATGATGATAATGATAGCAACAGTAAATCCCCTCTAAGACTGACCAGTACAGCTGCACAAACAGCAAATTAAAAGCAAGGCATTAATATTCAAATCTGACAAGTAAAGCATATTAAGACTCAGAGATAAGCTCAAGGCCAGCCAGGGCTGACAATATCAGCAATTAATTATTATTAGTGCTTAACTCCTGGCAGTGTCCACAATTTATGTATTTGTCGACAGTAGTTTGACCCTGCTCCTCAGCCAGGAAGTCTTCCAGAATGGCTTACATAAAATCAGCAGAGGAAAGCAGTCCTTCCCATGGGTTTACAGTCGAAAAAGCCATGCCACCCTGGGGGAAAAGAGGGGGTGCTTGGGGGATTGATGAGGGGCATAAGAAGAGCCACGCTGGTTCAGAGAAAGGGCCCAGCATTGTGCTCAGACAGTGGCTAGCCAGCTGCCCGTGGGAAATCCATACGTTGCCATGGAGTCCTCCTGTACACAGTTCCCCCAAAATCGCTAGACTGCTGTCAGGAGTGGCTCCTGTTCAGCATGAACGTCCTTTGCTGGGAGAACTTCACTGGCTGCTCATTGGCTACCAGGCCAGATTTAAGGTTTGGCACAAGTGTATAATGCCCCAAAGTACTTTGGGTGGGGCATGGTGGGGCATGTCGTGAGCAGAGCCGGCTGGTGCCGGAGGTCAGACTAGATGGCCCGGGAGACCCCTTCTGACTCACTCTGTTTCTGTGTTACTTGGACCCGGTTACTGGAGAGCACCCTCTTCCTTACAAATCAACCTGGGGGTGGCACGTGGACATGTGGTCAAACTGGAGACCACTGGAGACAAGGCTTGAGCGAATGCTCCCTTTCGGTGGAACGTTGCCTCCAGAGATACGGCCGGTCTGTGATGCTTCTGGTGCCTCCGGAAAACTCCATTACTTCAGGAAGCCTTTGTTGATCGGCCGGCCACGTTTTCTATGGATATGCCATTTTTAGCATACCATCGTACTCTTTTATCTCTTTTATCATTTTATTGCTGCTCACTGCCCTGCAGCAACCAGAGGAAACGTAGTACAATCTGTTCCTCCAGCATCCAGAGACTTCCTCTTGGGCACGATCATCCCAGCCCTGGAAAGTGAGCCAAGCTGCAAGGAAGCCTGCCAACTCTGGTGGAGCAAAGGTTGTGCCACCGGCCACGTTCTTCCGTGTCGGGTCCGCAGCAGAAATGAGGGCTGCACGTGGCTTGTGCCGGATCCACTCCTGGCAAGCCCCACGAGCGACCTTCTTCCGCACCATGTGCCCCAACACGCAAGTGGCACGGGGGTGGGACGCTGCTTGCGCAGCACATGGGTCTCAGTTCCTGGCAAGTGCCTGCAAGCACTGGGAACTTGGTCCCAGGGCTGCTCAAAGCGCACTGGAGTCTGGGAAGCCAAGGCCGGGGAATCGTATGGCTTCCACCCCAGAATGCTTTCCTCGCCTTCCCTTCTGCTCTGGAATTTATTTCGATGCGGAGCAATATATAAATGTTTTACATAAAAAAATTAAAAAATGGGGCTCCTACCTGTGATACGGTGGCACCCCAACTATGGAATACGCTCCCTAGAGAGGTTCACCTGGCACTGACATTATATCCTTTTTGGTGTCAGGTGAAACCCTTTTTATTTTCCCATCATTTTAATGTTTAATTGATTTTAACTGGGCTTTTATTATCTCAAATTGTTGGATGCTGTGGTGTTTTGTTTTATTCCATTCATTTTTTAGTGTAAGCCATCCTGGTGGTGGGCAGGTTAGAAACGCTTTTAATAGATAGATAGATAGATAGATAGATAGATAGATAGATAGATACTGGAGGTGGTGTAGAACCATCAGGACTAGTAGCCTGACCAGGATAGCCCTCTCCTCCATGAATCTGTTCTGTCTGCTTTTAAAGCTCTCTGAATGGGTGGCCATCACTACATTATGGTGAAGTGAATCCCATGGTTTAATTCTCTGCTGAAGGCCCTCAGTGGAGTTGCTGAGGCAGTCCCACAAACTTCTGACCCTCCTCATCTCCATCTGTCAGGATGGTTGCTGTTGGAGACGGCTGGGATAGCAGGAGGACATCCAGCCAGGCTGCCGACGAGCGCTGCACTCGTGTGGGAGGGTGTGTGAGCAGAACTCTCTTCCTGATCTGGCTGATCCAGCACGCCAAGTTCTGAACTGGAGGGATGGGACCAGCATGCCCACAGAGGTAGGGGGCAGGCCCAGTCTGCTGTGGCCCGATCAGCCACCCTCTTTAAGCCCTTGCACATTCAGGGAGAAGCTGAACGGGACTTCTGCAAGCATGGAAAATGCTTCCCTTCCTCAGTGGTCCCAGAATAATAAAATGAATCCCACTGCAGTTTGGAGGTGGCTAACCCTGGAATCATGGCTGTGGACGGAGCCCAGCTATCTGGCAGCCATTTTTCTGGGTCAGAGAAAGGGTAAAATGAGACTGCACTTCCCAGGATCTGCTGCCCACACACTTCTGAGCAGACTTTGATGGAACTGGGCCGCCTACTCTGAACTTGCCGCTCCCTGCTCCTCCTCTGCTTTACAAACAATTCCTGGTTTTACAAACCGTGGCACAGTTTCAGAACCGTCCTGGCCATTACAGCATTGCGGTCCTTCTAGTTTTAGATACCTTGCATTAAAATTAAAGAGTTTGCCCATTCATTTAATTGGTTTTAACGTCCTTGTAAATACCAAATAATAGTAGTTTATTATGGAAAGAGAATTCAATTGATCCACCTTCCCTGACGAAGATTAAATAGGTTAATTTTAACCTTCTTTTGCAACCAGCCCGCTCCTTCTTAACCGTCGTTCAATTGCAGGAGTTTTATTGTTTTGTGGAACTCCTAGCTATTGATGTGCAGACAGTGTACTAATTACTTCAACTTCCTTCTTTAGTTTGACCAGCCGAAATGAAATCAAATAAAATAGGCCAATGATGTTGAAGCTAAAACAAACATCCAGGGCAGCTTCAGTGCAGGAGACGCTGGGATCTCCATCCTCAGATTTGTGGAAGGAGATTCTATTGGACTGTGTGAAGGCTACTTCACATAAGCTTCCACATATAAGCTTCCATGTAGCCTGAAGTACCTGATCCGGTTTATAGTCTTGGAAGCTAAGCAGGGGCAGGCCTGGTTAGCATTTGGATGGGAGATGTGAATCCTGCACTGAGCAGGGGCTGGACTAGATGGTCTTGTAGGCCTCTTCCAACTGCGTTGAATCTAAAGCAGCAATGCCTAAGAACCTTTTGCTGCCTTGGAGTGGCAAATAGCACCAGGGCCGACACCAAGGGTCGGCATGTTTGGGCACCTGTCAAGGGCCTACACCCCAGCTGGGCCGCTACTTTACTGAGCAGCCAGGCTTGTTCTCCTACCTCCTACAGGGGTGGTGAGGAGGAGCCAGAGCAGCCCCTGCTGGAGAGGCTGCCTGTCAAGCAAGTGAGTGACCACCGGGGAGGGAGAGAGGCTGAGGAGCAAGGCTGGCTGGGAACATTGGCAGGGAAACAGGAGACTCACCAAGGGAGGCGAGCCATGGAGGGTGGCCTTGCCCAAGAAACCTGGAGCCAGCAATGAGTGGCGCCATCTCCCCCGTCAGCCACCTAGGAGCTGCGAGGCATTTAAGAGATACAAATCTGTATCAAATTCACATGTGTTGATTAATATCTCTGCATGCAAATGCAGAAATAATTGCAAGGATTTATTTTAGCTTCCTAGGTGGCAAAGCCAGCCAATTCATTTCTCCTTCAAATAATATCAAATGAAATAAATTCTTCAATTAATCAGCCACTTGTCCTAGATCATCGGACACCAAGCTTAATTGCTGTGCATGGAGAGATGTTGTTCAGGTGTGTTTGTTGCAGTGTGTAGACAGGGGAGAGTTAATTCTTTGCATTCCAGCTGCAATCCTTCTTGAAGATTGTCCTCTTTACAACTATGAACGTACAAAACAAGGCATCTTCCCCGTGCCAAAAGACGCACAGGGCTCTGGGTAGTAGGGCCCTAGTGGATAGTTTTGGGGGCCTGGAGCTGTGGATGAAGGCTTTGCACTGATCCTGCCACCCACTCCAGCCCCTCTGTCTCTTGCCTCAAGCCAGCCAAGTCATTTTGGCACATGGAACAGAAGATCTGCAAAAAAGGTCTGATCTCCTGCAGTAAAAAAAACACCCTAGCGACAGATCAAGCATGAGAGAGTGAGCTTTTGCTGCCTGAGGTAGCCGTCTCCCTCTACCTCAAGGTAGGGCCAGGCCTGGATGAAAGCAACGGTCCCACCCCCAGCTTCGCTCGTCTCCAGGATCTGGTATTCAGATGTAGGCTCATTAGCTTTTCATCAAAACACTTTTGATAGTGTTATTTATTTAATGGAATTTTGAATACATAAACTTCTATCCTGCTCCTCGGCACAAAGTCTCCCTGCCCGGCTTACATATTGTCAACCAAAACAAGCAAACAGCACCACCAGACTGCAGGCTTTGAACTGAAGACACGCAGCAGAAGAAGGAAAGGAGGATGACAAGGGGAGAGGAAAGCAAACACCCTGGTTCCTCTGTTAAACTGTAGATCCTGTAAGGCCCAACTCAAAAGAATAGGAGAGAAATGGGGCCAGTCTCCCTGCAGGAGAGCTGAAGACAGAGCAGCGCCCCGCAATCTCTCCATCAGCTGCAGCCCAAGCCTCTTCCTTTGCTGAACCTTTTCCGGAATTTCCCTGATCTTGGGGTGGTTGGAGATTTCACAACAGATTTGAATAAGTCCTGTGGTTACGAATGCGATCTGCAGATTCCGCAGCAGATCAGCTTTGCTTGAGTTATGCAGATTCGGCAGGCTTGCTGGCTGCTTTTTCCAATTTTTGGGGGGAGAGTGTGCATGGTGGTTCCAATGGGCCAATGCACCTTTGCACATCGATGCATGTTATTTCTAATCTGATTTGATTTAAAAAATCTGATTCTGGTATTAAGTAGATGACAGAGCAAAGGAAGTCTGACAATCCTTGACAAGCTCTGTATATCCCACGCTGATTCACTTCTAAATCCATCTAGGTCTGAGGTCATTGCTGAATTCTATGGCAGCAAATTCCATAGTAAATGATGTATTCTCTAAAAACGGCTTCCTCTTTAATGTTCCCAAAGGAACTCCCATGCATCCATTTCGCAGAGTGACCCTACATTCTAGCATTGTGCCAAAGAGGGAGAAAAGATGCCTCGACCTGCTTTCTTCAACCCTTCCTAATCATCCCAACCTCAGTCTTGCCCCACCTGCCTTAATCAGCTTTAAGACAAGCAAGCCAAAGTGCCTGTCCTCAGAGGGGAAGTGTGCCAATCCCATAATGATTTCATGCCCCTTGGTAATGTTATGCACCTGTCACAGGAGCTCATCCTTTCCATTCTTCCAGCAAGGGGTAGAGCACAGAAGTCGCCAAATGACTGCAGCACAGCCTCCTGAATCCAAGGCTGAACAAAAATACCCCCCTTCCCATTTCACCTGCTTGAAGGTGTAGAAATGGCAGTGTGGGCTTTTGCTGATTTTCGGGAAGTGACAGAGGGTGGAAACCAGGCAATATCGGGCTCCCAGTTGAGCTAAGCCCAGGAGGTTTCCTCTTTGGAAGAGGAGGAGCTGTCTTCAGCATTCCTCTCACAGAGAATAAGCCACATCTGTGATGACAAAGAACCTCCTTGGGCCTCCATCCGTGATGACAAAGAACCTCCTTGGGCCTCCATCCGCGATGACAAAGAACCTCCTTGGGCCTCCATCCGCGATGACAAAGAACCTCCTTGGGCCTCCATCCGCGATGACAAAGAACCTCCTTGGGCCTCCATCCGCGATGACAAAGAACCTCCTTGGGCCTCCATCAGAGATTTAAAAAAAATCTCCTTGGACCTCCATCTGAGATGACAAAGAACAACTTCCTTCTCTATCCCAAGCTCAATCAGGGTTCCTGATTCTCCCCTCATGCCTCATAGTTCACCAGAGCACCAGCACTGACTGGTCAGCTTCCCTCTGACCAGTGCCATGAAACAGGCCAGAGGGATGATTTGGGGGCCTTTCATCATTCCAAAATTTTAGGAGAATGTTGTCTAAGCTTTGTTGTGGCCCAGGCTTACATGTGGCCTTCCTGTCCTGCCCTTGGGTAGAAATAATTCCAACAACAGTGGGAAAACAACCAGAGTTAGCTCCCGTTTTCTGTGCTTTCCCCAGCCCACTGGTGCCCTCTTTGAGATGGGGTGACCAGAGCTGTCGACAATGTCCCAGTTGTGGCCATAGAATAGAGTTATATAATGGGATGGTAATTACAATGCACACCATGCGCAACTGATTCACAGTGGAATAAATGCCACTTCTTTAGGACTTGCAGTCCATGATGCCAATTCCAGGCTGTTGTCTCCAATCTTTATCTTCAGTACTTAGACAGTCCTTTGTTCAGATGCTTCTCTGCTCACAATATGTTTCTTTTTGAAGAGGAAATAATGGAAAAGCCAACAGACAGATTCTTCTTTTACTAACTCTCTTCTCTTATGCGGCTTATGATTTTGAGATGTGCTAGAAAGTTCTAGCCGCCCTAACAATTCAATGTTGCAGTGGAACTGGAGCTCAGGGGGGGTCAAAGCACAAAGACTTTTTAATTAGCAGAGACTTAATCAGTCGCCACCACCTCTCAAATGCCCATGTTCCCTCTGAGAGGAAAGGCAATGCTAGCTGGAGCTTCAGGTGGGGATGGGGAACAGAGTTTTCTAGCAGGAGTATATTGCTCTGAGCTAGCCTATCCCTATTGCAATTTGAAGTATTTGGGGGCAGCTCGTTGTCTCCAGCGGATAACCGCAGGCCTATAACTTTACAAAGGACTTGCTCCCACTGGGGAAGAAAGCTGTTAGAACCAGCATGCTGTCTTCACGATAAAACGCTTCTTCCTGAGACTCCTGGGAAATTTTTGGCTAGTTTCTTATCCCACATCCCTGCCTTTCCTTGCCCGTGCAATCTTCTTCCACCAAAGCAGGAGCGGAAGATGCCTTCCACCCCTCTTTGTGTGCCTGCCTCCATGTCTGCCTCTCTTTCTCACTTTTGGGTCTCCCTGTCCCAACGGAGCAGTGAGTTTGTGTGTCCTTGTGGTCCACAAACATGAATACAAGGGAGCGTCTGTGTGCATGTGTATGTCTCCTGTACCCGTGTGCTGTTTGCTTTTGAAGCGGAAGCGTTAAAGAGGAGTTTCTGTTTGCATTTGTGTTCTCAGCCGTGGATTTTGCTGTATGCTGCATTCATTGATTTACCTGGCAGGAGACTTTCCTGTGCTCCCCGGGACTTTTAAGGCACAAAGGTGTCTGCTCTTTGCATTAGAAAGTCGTATGATTGTCCTAAAATCTGCTAGAAACATTTTCACAGGAGCACCAGCAGCCTCATAAAGAATAGTTGTGCAATGCGCACGTGAGAATGCAAGAAAAGCCCCGCTGGATCAGAGCAAAGGTCCACCTAGTGTAGCACTGCATGCAAACAGTGGCGAACCTGCTGCCCACTGGATCCCTCCAGCAAGGCGTGGGCATCCCGCCCTGCCGCCACTGAGCACCAGAAGCATATATGGCTGTGCTCAGACCAAGCAACAACCCACATTTCAGCAAGAGCCCAATGCAGGCTCAACCCTACCCATCCACCCAGATGACGTGTAGCTTGGCACACACAAGCACACCAGGCAGAGATGCAAATGATAGCTATGGATCCACACAGCTGCCTGCGTTTTTATCTCTGCTTGGGGCCATTGCTATGGGAATTTGCATGGGAGGACCTGCACGACTAGAACAAAATCCCTCTCCCCCCGCCCCCACTCTGTCCAGACAGGAGCATATTGCAACTGCTCTAGACAGAGTTTAAATTGCCAAGGCTTTCCAGTGCCCCTCACTCCCAAGAAAAAAGGGGTGAGAACTGATGCCCCAGATATGGGAGGCACCCAAAGAAAAGGGGAAGTGTGGCCTCAGAGCTTCTGTTCATCTCAGGGAGCTTTGGAGCTGCATGTTAATCAGTATGGAAGCAGTCAATGAAAAGCCGCAGAGAGCTACTGTAAGTCACTGGTTTTCACTGCGGGCGCATAAGCAAAACCAAACGAATATCCTTTGAAATCTTCAGTCTGGATCAATGATGAAGTCCAGGAGGTCCATAGCAGAGGAAGGAGCAAGCCAAAAACACCACCTGAGCATGCACATTTCGGGACCCAGTCGGTTTGAAGAGTGATGCCGTGCGGAGGTATTTAATCACATGATACTGAAAGACTTTGTGTCTCGCCAGCTGAAAATAAGATAAGTGTAGGGAGAAGTGTCCTGCTTCTCCCTACACGAACCAACAACAGAGGTTGGAAACTGATATGGGGAGATGAGGTCTAGAGGATGTGACAAGGTCCAGCAAAGCGGCGACTCCTAGTTCAGTGGGGCTCCTTTGCCATTGCAGCAATGCTTTTGAGCTCTGTGGGAGCTGTCCAGGGTGCTGAATTCTACCCCCCCCCCCGAATAGGTTAACCACCGTGGAGCACTACAAATGACTCCTGTAAAGCTTAGACTAAAGCTAGAGTGGCTAAGGAGCCCCACTGACATAAGAGTGAGCTCTCCCTCTCCCTCTCTTATTATTATATTTATACCCTATCTCCCCTCCCCAGCAAGGAACCTAAGGCCGCTTAACAAGGCTCCCCTCCATTTCCTTTTACCCTCACCAGAACAACCCTGTGAGGTAGGCTGGGCTGAGTGTCTGTGACTGGGAATCTGGATATATGAGAAATTCACTTCAGTTCCCATTTGCTCAGAACTGACCCAGTTTGCTATGGATGAGGTGGAATCCATATTGGTGCTGGGAATCTGCTGGATTCCCCAGGCTCAGCTTCCTGGACTCCAGTTGCCAGTTGCCCAACCTTCATTTCACAAGCGTCCATGGACTTCACCTCAGCTTGTCTTGCTTTCCAAGATTGGGCCCAGCACAAGTGGAAGTCCGGGAATGCTAGAGGGACTGATTCTGCTGAGTTTTGTCCCAGTCATACAGTTTGAATTTTCTGGTCTGAAATAGACTCAGACAAAATGTGCATTCGAAGCCCATAGACTTCCAAGCTCTAAGCATGATTTGCACAACAAATTCTTAGAACCAAAAACAGTGCTCCAAGAATGCACGTATTTGAAAAAAGTGCATTAAAATGTAGGCTTGAAAAATGTGCATTAAAACAAACAGGCTTTAATGAATGGGAGAAGAACAAGCACATTTTGAACCTGAACATGAGTGATGTGTGTATCTGGAAAAATACGTATGAAAATATGCCCAGATGTTGATGTGAAGGGGTGGGGAAGCCTGTCATTTGATACATGCTCAAGTTGGAAGGAACTTCAAGGTGGAATCCAGAGAATTGTGCTGAGCTCAAATTTTGCAAGTTCATCAATCCCAGCCGAAGAACATGAGCAAGAGGGCCCAGCCTTCTCCATGCCCTGCTTGCAGGCTTCTCTTGGCCACTGCACAGAGAGACGGCTGGACTTGTGGGACCCTTGGGCAGCTCCTGCAGTGCTTCTCTGATATTCTTATTACAAGGAATGTTAGGTACATGAGGGGATGTCATGCAGAGGTGGGTAGAGACCTCAGGGAGCCAAGGTTCAATTTGGATGCCTGGAAGCACTTCCTGGCAGTTAGGACCCAAGGGCACAGAATGGGCTTCCATGGGAGGTGGTTGAGGCCCCATCGGTGAGGGTGTTCAAGGATAGGCTGGACCTACACATGGTAGGCATGTCGTGGGTGGAGCCGGCTGGGGCCAGGGGTCAGACTAGATGGCCCGGGAGAACCTTCTGACTCACTCTGTTTCTATGTTTCTATTAAAAGGGTTTGGGGCAGCATGGGATGCTTGCTCAGAAAATGCTGGATGACCAAGTCCTTTTGACCGTGCCCTTATATGATCCACACCTTCCATCCACCCCATCTGTGGCTTTGGTGGCAATACAGCAGGAACCACCGACACCACAAAGCATAGGCCAGACTTCCCTAGCCCTGCACCCCATTTTCCAACACTGTGCAGCTTTCTCTCCTGAGGATACCTCCACGACAGCTTTCACCAACCTGGTGTCCTCCAGGTATGTTGGCATAAAATCCCATTATCCTTTCCAACCAATGTAGCTGGGGATTAGGGGAGCTGTAGTTCAATTCATCTAGAGGGCATCTGGTTGTGGAAAACCCATGCATGCCACCTGCCACTTTCATGCAATGCCCCCTCCTCCAGTCAGCAGGACAGAGAAAGAAAGCAATCCCATCCCAGAGTTGCAAATTCCCCTTCCTCAACAGCATGAGGAAACCCATGCTCTGGAGCTCTTGCAGATGTCCTAGATACAGTCACCTTGCTCAGCTGCTTCTGAGCTGGATGTCATTTTCGTAACAGCTGCTCACAAAGGAAGGAGAGAGCAGTGCCTGCTTTTCTTCTCCTTCTTGGAAACCTCCAATTGCAAAAGCTGCTCTCTAAAACAAACAAAAATTCCCCAGCCCCTGCACCTCTTTAGCTGAAGCATGTAAGTTTCACCAGATCCCTCTTGCAAACTGCCAAGAACATCACAGCCACACGATCATTTCCAGGGGGAGGCTGCTTCAGATAACCCATTCAAGATTCCGATGAAGCCCCAGTGTCAAATCATACTATGGGTGAGCTGATGACTGGAAGTCTGTCTTGTTTTTCAGCTCCTTCCTGCTTTCAAACCGATGATTGGGAGTGGGGCTAATTGCCCCCCCCCATGAACTTCCATCTCTAAGTCAGTCTGCAGTTTGAATATATATATAAATAAGGAAATTTTGCAAATTGTGCTAGAACTGCATAGCGACTGGCTTTTCATTTCCGTCATGCATCATTTGTGCAGATTCTGGGTTCTTTATGTGTGAACTGCAACCTACCTTGGCGACAGATGTCC
Source organism: Varanus salvator macromaculatus (assembly GCA_023646645.1). Lineage (NCBI taxonomy): Eukaryota > Metazoa > Chordata > Lepidosauria > Squamata > Varanidae > Varanus > Varanus salvator. The sequence continues at coordinate 1,417,781 of JAIXND010000757.1, forward strand.
AGAAGTCGGCTCAATTCACACAACATTAGGTCAGCGCCAGTGCAGGCTAACAAGCCAGAAGTGTGCATATGTTTGTGTGTATGTGTGTGTGTGTGTGTGTGGGAGGGGGGTGAAATCGTGAGAATCCTATGGATTTTCACCTCCCTGCCTCATCCCTCACACATCTCTAAGTCAGCAGTCACCTAATGCATTGGCGGCAGTACATCTCCAGGGGGTGGTGCTCACCTGTACCTTGAATGATGGTCAGTGGCATAGTCACAGATGTGGGTTGTTGGAGTTTTCATCTCCATCTACTAGGAGGGGTCAGGCAGAGCAGGGGGCATGGTGGAGCCGTGATGCCAGCATTCCTGCTCATAAAATTGGACTGGGGCTCTACCGCTGCTCGGCCTGGCTTCACTGCCCCACCGATGATGGGCCATGGAGTCCATGCAGACTCTTTTGCTCGTCCAAATTACACCGCCACCCCACTTAGTGAAAAAACAGTGGGGCAGACCCATCGTCCACAAACGCGACTGCCGCCATTTCTATAGGGCATTTGCCGTGTCCTTATAGCCTGCATCACAGTTTGCGGTAGAACTTGGTGCTTCACTGTCCCGTATCACAGGGGACCAGGGCAGCATGGACCACCTGCCTTTGCAGAGCGATGCCTCCACACGGCCTCAACCTGAGAGGGACACAGGCAAGGTCACCAGGCTGGAGTTCCTTCATTTGCACGAGAGCTTTCAATCAGATAATCGAAGGTGGTATGAAAGGGTGTTGCTTGGACCACTTGGAGAAGCCTACAGGGTTATCCCACTGGCTAGGCTGGGAAGATTCCTTGCTGACCTTCCCCTGCAGCCAACACCCCCCTGGGCTTCCTCATTCTTTAGCGGCCATTTTCCCAACACATCATCCACTCATCGCCGGGAAAAAAGAGACCACACCATCCTTAGAAAGCCAGAAACACACCTATCTTTTCTCTCTTTCCATCCCGGTCTTTCTTCCACTGACTGCTAGCTGAGCTGCAGTGGAAATGAAGCAATAATTAGCCAGATCCGGGAAATCCACAAGTGCTTAAAATGAGTTTGAATTTCTATGAATCCAACCCGGGGATCCCACAGTGGACCAACTTGTTCTGAGTCGAATGAATTCCACAGACTTGCAGAGCTGTTTTTCATAGGTTGTGCAATAATTAATTAATTAATACTCATCAAAGCGAGTGTGCATTATTAGTGCAGGGAGAAAAACTTTCTGGTAAAAATGTTTGATGCTGTCACGGAGGGAGCAAACAGCACCTGACACTCCATGAAACACAGAAGGAATAGATGGAACTAAATCTTTACATTCCTTTCTGATCTGCTTCTAAATCTGTTCAGGTCTCTGGTTGTTGCCTTGTTGCAGAGCAACAAATTCCCAAGTTAATTATGTATCGCAAAAACAAGGCAAAGCAAAACAAGAAGTGCTTCCTTCTTTCTATTCTGGAAGGAACTCCTGCAGATCAATTATATTGGATGACCCCACATCCCAATGATGTGACTGGTTTGATACCATTCTTAATCATGCACATCTCAGCCATGCCCCACCCTCCTTAATCACTTTTAAGACAGATGGACAACAACAACAAGTGCCATTCCTCAGAGGAAAATGATCCCGCCCCTTAATGATTTTATGTCTCATGGTAATATCAAGACCATGCCATGGGAGCTGCTGCTTTGCAACTTTTGAGCGAGGGACGGATAATACCATTTACAGACTGGCTGCAGTGTAGACTCCGGAATCGACAGCTGAGCAGAAATGCCCCCTCCTGTTCCGTTGGCCTGTTTATCGGCGGAGGGAAGAACGCTCCTGGATAATGCTCCGAAAGTGCTCTGTTGCTTGAGTTTGGGCCAGCAAGCTCTGCATTTCTGGTCTGGCGTGAGGGCAGCTCTGTCAGCTAACTACAGCTGTGACTGATAGTTTGGCCCCTGACTTGAGATTTTCAAGGGCTTTCTGTATATTTCTCCTGGCGTCACTGCAGAATATAATTTAACTCTCTGTGGCATGTCACGGATCGTTTCTGTAGCACGTAAAAGTCAGATGTGAGGTGGCATCAGTAGGTGGCCAGACTTTCCCAGAGAGATTTTTCCAAGATGCAAAGACACATGCCACCCCCATGAATCCCATCATGGGGGGGTGACTTTACACCAAACAAGATGCTACACATCATCTGCCTCCCTCACCCAGAAAAGAGAGTGGGGACTTGCCTAAAATTTGCACGTGCCATTTTATATAGGGAGATGCAACGCCAAAAATTATTCGTAGAATTGCAATAAGAAGGCAATGCAGCTCAGCGGCACGGAGAAGGCAGGGCCCTGGTGACCTGCTTATAGAACAGACCATCCACTTGCATGGTGGCACAGAGGCTTCCCAGAGCTAGGATGGAGCACATCTTAAATAGCCAGTTAAGATGCACTCGGTTCCACGTCTGGAAAATGGCTCTGCCTTCATGCAAGTTTGGCAGGGGAAGGAAAACAAACAAAGGGTCTTGGGACTCCTTAAAGACATATAGACCGGTGGCATTATAGACTAAACATTATGGAGATAATAACTTTTTAATGGTATCTCCCAGTTTTTCTTTTGTGGGAAGCTAACATTCCTTCCTCCACCGCCCATGCACAAAGGCTGTGTGTGCCTGGCTCTGCGCCCCCCACCAGCTTGGCTAAGCTGTGCATGTGAAAAGAGGCCCTTATTATAGAGGTGACATAAAACTCTTGTGCCCTTTAGTTGAAAGAAGAGATTCCTGCACCAGCTTGCCTTGCTCACTGCTGGCCATCAAGAGCAGCTCACTAGAGACATTCAAAGAGAAACTGGACGGCATCTGAGTGGGGCGGTGTAACTTGGTGTCCTGCAACAGCAGGGGGTTGGACCCGATGGCCTTCATGGCGTCTTCCGAATCTACTATTCTATGATTCTATGAAATGGGTAGAAAGTGGTGGTCCCCAACCCCCAGCATCAGCTTCCCATCAGGAATTCTTCAGGTCTCTTCTTTGTACATCTTCAGGAAATCTTTCTTTGGCCTTCCCATCATATCTGGGCCATTGGCTTTATTGATACATCCTGGTTTTATTTATGTCGTTGTTAATCTCTCTTTGTATGGTTTTGTGTGTTTTTTTTTATCTCGTATACAAGGGGTTCCGCCCTTACAGGAAGCTTAAAAGTCAAATCTGAATAATTGGACATCAAAGATGAAAGCCAGAAAAGAAGGCTGAGAGGTGGGGTGTATGGAATGGTTTGCAGATATGGAAACGAAGGCAAGAAATTGTGACTTGTCTGCCTCACCCCGTTTAATGAGGTCACAGAGCAGAGGTGGAGCTTCTCTTAGAACCAGTTCTGAGTGTGCTTAAGAGGGGCACCGGCCAGTTGGGATGGGCAACTGAGCAATGTTCAAGGTTGGCAAGGTTCTTCAAACGTCGGCTTGTTTCTCCTCTCGCCCTGGTTTGCACTTGTGTTTGCGATTTCTGTTCAGCTTACACAAACAAGGAAACTGCGCAAAATGAACAGCTATTGAATGCAAAAGTCATGCAAAAAATCCTGCAAATCTGCATTAAATTTCCCAATAGACGAAAGCGAGGGTGATCGAATAGCTGTGCTTTTTGCAGATGTTGTGCATTTTTCTAAATCTGGGAAAGCCGTGCATTTTTCAAGTATGCATTTTCAATCTGAATGCGAATTCGACAACTCGTGAACGTTTTTTTGACAAAATAGGCTCCTGTTCATTTTTGGGGTTGTGAATGGGGCTTTTTTTCCCCAAAAGATTTGCAAACTGAAATGAAATGGTCAGACAACCCTATGGATTCATGGCAAATACAACACTGCGAGGCCATTTTCATATATCCTTAGTGATTTCTCCTGCCTTTGTTGTATTCCTCTTGGATCACCTTTGCCATCCCATTACATGCAGCTTCACTTGCCTTTTCTCTCCGTGAAAGTTTCCTGCAGAATCATTTATTGTCTGAATATTGTCAGCGGCAACATTCAGACGATAAATTGTGGTTTCTTCTGATAGGAAAGAGCCCAACCTCTCCCCTGTCTCATGCACTTCCTGCCCACTTTTTTTCCAGCATAGCTGTGAGGAAGTGATTGAAAACTTTTCACTATTATTTTTCATTACTTGAAGTTTGTCTGAACTGAACAAACGGAGGTTAAATATAGTTCGTTTGAAACAAACCAGCTTCAACCATGGTTTATTAAGTTGGCCTGTTTCAATAGCCATGGTTACAATTAACCACAGTTTAGGGTTTGGACAACATACTGAAATGCAGTTAATTAAAAAATGGAAATGAAAGCTTTCAAGTCATGCTGGAGGAAAGCAGTGGAAGAAAGATATTAGCATGGCGGAAAGCTAGGCTCATTCTCAACATGACAACAATGTTCCAAACATGGCATTGTATCTTTAAAAACAGTTCCACGAGCTAATGAAGGCATCTGACTTAGAAGTGTGAAAGCAGAGCTGCCAAATGTTGATTATAAATTTGGGGGGAATCTCCTCAAATCTCTGGAATTCATGTCAGTTCCACAGTGTCTGCAGCTATTTTAGGAAATAGTTTCAGCTGGCAACCAATTTTTATGGATTGAGGACACGGAACAGAGAAACCCGTGGAGATGAATAGGAGAAATTGCAGGAGCAAACTGGTGCTTCACAGACAAGGGAAAAGAAAGCCAAGGATCAAAGGGATGAATCATGGAAGAAGTTTAGCGAGAGGAGAAAAGAGGGATCATGCTGCATGTACAAAGCAGTCCGTCATGTGGGGAGGTCCCCCCACCTGCCTTGCCTATCACTCAGCACTTCAAAGAGAGCTTGAAAGATAGCATCACCCAGGCAAGATGGAGTTTTGAGCCTCAGCTCAGACAAGGCACAGAGATGGCCACAGATTAGTGAATCTAATATATGAGCTCCGGAGGTTTAAATTAACTAATCACAGCTGATGAGACCCGTCGGCTGCAGGGATCTGGGGTGATTGATAGAGGAAGATTAAGCAGCCTAATTGTGTGGGCTCATTGTGGTAATGTTTTGGGAAGTGGACAGGAGTGGGCACTCAAAGGGGGTCTCTGCTCAGAGAAAAGGCTCTTCAGCCAGCCAGTGTCACATCCTGGTTGTGAATGCAGGGCTGGGGCTTGGGTTCGAGGGAGCTATGGAGCTCCCTGAGCCAGTCAGAGACTCTCAGACCAACCTACCTTGCAGGGTGGTTGTTGTGAGGATAAGATGGAGAGCAGGAGGAGCTGCCTTGAGTTCCTTGAAAGGAAAAAGGTGAGCTACAAATATATTTTTAAAAAAACTGCACAGCATAGCATAACATTAGCTGGATTGAGATCAGAGGAAGAAGGAGTGAAAATTGGTGGAATGTACATCAATAATTTAAAATATGAAGATAATACCATATTACTGGCAGGAAGAAGCAATTAATTGAAATTGCTCATGATGAAAGAGATAAAAGAAAGTCCAAAAGCAGGATGTGCAGAAGAAAGTGCAAAAGCAGCTGGGTGTTAAGAAAACAAAAATCACGACTACAGAAGAATTATGCAACTTTAATGACAACAATTAAAAAGTTGAAATTGTGAAAGATTTGGCATACCATAGCTCAATCATCATTTCAAAGGGATAAACGGAAGGAATTTGAAGAAGGCTGAGACTTGGAAAAGTAGAAAATGATGAAACCAGAAAAGTGAAGAAATCGGAAAAGATCATCAAGTTTAGGGTGTTTCACTGGAAACCGAGGCCAAGTGCATCCACACTGTTGCTCCAGATCACCATGTACGTGCATGAAAGCTGGGCAGCGAAGAGAGTCAACACGAAGCGAATGGAAACATGATGCAGGAGGGGAGCTTTGCAAATGCCCTGGACTGACAGAAAGACAAGCAAGTTGCTATTAGATCAAATCAAGCCAGAATTAGCCCTGGAAGCAGAAGTGATGGCACTGAGCCTGTCGTGCTTTGGGCACAGCATGAGAAGGCCAGGCGTCCCCAGGGCAGGAATCAAGGTAGAGACAGTCAAAGGCAGGAGGAGGAGGGGAAGACCAACTCTGAGAAGGATGGACTCTGTGAAGGAAGCCACAGCCTGGAGTTTGCAAGTGCTGAGCTGGGCTGTTAAGGACAGCACATTTTGGAAGACGCTCGTGCATAAGTAGGAGACGACTCGATGGCGTGCGGCAACGGCATTCATCTTACACAGCAGGAAGGCGCAAAGGCAGATCGGCCTACCTTCAGGGACATAAGTTCATCCTGCAGAGGGAAGGGCCCTCATTTCCATGGCCAGTTCTTTCCAAGGTTTAAGCCCGCTTGGTGGCTTCCCACCAGCTCTCCCGTCCTTTCTTGTCCTGCTCCCCATCCCGAAAAGCTGCCTGCGTTTGCTGCCTGCCAGGCAGGCCTGGTGCATTCGCTTCACTCGAGAAAAGGCTGAATGCCTCTTCATTACTGTGACAGTTTTATTGAGGCTGTAAATTATGAGGCAGCATTGTGAAGGACTTTAAATGCCTCTTGTCTTGGAGATGCTTTTCCTATTAGCGGATAATTTTTATTGTTCTCAGACAATGGCCTGTTGTCCTTAGGATGTAAATAAATCCCGAGGACACCCTGTGCATCGCCTGTTCCTGCTCTGGTGTCCTCCCTTTGTAAGGGCAGTGTTGTGCCTTGGGCCTCATCCCTGAGACAAAGGGGACAAACAAGTGACAAGCCGGGGACCCGGACAGACTTCGGCGCTTTTGTATAATGCCTGCGTGCTGTTACTGCGTCCTCTCCCAACTCCCCAGAGGAGTTGGAGTTCTCCCCCATCAGTCTGGTGGGTCCAAGCTTGATGAGAAGATGGAAGATGGTGGCCCAGGGGAGATGAGCTGTTTCTTGCCAGTTTGGCAAGGTAAGGATTAGGCTCAGACTATCAAGAGGGTGGGTGTGTTGGGTTCATTCATTCATTCATTCATCGATTTATATCCTGCCTTTTTCCTCAAAGGGCTCAAGGCAGCTTACATCATTCTCCTCCTCCATCTTATCCCCACAACAACAACCCTATGAGGTAGGTTGGGCTGAGAGTCTGTGACTGGCCCAAAGTCACCCAGTTGGCTCCATGGCTGTGCGGGGACTAGAACCCAGATCCTCTGAGTCCCAGTCCCGTGCTCTTAACCACTACACCACACTGGTTGGTACCAGCCCCGAGGAGTTTATCAAAGGAGAAAGCATGCCCATGGACTGGAGATCTTGGACACCCAGGTTCTGGTCTCCACTCAGCCATGGAGCCAACTGGATGACTTTGGGTCAGTCACAATCTCTCAGCCTAACATACCTCACAGGGGTGTTGTTGTGAGGATATAAATGGAAAGGAGAACTTCCAGAGCCTGCTCATCAAGTATCTTGCTTCATAGCTAGTGTGATGCCAATCCATTGAGCTGCAGGAGAGAAAGAGGGCTCGGCCAGGAAGTGGAAGTAGTGGAAGTGGGAAGTTTGCTTGGCCTGTTTGCACAGCGGGGATGTTCAAAGCAGTGGCCCATCTTCTCTTTCTGTGGGCCACCAGGGCTCTTGCGTGACCTCAGCACGTGGCCAGCACCCTGTGCTATCATGTCCCCCTGCCGAGATCTTGACGTCCCGGAGCCATGAGATCAGAGCTCCCTGCCACCACCTCTGCACAGCCTCCCACCACCCGGCCATTGCTGCCCTCAGACCCTCAGGGGTGGCTTTAAAAGAAAGTTGCAATTTGGTGGGAGGATTCCATGGCAGGCCAAGTCCTTTTGCTTTGGATGGAGAGAACCTGCAATGGATGCGGCCCACAGCCACTCATCCCGTTGGGAATCTGGATGCGTTTGCTGCATTGTGTACAGAAATGACCAAGAGGCATGAGTTAGTTGGCACATGCAGCTGACCAGCCATCTCCAACCTGGCACCCTCCAGCATCTGCCTCTTGGTAAGGTTGGGAGAGAAATTTATCCAGTTCACACCTGTTCCACATGTACACCTGATCCAAATCTCAGTGATCCCTTGAAATTCTCCAGCGTTTGAGACAAAGTTCTCCAATCAAAGCCTGCAAACAAAAAGATGTGCCTTAGGTGAAGGAGCAAACAATCCAGACATTAATTTTTAAAAAGTTCAAAGTGCCTTGTATCAGGAAAATTACATTGGGGAAACATATTGGAAAAATTACTTGCAAAAATGTATGCAAACATGGGCAAAGTGCATCCAAACATGCGTGTATTAAGAGGAATCCACACAAAAATGTAAAAATAAGAAAAGAAATCAAAGTTTAGAGCAAACCAACCAAACCAAAACAGCTTTTTTTCCCCCACAGCAGCATCTTTTTCTCTGCATGGTTCAAATGTATGCATGTGGTCTCATGTATTTCATCTTTTGTTCATGAATCCAGTCAAATCTTGCAAATGTGAGAACTTGTGGCAATGTGGCAGATTGCGTCTGAATGCGCATTTGATCCAAACGGTGTGAATTGCATAAATCCTAATCAAAGATGAAGTGAAACAAATTTCTCATGTGCCACATTTATTGCCGTCTGGCAGAGATCTGAGTTCCCAGGCATGACTCTCCGCCACACATCTCGTTTCTGCCCTTGGGAAACTAGGAGCTCCCTGGGCCGAGATCGCTGCCTCGCCTTGCTTCCCACTCCACGGGCTGCGTGTCTAACTTCGAGCAGGTCCCCAGCTTCGCTGAGCATTTGTGCCTGGCTTTGTGGGAGGAGGCCTTTATTCCAGTCCAAAGAGAGAATGCACTTGTGGGTTCCCGCTTCGGGAAGTAGCCAGCGGGTTTCTTTAAGGGGCTTCAAAGGGAAGGCAGAGACATTGGGAAACCCGTTGGGCCGAGAACAAAGCTCCATTGAGTGATGACCAGCAGTTGTTGTCTCCGTCCCTTGAAGTGCGTCAGGCATTTGATTCCCTCGTGCACAGAAAGACGGCGAGGGGGCCCCCGTCTGCAGACCATCACAAGCTGCTTTTCTCACAGAGGGTCCCTCCCTCTGCCCTCACGCTGCCTTCCCAAAGGGAAGGAAACAAGAACCCGCCGCTTCGGCTGCTCCGACCTGGCACGGAGTCACAGGTTTCTTCCGCACCTGGCTTCTCTCAATGCTCTGGAGAGGTTGGCGCTTGGATGGGGGCCAGTTTGGATGGGCCGAGAGAAACAGTGTAATTCCACCCTTCCCTACATGGCTGGGAATGTTCCAAACCACGAGGAATAGCAGCCTCTTGACCAAGGTCAGACGAGGAGGAGGCTCCGGAACATTGGGCCTTTCACGGAAACCCGTGCCCGACATCCAGGCACCCTCTCCCCTTTGATCGACTCAGCGCCAGCCTGGGGAGGCCTTTGGGGTCAAGCTTGTTCCAGCCATTCCCAGTGCATTACCTGCTGCACAACGGCCTGGTGCTGTGCTTGAGTAATGCGATTTTCAGCAGGGATTGAGAGCATGGACTGTAAAAGTAGCACAGACGGAGTCACCATGAAACCAGCTGTTTTCATGTTTAAGTGGAAACCTAATTTTGTAACAAGCTGGCGGTCGGGGAGGACAGGGGAGGGAGGCGTGGAGAGGCAGGGCAGCTCTGCTTCCAGTAACTCCAGGATGCTTATCAAGGGCAGCATTTCATTTCCACAGAATCATAGAGCGGTGGAGCTGGAAGGGGCCTAGAAGGCCATTGAGCCAACCCCCTGCTGAAGGTTAAAGCATCCCTGAGAGATCAGTGTCCAGCTGCCTCTTGAATGCCTCCAGCGTGGGAGAGCCCACCCCCTCCCTGCTCGTACAGTCAGGAAGTTTTCCCTGATGTCTGGCCAGAATCAGGCATCCTTAACCTGAGCCTGTTATTCCGTGTCCTGCACTTTGGGATGATTGAGAGGAGACTCTGGCCTTCCGCTGTGCAACAACCTTTCAAGTACTTGCAGAGAGCTGTCCCATCTCCCCTCAGCCTTCTCTTCTCCAGGCTAAACATGCCTGGTTCCTTCACTCTCCTCACAGGGCTTTGTTTCCAGTCCTCGGATCATCTGTGTTGCCCTCCTCTGAACCCTGCATCTTTCTTGGAGTGTGATGCCCAGAACTGGACACAGTCCTCAGGATGGGGCCTAACTAGTGCCGAGCAGTGGGGAAGCAGTACGTCACATGATCTGGAGGCTTTTTAACAAGCACATGATTAAGTCCCAAACAAATTGCAGCCCCTGCTAATTCACCAGGCTGGCTCCTAGCCATGAGGGAACCTCAGATTCTGTCCAGTCTGTTCTGTCTGTTGTGGTTTGCCAGACATCTCTTCATTCCAGAGGCCATTCATGGTTGGAATTGGATTTTCTGTGCAGAAATTTTGTTGGTTTGCAAATGGACACTCATGGAAATGTGCGTTAGTACTGCACAAGTGAACATTAGCACAAGTGTGCATTAGTGCAAGTGTGCATTTGCAAATGAACATCATTGTGCAAATCCTACCAAAAGTTTAAAACCCCACATGACACAGAAAAAGCTGCAGAAGTTGAAGCTCAGATACACAGAAATCTAAAACTTCTTTGAATCCTTTGCAGATGACACCGACTCCTCCAGGAGCCAAATACCGTCAGTTCAAAGCTCAGTAACTTTCACAGCCATTGCTGAGCAGGCTGGACCAGTCACTGAAGACAGAAGATGCCTGACCGAGGCTGATTTTGGCTCCGTATGTTGTTGTTATGCCATGGTAAGTTAAACGGAACCTCCATGCTTGGCAATCCTTGAGACCGTCTGCAAACCTGAGATCAGGGAGCCAAGCCCAGGGAATCCAACAAATTTCCATCCCCGGACAGTTTCTTTATACATCCCCACATGCCGCTTCCAATACCCTTTAAACATGGAATTCAGATCTCCTGCTCAAAATGACTGTCCCTTGTTTACTATTCTACAGTTTGATCGCCACAATGCAAAAGGGAGAGGGAGGGAAGGGGAGAGGATACACATAAGCAGATGAGGTGTTGACCTTGTGAAAGTATTCTGGGGGAGTCCAAATGGCTTGGGTCTCACTCAGGCCCCTGTTCTTAGAAGTAGGGGGTTGATAAAACATTAGAAGTGGAGAACTGTTTGCATGCTTAATGAAGAATGTGAGGATGGAGACAAGTCTTTCATCCCCTTGGAAATGCCAGAAGTCTCCTATTAAGAAAAGGTCATGTTTCGTGGCTAGAACAAATGCTTAGCACACCTTCTAAGCATTTGTTCTAGCACCTCAGTTCCCCTGCATCTCCAGGCAAGCCTGGAAAAGATCTCTCTGAAACCTTGGAGATCCTCTGCAAATTGTTCTGTCGGTGGCAATTTGCTGTGATTCCAAATTGAAATTTCTAAGCAGAGGGACAGTATATTTCTGGATGCAGAACCCTAAGGATAAAGAGCAATGATAAACAATACCCATGCCCAGCTTGGGTTCTGTTGCTCCAGCAGGTGGAAGCTGCAAGGAAGCAGATCTTCACACCCAGGAGGGTGTGAGCAATCCCTTCAAAGGAGTCATTTAAGCAGAGCATTGCACTAGGAACGTTGTTCCAACATTTGCAAACCATGTCCCTAATAAATGCATTTAAAAATGCTATTTCTTTTGTGTGCATGATTTGACTGGAGAACCCCAATGAACATTCAGAGGAGTGCTGATTTTGCAGGTTCACCAAATTTCTGCACAGTGATTTGAAAGTGAGTAAATTCACATTCTGACTCTAAAATTCTACCATTCCTGGAAGCATCTGGCTTGTTGCCTTTGGAGACAGAACGTTTGGACAAGACTGGACATTGTGCCTAATCCAGCAAGACAATTCTGGGATTCTCCACAGCACTGCTATCACAGCCTCCTTAAGACTGCTGGGGTCACTTGGGATTTATAACAACCGCTTGGGGTTTGGTGATGTCGCATTAACATTTACTCCTCTGGCTCTCAGACACTTAACTGCACCCACAGGGATGGCTCAGTCCTTGCAGCAGTGGCCTGCTCTCTTCCTGCTCAAGTCTCGGATCTCCCGTTATTTATACCCTCCCCACTGAATTCTCATTTGCTGCTGTTCCCTCTTTGGCAAACCCAATGAAAGTTTTCTCATGTTGTCCAAGGAGAACATAGTGAGACTTATGCTCCCTGCAGCCCCTCAGCCTGTGCTCTGATGGACCTGACAGCCACCTGCCATTCATTTCTCAGGTGACTTCCTATTTATATTGAGTCTGGAGTAGGCAAGTCTGTGCCCCCCCCACAAGAAAAAGGAAGAAAAAGAGGAAGACAATCAGAGTGCCATACAGTCACAGCAAATTCGTTCCCCAAGTGAAGTTCTGTGCATGGGCAACGTGGTCCCATCCTTGCACGTGAATGAAGGATCAGCAGGTCGGGGCATCCGGAGTGTGTGTCTTAACGCTGGGAGAGAGGATCCCAAGAGCAGCCCAGCCAAGGTCAGGTGTGTTTAGTGGGCGCGGAATGGTGGCAGGCCGCTGTGGGGGGATGGAAAGGGAATGGAGCATCCTAGAGATGGGCTCGGATGACTGGCTGGATGGTTGGATGGAACCCTGAAGAGATGTGCTCCTTGCTTCAGCACTGAAGTGGTTGGAGCTGTTCAAGACGAGTGAACAGACAGACTGGCCACTGTCTCCATCACCATCCCTCATTTGCACAGAAAAGGCAAGTGGAGGAGGTTCATCATGGACTTTCCCACCCTCAACCGGAACACTCTTGGGTGCTCGTAATGGTGCTAAGCTCATGGGAAGTTTTGTTGCCTGATCCCAGCTCCCTATTCCAGTAACACATTGCGAAGGTTCCTTTGTTCCTGACCCCTTGACACGGCCAACTAGAGGGGCTGCGTTCAGCCAGGAGGCTCGCCCATCTCCACAAGGGCGTTCCCAGTGGGCTGGGGTCCAAGGTTGCTCAAAAGAAGGGTTCTCGGAAATCGTTTCTCATTTGGTGTCAACAAACCACTCTGTGTATGCTCAGAGACTCTTGCTGGAAGTACACTGGAGAATCAAGAGCTTTGCCAAAGAACGGTCTGTTGTTTTGGAAGAGACGGGGGAAACCTAGCTCCCGACACTAATGCAGGACCACCAAGTATTAGAACCATCCTTTCTTCCATAGATTTGCAGACAGTCCGAGCAGCTGAATCAGCTGGGAGATCCAGGAGTTGCTGCACAAGAAGATCCAGTGTTTGAGGGTAGACATGCTTATCTTGTGTTTTGCTTTAAGGAACATGTTACGGTCAGAAGGGCAGTGAAGGAGAGGCTTTTGCAGAGGAAGCAAAGACACAGAGAAAAGCCTTGAGCAATGGATGCGTGATCTCTGACTGTGTGTGTTTAGGGGAGGGGCGCCTTGGCTGGTGTGAGAACTCCAGTGTCCCAAATGCACAAGGGTGTCTCTCTCTTCAGCCATGCTCTTTTGTGAGCAGACTTGTGAACGGGGCCAGAAGCAGGATGGAGCTGGGTGACTGACTCTGCCTGCAAAGCATTCTTGCGGACCCGGAGGGCAAAGGAAGAGAACTGTCCCAGTGGGAGGCAGGTGTTCGCCCTCATCCCATGATCAGCCACTCCTCTCTTTTGGTGCTGCCTTCCAGAGAATGGCTTGCTAGAAGCTGACAAGCTCTTTTTATGGAAGGGAAACTGCCATTCTGGAAACCGCTTTGATCAGAAAAAAGGGGGATTAGCATGGAAAGGCACCTGCCGAAGGGTGGAAAAGGTGGCAGCGCCGGCTTTCTGAATGCAAGCAAAGCTCTGGATCCCTCTTGCTTGGATAGTTGACAGACATGGAATCTCATGTCTCGGATGTTCAGTTTGTGGGCTGATGGGGCCAGAGGACAAATATTGTCCTGGGGAATAATCCTGGGGTACCTTGAAGGCTGTTGAGAGGCGTTCTGCAAGAAGATTCATAACGGTGGACAAGCTTCCCTGAATGATCGCTTTCCTATCATCCCCAGCCTTCTCCTGCCACTTGCAGCTGCAGAGAACTGTTGGAGTTATTCTTTGTCAATGTATCAGTCAACTTGAGGCAATGCTGACCTACCGCAGGCCTGGCTGGTTCTCTGTAGGAATTAAGAGAGGGCCAGAAATTCTCAGAACAGAGAATTTTAGTGGAATGGAGGGAGGGGAGGCTTTTGTGAGTAAATGGGATGGGGAGGCAAAGCTGAGTGGGACCGTCCCTGGTTCCTCCCAACTAGCTAGCTATCCACCATAGTTTGTGAAGGAGAGCCTAGGATGACACCACAATAGGGTCTGCAGATATTCCAAGGATTGTATGGGAAGCTATAATAGCATCCATGACCCAGGAGGAGCTGCAAAGAGCACTTAGGTTTTGTGGACCCAACAATATGCACTGGAAACAGATAAATTTCCCCTCTTCTGTGATTTGCAAACTGGATTATGAATTTGGGTGGTGGGGCAAGGAAGGCATTTTGACCTAGTACCAGTGGGAACTGGATGTGGGCTGGATAACACTCCCGAACGCTAGACGCAGATAAGTTGATGCAGAAAGGTTCGACTTGCTCTTGAGTGCATCCATCCCCAGAATCTGCCTGATACCCTGCAGCCACCTGGCTGTCCACACTTCCTGATCTGAGAAAAGCCCCATGGGAAGAGTTAAGACATCTTACCCTGGATTTTAATTGGCGTGCAAGAAGCCAGCGCAGCTGAAAAAGGGATGACCATACAATGAAAGACAAAATGCTCACACACACCCTTGGCCACCTTAGTGTTGTTGTTGTGTGCCATCAAATCGTCTCCAACTTATAGTGACCCAATGAATGAAAGTCCTCCAAAGTGTTCTATGTCCTACACAATCTTCAAAGTTCTAGGCTGCAGCTTCCTTGACGGAGTCCATCTCATAGTTGGTCC
>JAIXND010000757.1:1432569-1560325 GCA_023646645.1 Varanus salvator macromaculatus
TCGGGGTTCTAGGCTGCAGCTTCCTTGACGGAGTCCATCTCATAGTTCGTCCTCCTTTTCCCCTTCTGTGTTCAACTTTCCCCAGCATAATTGTCCTCTCTGGGGAGTCTTGCCTTCTCGTGGTATGTCCAAAGAGAACAGCCACAGCTTTGTCAGTTCCACTTCTAAGGAAATCTGTGACTTGATTTTGTCTGGGACCAACTTGTCACCTCCCTGCCAGTCTAAGACATTCACAAAGCTCCCCTCCAGCATCACGTCAAGCCACCTGGCAACTAGCATACGTTCATTCATGACCTCCCACCCACAATTATTCCATCAGCATTTTCTTCTTTGCTGCTGGTGATGCGGCATCCAAACCAATTGAATGAATGCAAATCGCTGAAAAGAGCAGGCAAGGCACTTTGACACACCATGGCCTGAAATAGATTGGACCTTCCGGGTTCAAGGCCTCTGGATAGACATATTTTCTCTGGTCAAGCAGGCGTCGGGAAGCACCGTGCGAAGCTGATTCAGGATCTGTTTCATGAAGTGCAAAAATGGTTTCTTCATTGCCTTGTGGCAGACACTTTTACAGGGTCTCTATGAGGGAAAAACCCTGGAGCTGTACAGTAGTTTTGAAAGTCTATTGATTTCCCAGCAAATTGACTGGAAGTTGCTGGCAGGCATCCAGACAGACGCTGCGAGTCTTTCGCACAATGCCAGTTCCTGCAGAAGCGAGCAGCACGCACGCCCCTGCAGCTTTCCTGGGGGCTTCGTCTAGCGAGCCCATGCAGCGATACAGCCTTCAGTCTCTTCTGCAGGCCATGGGCCAGCAGCCCAAACCTTTCCCTCAAGCCCACACCTGAAGATAAAATCCCTTGTCCAAGGGTGCAAGTCACCCAGTGTGAATTGCCATAGGGGCCAGAGTCATCCGGACATTGGAAGGGATATCCTTTGTCAATAATTAGGCAAACATACATTGGAAAGGCCATCTTCCTTTGCAAAGCGTTGCCATGTGGTTTGTTTTCTGTACAATTTCCCGCCTTGGAGGCAATATTCTTAGATTGGCTGTGATTAAGACAGAGGTAATATCTGCCCCTCAGCAGAAGGGAGATCAAAATATATCCTGCTCGATTCATTCCCCCGCTGGAGCTCCGATGGCAAATTATTTAATAAAGAGAAAGCCAAAATAAATCTGAGTTAGAAAACCGGAGACATGACATCACAGCTATTAGCTCAATGTAATGTAACTGCATACCAAATCGCATTGCTTATGTTCAGCACCAATGTCTTAAAAACATTTGGTCTATGTAGGCTTTTCATGCAGTTGTTTATTTAATCCTCCTCCTCTTTTCTTTTTTCCTTTATTTGATTTATACCCCCTCCCCCCCACCAAAAAAAAAAAAATGGCATGCAGGTCAGCTTCTTAGGTTCATGTGAAGAGAAGTGCCAAATCTTGCAGCCAGGGCTTCTTTGAAAATGGAAACGATTAAGGTCTATTGATTAACACAGAGTTACAGCACAGACAGAACTGGTACCAAAACAGGCATTCCAGCCTCTTTCAGATCCTTCCACACCCAGTTAATGTTTAGCAATGCAACGCATTATGTCATCCCATGTGGGGTTTCTCTGCGAGTGGGAGAGGTTTTGGGGAGGGGGAAAAGCTTTTAATGCCAAGATGCCGTGTCCCATAATTTGAATTCCTGGGTGATATGGGAGAGAGGAGAAGCACCATTGCTTATTTTATGTTTTTTTCCCTTAATTTATTTTTACCCCACCTTTCTATCAAAAAATGTGGGCATTCAAAGTGGCTTCCAAAATCAATTTAAAATAGACTAAGGTCCCATCCTATGTGGATGCCCAGAACCCCGCAAACTCAGAAGATTACATACTTCCAATGGAGGGAAGGAGTGCAGAGCTCAATATTGTCTCTGCCAAGCATTTAGATGGTCAATTTCAGTTGCGGCCATCTTTTCCCCCTTCCTCATGAGGAAGAGAGGCTGAAGCACTGCCTGGATTGCCTAGACGCATCACTCCTTCCCTCCCCACCCCTGGAAAACCCACCCTAGTGCCCCCCTCCCCGTCTGCTCCAAGGATGGCCCTCTGTCTTTGGAACCATAACCAGGCGAGAGCAAAGGTGGGGCCCGCTGAAGATGGCATCCCTCCGCTGAACTTGGGGGGCTTTTCTTTAATTATTTAAAGTTTTTCTATGCCGTCCCATTACTAAAAAAGTCTGTGGACGGCTTACAAAGAACAAAAACCACAACAACACACATCACACTGCATCTAAAAATAGTGATAAAAACAAGGATAAAACTAATAAATTGTTAAAATACCGGGAAAATAAAAGGGTCTTCGCCTGACACTAAAAAGAATAGAGCGACATTGCCAGGTGAGCCTCCCTGGGGAGCATATGCCACAGTCAGGTGCCACCGCTGGAAAGGCCCTTCTCTGAGTAACTGCCCTCCGGATCTCCTTCAAAGAGAGAAGGGCCTCTGCTTCCGATCTCAAGCGGCAGGCCAGCACATAGGGAAGAAGGTGCTCCTTCAGGTATCCAGGGCCCAAGCCATGTAGGGCCTCATAGGTTATTACCAACCATTTACAGGCGGAGGGCCTGCTTGAATGAAGCACTCTTTGTTTGCTGTTCAAAGGATTGCAGGGAAGGAACAAACCTGATCGGCCTTGGGGGCAGCTCCACACCTGGGAGCAGCCCCTGGAAACCCCCTCCGAGGGTGGCAGTCCTGAAAGCGGGATCCCAGGAAGGTGCCAGGCCCAGGCAGGCTGGTATGGGGAAGGTGGTCCTTCTAGCAGCCTGGAGCCAAGCTATATAGGGTTTTATAGGTCATAAACTTGAATCCTGCCTGGGAAGAGAGTGGTAGCCAGTGAAGAGGCTTCAACCAAGGAGGCGCATATTCCCCATAAGCAGCCCTGGTTACTAGTCTGGCCGCCGCACTCTGGGCTGGCTGCTGTTTTGGAGCAGTGTTCAAAGGCAGCCCCGTGCAGAGTGCACTTGAGCGGCCCAAACGGGTCGTCATTAAGACACGTGTGACTGTAGCCAGATCTAGGCTTGGGGTGGGATGTGTGAGGAATCCCGTTGAGGATGTGCGCCCGTTGGGTTTCCTGGGCTTGACTCCCTGACTTTGCAGCTGCAAACCCATGCAAAGCACAAGCAGTGCCCCTCTTGCACTCCAAGTACAGCCTCTGAAGAAGGCTGGTCATGGCGGGCTCCCCAGGAAAGGACCCTCGCCCCAAGAGTCAGGGGTCTGCAAGCATCCGCAGACTTCCCTTTGGCTCTGCTTTCATTGGAAGGCTGGGCTGAGTGCAGGAGAAAGCCCTTCAAGGCTTGGAGGGATGGATTCTGCTTGGGTTCATCCCAACCCTAGCATGGGATCAGTTGCTGCACTACTCCATCTGTGCAAATGAACGTCTAGTCACTGCCAAGCACTGGCATCCAAATTCAAGGCTGAATCTAAGAGCACACCCAAACTCTGCACTGAATCTCCATGGGGAGTGCACCCCCCCACACACACACACACCGATGCAGTTAAATCCCTCTTCCATGATTTGCCTCTCAAATGACCTGGATATCCATCTTGCTTGGATTAAACTTCATCTAGTTATTTATTTATTTATTTATTTATTAAAACATTTATAGGCCGCCCCATCGCAGCAAAGCCTCGGGGTGGCTTACAACATATTAAAAACAAAGAAAGTACAAATATTAATATTATCAACATCAGGTCCTGATTTAGCACCAGAACAGAAGAGCTTCCTTGGATTTGATGGAAAGGAAAGTTAGGGTTGGGTGTCATTAGCATAATGGTGACACTGAACCATCAAAGGCTGGACAATCACCCCCAGCATGTGTACGCTGCATAGCACAGGGGATAACATGGAGTCCTGGGGGGCACAATCCAGGGATCCCCCAGCAGCACCTTGGAAGATCCCCCCACCAAGAAGGACCAGAGTTCTCTGCAATCCCATCTCAATGTACCAGGAGGACTCCATGATGGAAGCTTCTTCTTCAGCATCTTCAACATCATCAACATGGCCCGGCTGCCAGGACCGTAAGGAAGTTTCTCCTGATGTTCAACTGCAATCTGTCTTCTTATACTTAACGCTGTTATTTGTCTTGCCTAGTCTTGGATGATGAAGAATAGGGTGAGGACCCATTGATCACAGCCCTTTAGGTACGTGAAAACGGCTGTCGAATCACCCCTCAGTCTTCTCTTCTCAAGCCTAAACATACCCGGTTCCTTCAGTCCTTCTTCACAGGATCTAGTTTTCAGTTCTTAATCATCCTTTGCTGCCCCCTCCCCCTGAACTTGTTCCGATTGATCTGAACCATTCTTAAAGAGTGCTGCTCAAGCTACTGCCACTGATCCCCTCCCCCTCCCCACCCATTTCTGGCAAAATTAGAACATAAAAGGAAAATTGTAAGAAAGAAGCATGCATCAAAAGCTCAGATATGCAAGATAATCGTAGAAGTAAAAGCCAAGCACAAGGGCAGCTTCTCGAATTAATTAATTCTTTCCATACAGCAAAATGCAGGGGCTCCCCTCCTACCACCAGCAGAATCAATGGAGCCCAGGATGATGTGCAGATCAGCAAAACCCAAGCTTGGTGAAGTTTTCCCAATTCCGTCTGGAAGCTTGTTTGATTCCAGTCTGCATCACACCGAGTGTATTTTCCCAAAAGCACAAATTGATTGTGCACAACTTTGAACTGCACACATCCTTCTCCCATGGATCGAAGCTGATGTGTGTGCATGTTTCAGAACTATGCACTCCTTCCATGTGCGTTTTCTCAATGTGCACATGCTGTTGAATGCATTTCGAGGGTCCACAGATCACACTGCAAGCGCAGAGAAGTACAAATGCAGCCGTACGTTGCACCCAAGTCTGTGTTTGGTCTGGAAAGCGTGTAATGTGTAAATCTGAATGAAAACAAACTGAAGTCCATTTCTTCTATATCCTAAATGGAACAAGAGGAAAAGACGCCATGATAATAAATGCATCCAAAGGGCAAAAGGCACGGGGTCTAATGTCTGTGTGATTGAATGCATTAAAAACTTAATGTGAGCTAGAAGGCACCCTTAATCTCATTCAATAAACTAACTTGTCAGATGCATGCGGGTTTCAAATAATCAAAATGATCCTCTAACCAGAGACAGACACAGGCAGGCTGTCTCTTTTACGCAGTTGCTGGTTGGGAGTACACCCAGACCATTAAGTTCGGCAAAAAGGTAGCATTTGCAAGAGGCCAAGATTAATTCTTAGTGCAAGGACATGGGAAGGCACACAGGGCAGCCCCCTTGCTGAAGGAGCAGGTCTCGGCCTGCGTGACGCTCAGAAGAGAGACTGCCTCAGAGTCTCTTGCAGTCAGTTTGGGTTCCTGGATGGAAGAAGGCTGGAATACAGATGCAATGCTCAACATATTTATTTTAAAAAATATTTCTGTACCATCTATCATGTAAAACTGATCTGGGTGCTGTACAAGGACTCACAATATAACAATCCAAATGTACATATAACTAAGCAAATTTAACCAAGGACTATTGCCTGTTTGCTTGCGATACCTACATCATGCTAAACATAATAACATCCTAGGCAGTTCACATATAAATATTCAAATCATATTGGAAATACAATATTGAAAACAATTCCAGTTCCATTAGAATACGTACAATGAGATTTTATATGAAAGGCAGACTCTCGGCCAAATTCACATGCATGAAAGAGTGGTCATTCAGGGAAGCTTGTCCACCATACAAACCAAACCAAACCTTCCTAAAAAGAGTCATCAGCTCACCTGGCCACTTCCCTGCTTAGTTCTATTTCCAGAAATAGGTTGAAAAGCATTGGCGCTAATACAGAGCCCTGCTGGATTCTACTGGCGGCATCCCTCTTCTGGGAGAAATTTTCATTTATTCCCACTCTCTATCTTCTGTTCTTTAACCAGTTAGTGACCCATTAAAAAAAAAAACCTCCTCTCACACTTTCATTCCATGACTGCAGAGTTTGCTTGGGAACCTTTGGTGAACAACTTTGACAAAGGCCTTTTTATTTATTTATTTGTGTATTTATTTAAAGTATTCATATGCTGCTCTAGTGTAGACTCCTTTTTGCACCACATCGTGTAGGTGTTTCTCACCCCAAGCTCACTTTATTTTTGCAATTTCCACAGAAGGAGATCTACAGCCCTGGACATTATCAAATACATGGTAGCAAACAACACCCCTAAATTTCAGCCACCAGCCTTTTCCAATTTTCTTTCTATAACCCAGCCATGCCTGAGAAAAAGGGGGCGCCCCTCAAATCTGCATGACTCTTATGCTTTTGTTATCCTGAGCCATGTAAACATATTCGTCTTTTCAAGTGGAAAACTGCAGTCCAAGGAGACAGTGCAGAATGATGCTAATGGTACATCGACGAAGGACGGATTCCGCCTGAAGTGATCATGGCGGGCCAACCATGAACTTTCCAGGGTTTGGATAGCAACCCCCAGAATTCCTGACCACTGGCCATGTTGATGGGCATTGTAACCCCCAGCATCTGGAAGGCACGGGATTGCTTGCCCTGTGCCAGCCAATGGTCTGACTCACTACAAAGCACCTTCCTGTTTTCCAAGCAACATGCTGCGTTCAGCGAAAATATGCAGCAAGCACCAGGGAGAGTTTCCCGTCCATGCTTTGCATTGTTCAACTTCTCGGCCTGAAACCCTTGACTAAGCGACTTCATTTCTTCATTTCTTCCAGGTCATCCAGATAAGAAGCTCAACACACATAGATGGCATCCAATATTTTCCAGTTTAGAGTTTGAACAGGCACTGGTGATTTCAAACATAATTATTTTCCTAGAAAGCTATTTGATGGTTTGCTTTTCCCCATCCTATCTGTAGCAGTTGTTTCTTCTTACTAATAGCTCGCCTTCTCGTTTCTCTGGCTTTCCCTTCTTCAGCTCTCTTGGATTCATCTCATTGTTTATTCCCTCCCACCACAGGATTAATTATGCAGTGAAAAGAATGACATCACAACACCACATTTGGCTATATGACATCAGTGGGAAGCAGATTGAGCGTGAAGGTAAATGATGGCAATTAGCTGTGCTCCAGGGAGGAGAAACTGCCAAAATGAGCCTAAAAAGAATAATTTTGGCTCATCCCACTGAAGGACTTTGCCAGTTGTACACAGCACGGACTAGCCAAGTGTCTGGCAGTCCTGACAGTTGGTTCAACACAGACACCCTCTGTCGGGAGCCTAAGACAACAGCTGTGATCATAAGGTAAGGACCCAGTGGAACAGCGCATGCTCGGCATGCCGAAGCTTGCAAGTTCAATTCCCAACACCTCCAGCTGCAGCAAGAAAAATTCCTCCCTAGAATTCTAGAGGGAGCCACTGCCAGTCAGAGTTGACAAACTGGGCTGGCTGAGACGGCTTCCATAGCCCTCACATCGCTCGCCAGCAAAAGTCAACCAGGGATAAAAAAGGAATCGCTCTTTCTTCAACACAGCAAAAAATAAAAATGGAGCTCTGCACGGGGCTTGTATCTCCAACAGCGAGAACTTGGGGGTAGCCCTTGATGTATTTCCTTCAACTTTATGAGGAAACACAATCCATAAGTCTCCCTTCTGGTTTGGCTCATCACCTCACGTCCCTGTCCGGTCATAACCCACCGGCTGCTCCCTGTACGCAGCACCGATCTGCCTGGGACCACATCAGATCCCGACCACCAGGACATGGCTGGCTTTTCCCATCATTATAAGCCACAAGCAAGGATGTTCTGGGCCTCAGAGAGAAGCCAATAGCGTTGCCATATCTCATACCGACGGCATGTAGCCCGCTGCTGACTCGCCTGCAGGAAACATATGTCACCACTTAAACAGATCATGAAAGCTTCAATCGCTTCCTTATGCCGGAGCCTGGCCAGTCTCTTTCTGGCAGACAGCTTCACATGCCTCCATCGCTTTTTGTGAAGAGCTGGGGGATGAGTCCTGGGGAAGATTTGCCCGATGAAAGAAAGGGAGCCGTGTGCACGGAGATGCACACTTTCTATGCGAATCCAGCTGGCACTGGAGTCGGGACAAAACCGGCTCCCTGAATGTCACCTTTTCCTCCCTTCTGCTTGATCTCTCCTCCTCCTTGCAAGCTGGCCTTGGGCCCCGGAGAAGAGGTGAGCAATGAAACAGCATCTAGAAAGAAAAACAGGCTGCTGTCAGCACCTCATTAGCTCCCTGGCTTCCCCAGCATTGGGTCCCATAATCTCTGCTCCCCCTCAACACATCCTGTCCACACTTTCATTCCAGAGATATCAAGGATGGACAAATGTCCACCACTCCCACCCAGCCAGGTCCCAAAAGTCAAAGGCAGGGTGCTCCCTGCTGCGGCAAGAAGCAAAGCCTTCTCCGCAGCGCTTTTGCCATGCAGAAAAATGCTCTCATGGGGTCTTTTGATGGCAGGCCTCCTGAGGAAAGCCAAGCGAGCAGCAGTCCTAATGGCGATGCACGCAAAGAGCTATTTTTACTGCATGAAAAGATGGACAAATCCACATACTTCTGCTTCGTGTTCCTTTCACACGGGTACAGTTATCATCCGTTCAGTCCCGTGCTGCAACGATTTGCTTTCATACATATTTAAATGCATGGTCAATTTGAATTATGATAGTATTTATAGGCATGCTTTTAAAAGTATTTACTCTCAATATACACATTTTAAATGTAGTTTAGGTGGTGAGCGGAACCAAGATCTCAGTTGGATTATTCAGGAAAAGTACAAAAGGCACTGAATGATGTAATCCTGATCCACACATGGGTCTGGGAGTTGTCCTGCTGTTTATGTGAGCTTGCATTGTGATGCACCCAGACGGACTATCCAAGTGTCCCTTCTGAACGATTAGCAAGCTTGGACGGGCTTCATACAGAGGAGGAGCACTCACTGTTTGGCGTGTTGTCCTGCAAGGACAGTCTCTGCGGCACTCTCTAAATAGACCTGCCAAGCTGCCACTGGTCGGTCAGTCAGCATTCTGGCATTTGCCCAAACCCTTCACCACTTCTTTTCCTCTGAATGTCGTGAGTGAAGAGCTATGAGCTTCCCTTTGATGGCTCTCCAGCCGTGGAGAAGCATCCCTGAGGATGGAAGTACAGGTGGTGGTGAAAGGTTTGGAGAGTGCGCAAGATCCTGCGGCAGATAAAGCTGGAGACTCTTCTCTCTCTTCAGTAAACACTTAGCTTTGCAATCACCAAGATGTGCACTGCCGGTATGGAACACACGGTCTCTTCAGTCAGCAGCAGCTTCCTCTGCTGGACCCCTTCTCTGGCCCTCTGGTTTTAGGGAGTAATGTGAGACAATTGTCACAAAATGTAGGTCTACTTGCATATTTCAGTGAACTAAAGTAAAGTAATTCTGGCATTCTTATGTTCTTTTACGGTCAGTATTCAGGCTTGGCTTTTTCCATGGGACAGAAAAGGGTTCCATGTTGTTTCAGTAGTACATAAACCAGGATATATTTATGCTACATCAGATCATGTAGCTACTTGCAAAGATGTTCTCAGGTGTTCATATTTACAAGGAGATAATCTTTATTTCCTGGAACTGATTACCCAGCTTTTTGCCTTTTGAGGATTTTGATGTATTTACTGCAAGATACTAGTTCGCATTTTGAAAGGTTGGTGGCATTACGTATGCAAATTAATGATAGCATATGGAAATGAACTCACTATGTAGTGCATGGCCAGTCACTTAGCATAGTACAAAGTTTGGGGTTAATTCTGAAGAAGTTTTGATAACCAGAGATGAGAGAAATCTATGCCATTTCCATTTTAAAATGAACCTACCAGATTTATACTTTTAAAGCAAGATGCAAACCAAAACCAAGCTAAGTTATCCTTTGAAATTCATGCTTCTCTGGATGTTTAAATGGAACTCTCAAATTAAAAAGAAATGTATATTAGGGAAATGTGTGCCCCAAAATGCATATATTAGCAATAATGCGCTATCAGGAAATTGTCCCGCAAAATTGGGGATATTAGACAAAATTGCATTAGATATGAATATCTGCAAAGAAATGTGAACAAAAGCGAGTGTGAGTTTTCCTGCCAACTTTCAGAAATGTTATCCAAGTTCAGGATGAGCTGAAGAAAAACGGGGAAAAAAATGACAGATTCATCCTTTCCTATTGACAACTTTCTGCAAAATAGTTTCTCCCCCTCCTCCTCCATCATCAGTCAAATAAACAAATAGCCTTTTGAGACAGAACTATTTTAGCACATGTGAATGCAGCACGAAGCTGGAAAAAAATAGACCCTTCGATGATGAGAAATGCTGGTTGGGTTAGAAGTGGGTTAGGAGGGCTTGTGATGTGACCGATGTGTCCTTCTTTTCATCCTGGAATTGCTGGAGGATATATTTACACCGGACAGCTAGATGGGCACGAGATCTTTCTCAGTGGGATGAAATAATAAAGTTCCACCCATCAGCTTTCCCTGTTAGACGCATGAGTGCTAGACACTATAATAGACTGCTGGACAGGCTGCACAGATAAGATGAGGTTATGAGAGAGGAACAGAAAAAAAAGACTGATATTCACAGAAGCGCAGGCCTGCAAACCCCTTTAAGACTCAGAATATTGTGCCATAAAACATGCATAGTATTGCAACATAAAAAAGAAAAAAAAAATAGAGGGATAAAAGTGCATTAAAAATAGTCTGCAAAATTCTCCCTTTCTCCTGGCTACAAAATGCTTGCCCACATAAGAATATCTTGGACCATTCTCAGAAGTTATCCACTGTCGGGGTTTGGCCAGAGAAGGCCTGAAAGCTAAACACAGAGCCCAGCAAGCCTGT
This sequence comes from Varanus salvator macromaculatus, assembly GCA_023646645.1. Taxonomy (NCBI): domain Eukaryota; kingdom Metazoa; phylum Chordata; class Lepidosauria; order Squamata; family Varanidae; genus Varanus; species Varanus salvator. The sequence goes on from JAIXND010000757.1 coordinate 1,443,388, forward strand.
GGGTCCATCAGCCACTGCTGCTTGGAACCCACCACAGGGGTAGCTGCCTGTGCAGGACTTTGCCCGAGTCGTCTTGGACAGAAATATTTAGGCAGAAGCTGGATGGCCATGAGTCAGGGTCACTGGAGTTGCATGCTGTGCTGAGGAGGCCAGTGTAGAAGAGTTCCAACCCAGTCCCTTCCCGTTGTCCCTTCCAGACATCAACAGGTACCCGGGGATGCATTTAGCTTTGTGGATTCTAATGTGAAAGGTCCAGGGCAAACGGGACGGGAGTTCCAGACCTCAGAAGAAAACACTGAGAAAGGTCTGTATGGCTCAGTTCATACACTCTTTCTGTGGGGGAGATCTGCATATGTGGATTTTTGTGTGAAGGCCCAGCTCGTCTGTGATAAGTTCTCTTGAACAAAGGTTGGAGGAGGAGCTTGTACTCTGCAGGCCCCTGGGTAGAACGCCCACCTCACAAGAGACACCCCATATCTCTGTGAACATGAGCAAGCCCACTTACTCGTTCCCCCTGCTCAACCTTTGTGAGGGTATGAACTGGGCCCCTGCATTCGGGTTCTGCAAATTAGGTCTGGAGAGCTAATACTTTAGAAGACTGGCCAGACGGTCATGACAGTTGGTTCAACCCAGGCAAACTCAACTGGGAACTTAAAGGAAGGGCGATGAGCATAAGATAAAGGCCATCGGTCAATGGTACACCATATCCCTGTATTCCTAATTTAGGTTGCCTAGAAAAGTCAATCAGAGATGAAAACGGAGCAATTCTCTTTTTCAGAAAAATGGAGCTGAGTGCTGGGCCTTTATCTCCTACAGGTAGGGCTTGAGGGTAGCCCGTGATGTATCCCCTAAACTATTTGAGGAAACACAATCCATGCATTCTCCTTTTCCTTTGACTCATCACCTCATGTCCCCGTCCAGTCGTAACCCACTGGCTGCTCCCTGTGTGCAGCACCAATCAGTCTGCAACCGTTTGAGATCCGGAACACCAAGACACAGATGGCTTTCCCATCATTTTAAGCCACAAGCAAGGATGTTCTGGGCCTCCACGAGGAACCACGATATATCACAGCCTCTTCCCACATTGTACTTATTCACTCAAGTACATCTGAGTATTAAATGTGTAGTCAGGTGGAAAAGGTTGGGATTTGTGTGTGTGGGTGTGTGGCAGGGGAAGGCAAAAAGCACAAGATGAGTGAAAGCTGTGGGCGTTCTATCTTGCTGGTTATGGCTTAGATCTGGAGTAGGTTTGTGCGAATGGAAGAAGTCCCATTAATGGAAGGGCTTCCCTCTGCAGCTCCTGGAGCTTGCCTCTGCCCTACTGTGCTTGGAAACTACCAGCTGGAACAGAATTTCAGTCAATGAATCTAGAAAAAGTCTTCCCTTCCTTGAACACAAGGCTTTGCGAGTAGAACTCCACTCATGGGATTTCCAGTCCCAGTGATGGTCTTCTCACAGGCTGATCACATCCTGGGCGGCGTGGGAAGTCATGCATGGATGACAGCAAACTAGAAGAAATGTTCAAGGGGGGAAATTGTAGCTAGTGGGTTGGGGAGGGCTTTTTAAGAGCCCAACGTTAAAAGCCTGCTTGCTCTCACCCACATTTTTGTGAATACAGGTCAAGCAGTCAGTTTTGTGCAGAACATAAAAAGGCAATGCTGGATCAGGCCAAAACTTTTAGGGTTTATTGGATTCTGGAGCCTTACTATCAGTTGCATGTCAGAACTTGGTACAATACTTGCTGGGACAGGCTGGCAACTTAAACTTAAGCTATGTGTTTAAAACTTACCATAATTTCTCAGTAATTTTGGGGGGTGACCCATAAACCATCCTGCCAGTTTTGAAACTGGCTTTGTCACTCTATCTTTAAGAGCTTTTTGTTTAGCAATAACGAGAGGAGATTATATTTATCTGTAGAACCTGAACGCCTCCAATTGCAGATTTTGGCGTATGCCAAGCAAGGCACAACCACAGACCAAGCCGCCACTTCTCTGTGCAGCTGGCAGCTGTGCTCAAGAGGGTTCGGGCTGTGGGTCCCCCATAAATGGCTGCCTAAAGCAACTCCTTCTGGCTTCCAGAGATGAAAGGACAAACATATCGTCCTAAAATGTCGTGCTTATCTTGCACTAAATTCAGAGCACAAGTTGGCAGCCCTTCAGCGCATTCGGGAGGCTGCAGAAGTGCCCAAACCAGTTCTGTGATGGAGAGACAAGCATTCTCTCTTCCTCAGTTTAACCTGTGCTTTGCTCACCAATACTGCTGAGCTCAGCACTCTCTGTTTTGCAACGGATGTGCTGCCCAAAGGAGTGTTATCTTTTGCTGACTATTCTGCTGTTTGCTCAGCTCCTTCTTGGTTTCTCTCTAGGGTGGTTGGTCCATCCGCATTACACCGCTGCTCCTGAAATTCTGATGACATCTCATTCCTTGGTGCTTTCCCAAAGCATGGTGCAATCATGCAATACTCTTCCATAGATACTTTGGGTTATGCAATGCGAGAGAAAGGATCTCTCCCGAGCTAGAGATTTTGAGTTGTCAGTAGGGCTGTTAACCAATATGAAATATCCGATCTGTGCTGGATTTGTTTTCCTTTTGACAGTGAGTAAATTGTCCGTGTTTGGGTTTGGGGGGTGGATGCATGGTTCAAGCTGGAATTCCATAACTGAAAGTTAGTAATATCATTTCACTTAGTACTTACCTAAAGTGGGCGAAAGCAATTTATTTTAGTCCCCAAATGAGACTGTCTCAGGAACCAAAACATCCAGGAAAGCAGAAGGGAGGCGTTAAAACAGTTAACCAAGCAATGCATTCAATGAAAGAGTTTGCCCATTTCTTCACCTAACATCTCCAAAATATCTGAAATAACTCCATTTTTCCACCCCCGAATAGGGCAGCAACACAAAGACAGATTCCGGCACAGCAGTGGGGTTTTTTACACAATGCAAGTATCGTATGCTTGTCATTTCTATGCACGATTGTCTACAGGCTCTTTAGAAGACATCATGACCCTCCAATTTCAGTTCCAACCAATACTTTTGTCAAGATATTTTAAAGCGAGGAAAATGTGGCGTTTCAGTCGAAAGCAAAAGCAAGCATGATTCCCCCCTGTATATTTGGACTTGTCTGCATCATAGTGCCACCTAGAGGTTATGTTGCCAAAGAACATAGATCATGCCCCATAAAGTATTAGGCTCTAATTCTGTAAAGAAACCAGTGGGAGATGCAGTCAATTGACAGCCTTGAGTAGAAAGGCTCCTAGTGCTCATGCCGAAACTGGATCTCCTACACATGTGCAAAAGGTTGCTCTTAGACCAAAACAGTATCGCTGTTATTATTATTACATCTATATCCCACCTTCCTTCCTATTGCAAGGAACCCAATGTGTCTTGCAAGGTTCTTCCCCTTTCCATTGTGTCATCACACCAACAACCCTGTGAGGTAGGTAAGGCTGAGAGTCTGTGACTGGTCCAAAGTCACCCTATTGGCTCCATGGCCGAGTGGGGACTCGAACCCAGATCTCCTGAGTCCCAGTTTAATGCTGTGACCACTACACCACACTGGCTCTCCAAACTCAGCATTTCCCAAATGATAAATTGAAGATCCCATACAAGTCCTCTTGAGCAAAAAGAGGCATATTTGGGGTGAGAATAATGAGTTGTTAAGGTCTTTTGGCTGAGCCAACAAATTACAGAGTTGACAACTTCTCAACTTAGAATGATGACCTATGAAGCAATGCACACACCCTTGAAGTCTTTTATGGCTTTATAACCCACTCTTTTCTGACGCAAGAATTAAGAGTCTATTCAACTCTGATTCTGGCTAAAAGCTGCACCAATCAACTAGACGACACCCTATTTTAGAAGAATCTATTCTTTCTATCAGAGAACTTTCCTGGAAGATCTAAGAAAGGTTGTTGGCCCCAAAGGTTCATTGTCTTTGTTAAAGTTGCATGACTGCCTTTGCAGACTGAAAGTTTCACTTTGCAGACTGAAATGTAAAAAGGATTCCCGCTTCCCAGCCTCTATTCTGGTGAATGATCTCAGCTCCATGTTTATGATCCCAAATGTGTGAAACCCTTTCATGCCTTCCCCACACTGCCAGCTGACTTCCTTGATGTCCCTTCCTCTTCTTTTTTAGTACGGTGCTTGGGTTCCCGAAATTTACAAACAGTTAAAAGTATTTTATGCTCCTCTGTGAAATCTCACACATTTGAGGCCGTTTAGGGCTTGAATTATGCTTTTAAAACATTGTCCAATTTGTAAGCATCGTAAAAAAATCTGAAATAAGTTATCTGGGAAATAACTGCAGGAAAATTACCGTTCTGGTTTCCCGCTGAGGAGGCTGCGACCTGAGCGGTTCCAGTTCAATAGCACGGTTTGTGACTAATGCCAGCAGACTGATGTGGACCTGCAGGGCCTTCCTGGGAGTGAACGCCAGTCATCCGCCGGGCTGTCACCTGGAGCAGCCTTGGAAAAGATGTGTGGTTGGCTGACTTACCATAGCTGCTTTCACAGAGCGCGAGAGAGTGGATGGGAGAGCAGAGGGAGAGGAGGAAAAGAGCCAACCCTTGCAATACTCCGTCAGGGGGCTGACCCAGCATTTGCTTGCGTACCAACACATTCCTCAAACCAATTTAAGATCCGAAACGGATGAGCAAATGAAACTAGGGATTTAACAACACGCAGCAAAATCACAATCCCTCTGACTCACTGCTCTCCGCAGGAATTACGACATCATGCTTAATTTGCAGAGCGCAATTACAATTCTTATGTCGCCTATCCTCATAACTCTACAAGTTAGGCCGTTAATATGCCCAATTGAATAGGCGGAGAGCTAAGTTTACATGGGTCAACTCCCTCCAAAACCAATAATCATAACATCAAGAGACTGACCTGCAATCGTGAAGGAGTTCATGACTGCACAAAGAAATTCCTAATTGTTTTAAATTAATGTATTATTCCATCGTGGAACTGGAGACTCAGACCTGCAGTTAGGCCCGAGTGGCATCAGAAGCCAAGGCCACGACCCAGGGCAGGTGGTGATCAAATCTGAAAGAGGCCGCCATGAGCCCAAGGGGATGCATGTCAAGGAATGCAGGCCAAGCCCAGCAACTGTCCGGCTTCTAAAGATGGCAGCAGGTGCAAGTCAGGGTGGGACAAGATGTGGCTGCTCTTGGCTCATATTTTGGAGCCAAGTTTAGGACCGTACATGTGACAAGGGAACCCATGACCCACGGAGGTGGTGGGCTCTCCCACACTGTAGGCCTTTGAGATGCAGCTGGATGACCATCGGGCAGTGATGCGTTCACTGGAGTCATGCACTGAGCAGGGGTGTGGACCTCCGCTATCCTGTGCTTCTATGGTCCTGTTCACTAGGAACCATTCCCTCCCTGCCCTTGCAGTGGCTCCCTGGGGCCAGCTTCTATGACAAGAGGGGGCCAGCTTCTGCGCAGGATGAGTCACCCAAGTAGTCTCTGGCAGCCTGCAGTCTGTGCAGGTTTTCCCAGTGGAACGCCATCCTCCCATCCCTAGGCCTCTCACTTGGTGCTTCCATGGAGATGTTTTTCTTAATGCAGCTCGCTGTGCTAAAACAAGAGCCACTGGTGTGCAAAGTGCCGTTTGCCTGCTATTAGCGGCTGTCAGGAGCAGTGCTGGGCATTTAACCTAAACTGACCTTCTTGCAACTGAAGCCTCTTGGTCTAACTTGAGCCCCTTTTCTGATTATCGGTGACAAGAGAAAACAATCATTCTCCATTTTCTCTGTGACATCCTCTTAAATATTTCATGGCTCTCGTGGTGTCACTTCTTCTTCCTTTCCTCTTGGCAAAGCACACTCAGACTCTTCAGTTCCCCCTTGCATGTCACGTCCGCTGTTGAAAGCGGCTGTGATTTTGGTGGCCTTTCTTTGTAAAGAGTTGTTCATCAGGGAGTTCTCAAACTTTTTTCATTGTGGGACTCTCTAAGCAGAAAAAACTTAAAAGTTTTGGAGTTAATTCTTGTCTGAGATGATAGTCAGTATCTTTTGGGCTTTTTGGTGACAAAAATAATTGCTTTCCATATGATGCGCCCCCAGTGGTGCATATCGATATACACCACCAGCCAGCACATAATGGTTATGACCATTTCGGCATGAAACTTAATCTATGGCATAATATAAATAATGAGGTTATTATTCATGGAAGCCAATAGTTAAGTTCTCGCTCCCATGCAACAAGACCGGAATGCCCACTTGCATTACAAATTCCTCTCCTCCATTTTTCCTAAAGAGAAGTTGCAAACCCTCACAGATTCCTGGTGGGAAAAGTCATCTAAGGAGATCTGCATGTTACCTGTGAGAATGCCCAATGCAGAGGTGTGTTGCCACCCAAGGCTGCTGATGCTGAACCTCTTCGCACTCAGCCAATCCAAACAGCAGGAAAGAACTTCCTAAAATGCCAGTCTGCATGTGTTGTCTGTGTAGCATTTTCACAGCTGCAAACACACATCCTGTTTAAACGGTCACAAGCTATCCCAGCATTTAGCCTCACCCCCTGCTGCATAGCTCTCTCTGATGTGGAAGGCATTTAACCCTTTGCAGTAGCAACAACAGTTGAAGACTAACATGGAAGACATCCATGCTAATCTCCTTTGACTCTTTGCCCAGAAACCAACCCCAGAACATGGTGGAACAGAATATTCTCACTCCGCACCCCTATTTTCACTTTGTAGAATGGATCCAAGAGGGTTGGGGGAGAATTTGTGGCACCCTGTCTTTTTTGAGGTAAAGGCACTCAGTTAGGAACACCTCATTCAGAGACCCCAGCTCTACAACCAGAAGGCAGCCTGCCCAAGGTGAGCTTGAGGTAGCCTAGATGGTATCTTTGAAAAGCAAATCATGGAAGAAAAGCTTTGAAATGTGATCCTTGTTATGCACAACAGAGAGGATGTGAAGTAGCTGGTGTGAAAGAACAGCTCAATGCATTTATCTGATTTCGGATCTCAAGTCTGTCCCTCCAGCCGCACTGAGTGGAAGCAACTTCCAACTACTCCAGCGACTCTTGACTTGGACTCTGTCCAGATTCCCACTGCCTTCCTTGCATCTTGTCCCAAGTCTTGATTGCTCTGTGCATCGTGGCCCTCTGCTTCTCTGGAAACTCCTAGCAGATTTGACTCCAGGTCTTCAAAGGAGAGGGACGGCCAGGCTTGGCATTTCCAGAGAGGCTGTGCAAGCTCAGTTCAGAGCAGTGCCCTCCAGCAGGGATCCGAGGAAAGGTTCGACGCTTCTAACCAGTGCCACAGGCACCGGTTCTGTGTATACTGCTGAAGGAAGGTGTAAGCAAACAACACAGTTAGCAGGCTTCAATTAGGATCTTGGCAGGGAATCAGAAAGCCAAGTTCTGTTATGCTGCCAGGTCATCAATGGAGCCATCAAGCCATGCCTGCGAGGCGCCAAATCTATCAACTTTACCATATGGTTGCCATCTACCGAGAGCCATTTCCTGCCTCAGTAGAGCAGCCAGGGCTCCCTTCCCACCCCGCCCCAATCTCCAGTTGCAAGCTCGGTTGCTCTGCCTAACGCTCGGTGTTGCTGCCTGGTCACTTGAACAAAAACGAGAACAAGCCCCAAGACTTGGCATGGCAGGTAAGCAACACAGAGCACGCGACTCCTTCCCCAAGGGCTCCATGGTGACGGATGGAACGTGCTGAACGCAGCCCAGACCTTGTCACTAACTGCTACAGTGCTGTAGGTCCTGAAAACATACGAAGTATGAAGGACTTCCTTGCTGGATTGGGAGAGGTCCATCAGGCTCAGCAGCCTGTTTCCAGCAGAGGTCAGCTAAATGACACGGGAAAGCTCCCAGGCAAGATGAGGAGACAACCCCGCATCCTCAGATGTTGCTTGTGCGGCCCCAGAATTCAGAAGTGTGCCACCTTTGCAGGTGGAGTGTCCACTCAGTGGCCATGGCTAGTTGTTGGTGCATTTATCGTCTACGCATCTGCCTGCGGTTTCTTTTCAGCCTCGCTAAATGGTGCCCATCCTCAGCTCTCGCAGTGCTGCGCAAAGCCAGCTTTGCAGAGTGCGAGGGAGCCCTTTTTGTGATATCAGGAGGACAAAAATGAATGGGGCTCTCTATTCTCTGTCCAAAAAGTCAAAGCTGACTCATGCAAGCAGTTCAGATTCCGAACCTGGAGAAGGCAAGTCCTAAATCAACAAGAAATAATGGAAATGTGCACATATTTCAAAAATCCATTTTGCAAGTCATGAGTAGGAGCAAAGAGCGATGCTTGCTCCTGCAGCTCCACTCTCTGACAGCTAGAAATTCTGTGCAGGCTCCTCTCTGGCTTCTAAGATTTCCCCAGGGCTTCCCTACATTTTCAAGTATTCATTCGTTCTGGTGGGGTCCTAGGGACTAGGAACTTGCAGTTCTTTAAGAAGACCAAAATTGAGATTATCAGACTATGAGGCTTTGTGCTTGGTATCACGTTCATGCTTATTTATTTAATGTTTTTAATTGACCACTCTTTTGTGGACACTCTCAGAATGCTGTACAGTGATTAAAACAGCATAAAATAAAACATATGCATAATGATCCTAAGAAAATTTTAAACATAACAAACCACCATAAACCAAGTAAGTAATAATAATAGTAACAACAACACAATGACAACTGATCCACAGCAACCGACCCATCATATAATAACAACTCGTGTAAAATCAAAGTCTAATATTCAACAATTAAAATGACAGGTAAATAAAAAGATTTTAACCGGGCATCGAAATGTATAAAAGGTTGGCGCCAAGCACACCTCCCTATGGATTTGATTACACAGTTGGGCTGCCCCTGCCAAGAAGACCCTTCGCCCTCTGGTCACCTTTCTTATTTCTCTTAAAGGGGGTTCCCAGAGAAGGACCTCCATAGATGATTTTAGGGTCCCTGTAGATGCATGTGGGAGGAGGCGTCCTTTTAGATATCAAGGCCCTAAGCCATTTAGGGCATTATATGTCATTGTAAGCACCTTAAACCAATGCAATTCATAAAGAACAGGGCGTATGTGTTTGTACTGGCTCATCCATGACAACAGAAGGGCTTCCCTATTTTGTACCGACTGTTTGCAAGGGCCGGCCTGCTTAGAGAGCCCTTGAGCTAATAAATGTAGCATATACGTTTAATAATAAACAAACATCAAACAATGAACATTACAATAGCCCAAAGTGAGGATACCAGAGCGTGGATTACCATTTCTAGGTTCTGCTCATCTGGAATTATGGAATATGTACAATCCTGAGAATTGCACTTGTCCCCAGCTGGCTGGGTTCACACAATATGGCAAGCAACTGTGCATGGTTACCATGGTTTGTGGCTTTTTACCACGATCTATCTGACAGACAATCAAGTGGTTTCTACTATATCATGGTTTCCATCCTCCCTGCTCAGTCCTCGCACTGCTGGCAAGTATCCCAGCAGTGACTGTGCCTGCAATTCAATCCCAACATTCATCATTCCCTGCCTATGTCATTGGCCCAGACACAGAGTCTGGATGGCGGCAGCAGCTGCTTCACAGAGGTCTCTGTGGGACTGGCACGGAGAAGCCATGATTCTGGATTCATGAGAAGCGATAACAGTGCAGATAAGCCATAGAGCAAGCCATTGTTTCAAATCACGGTTTCTAAAGGCCAAGCTTACCCTGGCGAAAGACCATGACTGGGTTCAGACAGCACCACAGACTAACAATGGAAAAAAACCCTCCATGGCTTGTTGTGTTGTCTGAACCCAGTAGCCAAGTTCACACACCTTAACCGAGGACTTCATTTCACTTTCTTCTCCTATCTCAAATTTTGAAGATGCACATTTTAGAAACATAGAAACAGAGAGAGTCAGAAGGGGTCTCCCGGGCCATCTAGTCTGACCTCCGGCACCAGCCGGCTCCATTCATGACATGCCCACCATGTGCATGTCCAGCCTGTCTTTGAACACCCTCACCGATGGGGCCTTCAAATTTTCACATTTTAATCCAATTAATTCTCTATATGTATTTTTAGCAAATAAGGACACTTTATGATAGAAGTTTCCTGTGGCAAATTTGAAGCATGGGGGTGGCAAGCTGCCATGCTCAGACTTGCATCTTAGAATCACAGAATAGCTGCATCCCAAGATTTCCTAGTGCAGAAGGTTCACCAGCAGGTAAAAGAGCATAACAAGATTCCTGCATCTGAAAATGCTGCAGGAGAGAGAATTTCTCCTGGTACAACTTTTCACTCAGTCAATAGCAATTCCCCAGAGAAAATGAGTGGAAGCAGCAGTCTTTTAGCACGAGCTACCTATAGATCGGGATGCGTGAGGGACCCATTTGGGGGTGAAATCCGTCAGTTTCCCTGGGCTCAGCTCCCCCGCATGACCAGTAGCCGTGTCTCTTTTCCATGCCACGTGCAGCAGCCATTTGGCCCGCTGCATCTCATGCAGCAGAAGGCTGGTCCTGCGGGGCCCACCAGGAATGGAGCCCCGTGTAGCACTGGCTGCGTCACTCTTCTGCGTGACTTGTGGCAGCCGCATGGGTGGCTGCCCTGGACGCAGGAGAAGGTCACCAGTTGCGCAGTCTTCACTCTGCAAGCGTCCTGGGCTTCCTCCTTGCGTGGTTTGCCCTGCAAGACCAGGCCAAACAGAAGAGGAAGTCTACAAATGCTAGAGAGACAGACCCTGCTTGGATCCATCCCACACCTTTTCAGAGGGCATCCTGGGAGTCATTAAATATGTCCATCTGCTGCCCGGCATTAAGGGAATGTGCACAGACGGGGGAGGCAGTCTGGATAGCTTGAGAAGGGGAGCGGGAACGATCCTGCCTCCTTCATAATTAATCTGCACTTGTGCTGAGCCAGGACAAGGCTCCCTTTTCCTCCTCTCCCTCCCCTTTACAAGCTGCCTCCTTCAGGCTCACCCTGCAGCAATCACTACTAGCAACCCTGCCAGCAAGCTGCAGCAGAGGAGAGGGGAAGCATAAGACCTGTTGATTCCCCCCTCCTCTTCCCTCCACATCGCCTTTTCCTTTTCTGCCATCTCCCCCACTCACCCCCGAATGCAAGCTTTGCAGGCAGGGACTGTTTTGTTTTGATGAACTGAATGTAAGCTGCTGCAGTAGGCTTTTTGGCATTTTGCCATGATGACTAAAAGCCGTTGACAGACTAGACAGACGGCTTGTATGCCCTATCAAAGCTACAGGTGACACTTCATAAAGAGAAGCTTCAGCTTGCATTCTGGAGAGCAGATTCTGCAAGAGAAATGCATTTTCCCTAGGAGCTGAGCATGCACCACCCATAGGCTCGTCTTCCCAAGCCCGAACTTTCCTGGGGTTCCGAGTGCTTAGCATTGTCCCCTGTTTGGTCACTTAAATGGCTCTTTGTGCCTAGTCAGACTTGGAAAAATGTTGACCCACATTATATTTGCATTGGCACCACCTATAAGAGTGTCATGCCAACAAATGAATAGAAGTGGATTTTAGAAAATTAATGGTTGTGGAAATAATGTTTCGTGACTGCCTGTAGGCCTGGCTAGAGAAATATCTTTCTTTCCCAATCTAGGGTGCAGCATAAATACCAGGGCCTCATCTAAGGCCTACATAGGTAGACCTTTAAAATTTCCTCATAATGAATTTCGGTCTGTCTGGCTTAGCTCAGCCTCATCTGTCTCACAGCAGCTTGTGGAAGGGACCTGCTGACCCTGGGAACTACAGTCCTTCAGCTAAAAAGCCCCAGGGGATTGAAACGCATGTTTGCAAAGCATGTGCTCCAGCCCTAAACAAAATGCTGGCTCGCTTCTAGAGGAGACCCTTCCACAGATTCATCTCCCTAAGAAGTTTAGGTCAACGTAAAGAGCAGAACGTTCTCTGAAGCAGTGCCACAGCTTTGGAACGCGCTCCTTACGGAAACAAGCCAGGCTGCAGCGCTTCGAAACTTTAAGAGGCAAACTAAAGGAACATTTTGTTTTGCCAGGTTTTTAAAGACCGATTATTTGCTGGGTTCCGCTTTTATTATTATTTTGTGTTAACTCTTGCTGTAGCTTTTGGATAGTGGTTTTTAGGCAGCTGGCTTTTAGGCAGGAGAATTGTATCGACCTGAAGTGCAAGATCTGGGGAGGGGTGTCCGAATGTGGCAAATGGCACCCCGTGCTTACGCTGGGGTCTATCGGCTCACTTCATGGAGAAAGACCCGAGAGAGAGGGTGACACAACTGCCTCAGGAAGCAGATATTGGAAGTATGCCAGCGGCTTCCCATCATTCCCCAGAGTCCTCTCCGTGAGCCTGCCCTGTTCTCCCCAAACTGCCCATCCCACTGGCTTCTGCGCATGGGAAAGGCGAGGGCCGCCATCTTGTCCTTTGCCTTGGGCAGCAAAGTCTTGGGCTGGCCCAGGGTGGAGAAGATCTTCTGCACTTATAGTGAGACGTACGGAGAAAGCCCTCTTTTTCCAACTAAGTGAAAGGACCCTCCTGCCCCCATTCGTGCGCTGGATGTCACGGTACGTGCTTGTTGCTTCAGAACAGGCCGTAGCCTCAAGAAGATGCGGAATAAAACATGTTCACATCACCATTCCCTCGCCCCATCAAAAGGTCTCTTTTGACAGCCTGCCTTTGCACCAACAGGCTGCAGCCCCTTCTCATAGATGGAGATGCAATTTGAGCAAAGAAGCTTTCCTGGTGACGTTGAGGCGCCTGTCAAAGAACTAACAAACAAGTTTCCTTCTCCCAGGATGCTTAAGGCAGAGAATGAGCTTCTCTCGTTTCCTGCAGCTGGTTATGCTCACCGAGAGCTGAATGGAGGGCGTCTTTTCTTGTTCTCATTAGCCTCCTCATATTGTTCAGCTTGGCCCTGTTCCCCACCAGGGACTCTTCTGAAAGATCTGCCCCAGGAGGCTTCCTTTTCCCTATTCTAGGCAGTTTAGCATTCTCTCCATCTTCAGGAGAGGAAAGGGGGGGAAAAAACAACATTTCATTTCTTCATTTCACAAGCTGTCACAAGTTCTTAAAGTTAAATGTCTTCACAAGCACCCTCTATTCTGTGAAATTATTCTTTCTGTTTAAAGATTCATTGATACTGCAGCTTCAGGGGAGAGTGGGGGCGAGGGGGGAATTCAGTCTCATTCCTTTGGTCAGAAATTATCACAAGGAGCAAGATCAGGTCCGATAAAAATACACACTGACTTTGGCCCTTGGGTCACTTCATCAGTTCTCTGCAGCGTCGGCCCAAGTGAGCATAAATCCTAGAGCATTGAATAAGGAGTGCAAATGTTTTAATGCAGAGCGGTGGGCATAAATTCTGCAGGACTTTACAAAAGCAGCAGAAATACAGCCCTGCTTTTCAAAGGGGCGTAAAACGTACACAACACTGGAAATGATTCATGTGGGTGCCGTCGTGTTAAATCATACTGCATGGAATAAAGTAGGCACCAAGCAGATCGGGAGTGCCTCATCCAGGCTTGGAGTCTCTTGGTTGGGATGAAGCTCCCCACTGCCCTCTGGGCACATATTAATGAGAGGTCTCTTTGCCTTCCTATTAATTAGCAGAGCAGAGTGGCCCGGTCAGGAGCAGGGTCCAGCAAAGGCAAGGTTGAACCCATGCCAAATCCCAGGCCTTTGGTGGGGCCCACTCGTAAGGGCCCCCCCAAGTTGCTCCTCCTGTTCAGATAGTCCGTGTGTCCCCCTGCCTCGTGCTTTGACCCAGGCAATGGTGTTGAGGGATGGAGCAGGAGATGACATGGCCTCCTTGCTTGTGGCCCCCTGCCTGTCCAGGAAACAACCGGGAGCCATGGTGCAGAAGATGAGGAGCATGAGCTGCTGGGGACAATGACAGGGGAAGCGAGACTCTCAGAGGGGGCTGCCATCGAGGGGCTTTGCTTGAGGGCCCTGAGCACCCAGAGCTGGTCCTAGGCCTGGTCAAGAGCTTAACGCAAGAACATAACAAAGGTGCTGCAACTCTTCCGGGGCCGCTTACCCCACCTGCATTGCACTGAAGGAGAGGTCCAGCTGCAGCATGAAGGGGAGAAGCGCTGAACGGCAGGGGAGGTTGGCATTCCTCATCCCCTGCAGGTTTAATTTTGAGTTTTATGGGACCTGGAGGGAGGGCAGACACATTAGGCAAATGAGACCAGACTTTCCTCGCTGCCAATGACTCATGTATGGATTGGCCATGTGCCCTGCTTTACGGAGGACCGTCCTCTGTTTAAAGGCACACTGTGCTCCAGGCTAGCCCACTTCAGCTGCCCCCAAAAGGGAGCTGGACTTCAACTCCCACCTTTCCTCACCATGAGTCATTCTGGCTGGGGTTGGTGGGGGACCAGGCTGGGGAACCCTGCTCTGTCTGAAGGGCTGCCTGGTCCATGCCCCAAAGAACCAAGGAACGGAGAGCAAGAAACCCTGAGGCTACCCATCCAGAGTTATCACATCAACAGGTAGCAGCACATGGACGGCAGGCCCAGGAGGCTCATGGTCACTCGGCCACAGCCTTCTACAATATGATGAGATGTATTGTTATATGTCCCAATTCAAGTGCCATCATTATTTCTAAATTTGGGGCTACACAGATTTTCAAACAGGGGAAAGAAGCAGCTGTGAAGAGACAGCAAGCACAACATGAAAAAGGTAAGTAAGAGCGGTTCATAGAATTTTTCACTCATAACCCAATTCCCCCTTCACTCCTAAAACTTTTATGGGCAGAAAATGCAGCGCAGCCTTCCAGATAAAAGATGCTAGCGAAAGTCATTGCACGAACCCAGGTCACTAACTTATCTGGCCTGGGACAAAGATTCTGCCATATGTCCAAAAGACAGTGCTCAATAAGATCCCGAGGGAAAGCTCAGCGCTTTCACAGCTCATCCCAAAGATCTTTTAAGGTATCAGGCATCCTTAAAGCAACAATAAACTTTCTATGAATTGGGGAACAGCTGCAGCACTTCATTTTAAGTCAGTATTTACTACTTCTGCCACTGGATTCCACCTGAAGCAACACTTGAAGCAACTTGGGGGCTGGTTTGTTTTCCTGGGGGCAAAAAGTGAAAAAAATGGAAGACGTTCAAGTTCTGGTTTGACTTCGCTCTTGGTTTAGAGTAAAGGGAAGTGCAGTTGTAAAACTCAGCTGAGGAAATGTTATCAACTTGTCACCTCACAGCATGGCATGCCGGGAAGCGGGTTGACTTGGCAACGCGGCTAGTCAAGCAAACTTGACACGTGAAAGATACCAGGCCCAGGCCTTGAAATCCGGACAAAACAGTCCATGGAGACGGCTTTGGGGAATTCTCCCTTACAACCTGGGGAGGCACATAACTGCAAAGCCAAATGAAATACCACAAGCCAATCCAGGGTAAACACTCAGGCCTTTCAGAACTGCTCACAAAGAGCAGATGGAGTGGGTTTGGAATGGGGGGGGGGGGAAGAGAGAGAGCGAGAGAGAGAGAGAGAGAGAGAAAGGGAGGGAGGGAGGGAGGGAGGGAGAGAATTCTGCAGAAGGGATGCCGAGCAGGGAAAATATGTAAACATGTCCGAGCAATGCAAAATGGGAGGAGGCAGGGGAAGAGAAGGGGGTGCCTCAAGCTTCATGGAGGAGGCGGTACAGGGCCCTTTCTCTCCTCAGACCAGCACTCCCTGAGCATGGCAAAGCAGTACATGCCTCCGAAACTACAGCCCCGGATCTGCAGACATTTGCTGGCCTGGTTTCCATAGCGCTGTCATCCTCAGCCTTGAGAACTTGGCACAGAGGCAAACTCAGCAGGGGGACGGGTGGTGGGGAGAAGTGTCTTGTTTCGGAAATTGGCCGAGGCAGCTCTTATTCCATTTGCAGCCTTGGGCCAACTGGGACGAGCTTCACTCCTCTAGGTTTACCCTATAACAGCCCCGGTTCACCCCACAGTAGAGTTTGAAAGAGCGGTCCCAGGTTGGGACCACTCTCCCAAGCCCATAATCTAGGGATGCACATCATTGCTGCTGGTGCTGCCAAAATGTGTAATTAGCTGATTCACTGGGCAAAATGTGTCTGTTCAATTTTTGCTATTAAGTTAAAAGTTCGTTGTTAACTTTGGAGTTGATTGCATGCTTTGGAGTTGGCATCATACAGTATTACACAAGGGTTGTGGAGAAATCCATCCTGGAGCTGGGAATCCCTCTGTTTTCCTGGGCTCCGCTCTCGGAAGTCCAAGTTCCTGGTGTGCATGTCCAACACTCGTGTGGTCTTCACGAGGAATTGAGCCTCATGCACTGCACAGGCAGCGTCCCTCTTCTTCGTGAAAGAAGGTTGCCGGTTGCACAACCTTCATTCTGTGAGCATTCACAGACCTCCTCTCAGCTCGGCACACGTCCAAGGCTTTTCCATGAGAGGAATGTCCA
This sequence comes from Varanus salvator macromaculatus, assembly GCA_023646645.1. Taxonomy (NCBI): domain Eukaryota; kingdom Metazoa; phylum Chordata; class Lepidosauria; order Squamata; family Varanidae; genus Varanus; species Varanus salvator. Next base: position 1,459,728 of record JAIXND010000757.1, read on the forward strand.
TGAACTAAGAAGGATGCATTCCACGGGATTTTGTGCCTTCCCTAGCCATACAGATCCAGGCACTCTCAGAGAAAGATGGACGTTGGGGTCACTTCCACTTTTGAGTCATTTCTGGTCTATTAAAAAAGAAGAGATGTTAAAACTGGGTTGTTATATTTGCATTGTTAACACTTACCCAATGATTCCTTTTGGCCCGAAAAGGTACGTTACAATAACATGCAATAAATGTTCTTCTTCATTTAGCGAGTGCTTTTCTTGCTTATTTTTCTGTGCAAATTCACCAACTGTTGTGGGGAAAGAAGAGCTTTCTGTTTACGCTAAGCGTTTATGCTAAGTGTAACAAGGCCATTGTAATTATCTTGTCTCAAAGCTGAATGGTGGTAATTCTTGGCTGGCTGCAACACATTGAAGCGCGAGGCCTGCTGTGAATGTGAGGCCCTGCACAGATCACTTTCTCTAGATTTGCAGGCATCCTACGACTTCAATCCCCTAATGCTGAGCTGAGGTCGTCTCATTGGCATGTGGTGCTGCTGTCGGTCTGCCTCTGAGGACAAGGAGGCCTCCCAGGTCCTTCTTCATGCAACCCGTAGGAGGTAGGTAGTTGGCGATCCACAATTTCCCACTGGTGATAATCAGCCGTGGCTAGTAGACTTCCCATCACGCCATCGTGAAGGCAGGCACATGAAACAACCAATCAGAAAAGGGGCACATTACTTGGTGGGACATGATGTCTTATTGTACTAGACAAAGCCATCCAAGAAACGCCTTAAATTATACATATGGAAACACTGCTCTAGCTGGGACTTGGTTCCGAATTAAAAGCAAGCCCTTGTCTGAGATGGCATGGGTGAATTTGCTACATTTTGAGTACATTATGAAGTCACCAGTCACTAGACCCAGTGTGGTGCTGGTGTCGTGGTGACAATGTTGGACTGGGACTCAGGAGACCCAGGTTCTAGACCCCGCTCGGCCATGAAGCTCACTGGATGACTTTGGGCCAGTCGTAGCCACTCAATCTAACCTGCTTCACAGGGTTGTTGCGAAGATAAAAGGGAGACAAAGAGGAATAGGCATGCCATCGTTGTCTACTTGGAGGGAAGGCAAGATGTAAGAGAGTCTTGTTCTGAGCAGACCCCTGGCTCAAGCTAGAGATCCAGGGCAGGTTCCAGTCTTGGAGCACTGGTCAGCACCCAAGGGCGTAAGAAATGGCCTTACGTTCTGCTTGCTCTAACATTCACATCCAGCTCAAAGCCTCTGAGTAGCAGCAGAAGACAATCGTCTCTTGAACCACTGCTGACAAAAAAACTGGTGTAACATGTGAACAGGTGAGGTGCATTCACATGGAAGGGTCCCAGCAATAACTATCAGAAGGTGCTGTGCAGCTATTTCATCCTTTCCCCTTTAATGGCATTTCCTCCAAAAGACAAAGAGGTGGAAGAAACGGGAGGAAAACATGCGAAGGGGGTGAGTGAAAGGAGACATCATGCGGACTCCGACTGAACCAGGCGAGATGGTGGCATGGAAAATGGCTGCACTGGAAGCAGCTGCAGCCTCTGTATGAGAGCACTTATTCCCCTACCACAATGGCTGGGTTCAGACCACACAAGTTGGCCTTTAGAAACCAGCCTAAGAAACAATGGCTCGCTCCATGGTTTCTCTGTACCGCTGTCTGTAGCAGCTTGTTGTGTAATCTGAATCCAGGATCATAGTCCTGGTGTGCAAATACCACAAAGTATGAAGACCAATGTGAAGACCAATAAGAAGGAGCAGACAACATGGGCAGGGAACAATGTACCTTGGGGTGGAGTTTCAGGTGTGGTGGCTGATAGGATACATGCAAACGACAAGCGGACTGAGCCAGGAGGATGGAAAGTACTTGATCATCTGTTTGGTAGATCATTCTAAAAACAAACAACCCCCCCCCCCCACACACACACACACCATGATAATCATACATGGGTTGCTTGCCAGTTGTGTGAGCTGAGCCAGTATCTTAATTTTATAAACCTCCATCGTAACCCTCCTTAAAACCCAATGATCACTTTCTTTGCACTTAATATGCATATTTAAAATAAATCCAATAACACCTTTGGCTGGCAATAAGAGGGGATTTCCTCCCTATGCAAATAAGAGCTTCAAAGGATAATTGTTTCATCCAGGTTGCAAGTTACAGTAAGAGATAAAGGGTTAACATTTCTCTCCTTATTTGCTTCACTTCTGATAATTGGCAGCTCCCTGCCATGTTACAATTTGCACTGTTTACACTGTGCATGTTAAATGGAAAAGCGCATTTACCGGTCGATGCTGTACATGCCTAACCCTGGGCAGACAGTCATCTGAACTACACTGGAAATGCCACATCTGTTTTGGCCCACATACATGGGGAAAAGCTCATGCTGCCTCTCTCTTCAGAGAGGGGAAAAAGGAGGAACCCGAGAACTACAAACCAGTCAGTCTGACATCAGAGCCTGGGAAAATTCTGGAGCAGATTATAAAGCAGTCAGTCGGCAAACACCTTGAAAATAATGCAGTGATTACTAGAAGCCAACATGGATTTGTCACAAACAAATCTTTCCAGACTAATCTGATCTCGTTTCTTGATAGGGTAACCTCCCTGGTTGGCTGTGGGAACGCTGTGTACACAATATATCCCGACTCCAGCAAAGCTTTTGACAACGTGCCCCATGACATCCTGATCAGAAAACTAGCTCTGAGTGGGCTCGATGGATCAACTACCAGGTGGATCACAGGATAATGGGAGGCGCTGTGCTTCTATTTAAATTAGCAGAGTTTGCAGTTCTCATCCATGCCAATCAATTAGCGCCTCCCCGTGCTTTGCAAATCAGCGCCTTCCTTTGTTTTCCTTCTTAGCACTGTATGTCTGCCTTTCTAGCAGCCACCCAAAAGGAGTCCCCAGTCCAAGTCCTACAGGGGAACAGCCCTCGCTCAACGGTGGAGCATGTGCTTTGCATGCACAATGTCCCTGCTCTGATCCCAGCATCTCCAGGCGCTACCGGGAGACTTCCTGGAGAGCGGTTGGCGGTCGGTGCAGAGGACTGGGCTGGAGGCATCGATGGCCTGGCTCGATCTAAGGCCACTGGCTGGCATTCCTTGGAGCCCAGCCAGGCCTTCCTTAGGCAGGGAACATGCCAGCAAGCAAACAAAGCCTTGGGCAGCCACACAAGTGGCGCTGGGGGAGGGGAGGGACAGCAAACTGTCCCCCACCAAACCCACCAGTGCTCTGTGGCTGTCTTTGGGAATCATTAGGCAGATAGCTCAGGAAACACGCTGACATCTCTGATTAATCTGCCGCTTAGCCACATCCGTAGTCTATATCCTGGGCATGTCAGGACTGGACAGAGGAGAAATTCTGTTTGCACTGAGAAGCAGACCTTTCCGTGAAATATCTAGGGTGAAAGAAGGGATAGCCTGGACTTCGGGGTAACTAAGAGAATTCGAAGACGACTTTGTTTGCATAGGGTTTCCATAAAACTAGCTGGGCTAACTGGACAGTCCATAGTTCAGGGCATGCCCAAAGCAAATGCTTACAAAGGAAAGAATGTGTGTATTATTTAGCTATACTGCTCTACAAAGGAGCACACACACACACACACGCTCATGCACACACAAACCAGGGGAAGAACTCTCAAAATGGCAGCGAAGAGGCCGAAGTCCATTCCAGCTGTGCAAAGCAGGCTATTGTGCAACCCGAAGCACAGTTGCGATGCTGTAAATCCCACTAAACACGGCGAGGCTGACTTCTGAATCAACACAGGCTGGATTGTGTTACAGGGGTAACACCATAAAAAGAGAAAAGCTGCTTATCGGTGAGCAGAATCTGGCAGTCTTGTATGCCTTATGCTGGGCCCAGCGCTTGCAAGCTGTGTGAAATTCCAGGGCTTCTCGGGGGGGGGGGGGGGATGAGCCACCTGATCCATTCGCTGTGCGCAGGGCCTTGCATGCATGAGAAAAAGCACCCGCCGAGAGCTGGATGGCGGTGCACACCTCGAGGAAAAGACTTTGTCCCACACAGGATACGTGCAGTTTCCACAGCCTGCATTCTTCAGTTGTGTCATGCCACAGCTGACATGAGACACATCAGGTTGCAAAAAGCACATCTACAGAGGGATTTGGTAGAATTCCTTCAGGCTGGGATGTACCAAGTTCAACATTCTGGGTGGAGAATCCTAAATGGGTGGTCATCGCTGCACCTCATGACAATGAATTCCTGTCCTTATCTACAGGCATTGTTCTGGATCTCCCCTGAGTCTCCTTGTATTATCCCTCCATGGGGTTTTCCTCTCCTGTTTTTGTGCTCCTCAAAATGTTCTTTGCTTCAGAATGAAACATCACTAGTCCGGAGAATTTCCCAGAAAAGACATCCATGCTCCGAGCTCGAAAAACATTTATAAAGAGTAGAACTCAGAAAACATTTGTTCTTTTCATTCAGACTCAGTGTTCTGGGTGGAGGACTGCCCGCATGGGTACTCTTGCCTTCAAAATAGTTCATGCACAAAGAGAATTTCTGTGTCAAGGAACATTGATCCAGCCTGACATTTTCCTTAATATCCTAAGATCTTGTTTGCAGTGAATGCCTGTCTGTCTGTCTGTCTGTCTGTCTGTCTGTCTGTCTATGAAACCCTCTCCCCATACCCTGAGGTGACACAGTCCAGGAATTATTCATCATTTACCACCTGAGGCAAGGTGGCAGATTCTGCTCGTGTGATTTATTTGTTTGTTTGTTTATTTATTTCATTGATCTTACCTACATCCAGATTTTGAACTTTTCCCCATGGAACTCAAGGTCGCTTGCATGGTCCTATCTTTATTTTCTCTTCACAACTATGTGGTGAAGGAAGGCTGGGCTGAAATTTGGGTGGGTCGGCCAAGATCACACTCTGACCTTTGCAGCCGAGAAGGGAATTTGGACCCTGGTGTCAGTAGTCTCCTAGTAGTGCATCCCAGTCCTTTGTGGACTGAGCAGTACGACTGCATGCCGCGTTCTTGGGCCGAGGCCTCATTTGGAGGGAGACGGTCCTTGCCATGTCCCAGTTTGCATTGCTCAAGATGAATGCCTGCCTTGGGACCCTCACGGGGCTGCGTCTGCAGTGGCCTCATCCCAGTGATAGGACTGGCTGGAGGAGTTAAGAAGGCCGAGAGCCTTGTGTGTGAAGAGAGAATTGTTGCCGTCGGCTCCTGAAGGGCCCACTTCGGGGTTTATACTGGACATTTGACTTCTTCAACAGCTAGTTTTTCTACAACTAAATGCAATGTTTATTTCCAACAAGTGGCTGCAGGAGGGGCCCAGGGAGGGAGGGAAGGAAGGAAGGAAGAAAAGGAAGGACACTTATTGAATAATTGTGCAACCTTCAAGAAAAGTCATAAATTATCCAGCTCTATCTGTCACTATAATTTCCAGGCAAAGTCCTAATGAATCTTTTTAAACAATAGTGTAAGGACAGGTCGGGAAATGTATTGGACCATATAAGCACTTGGGTAAGCAAAGGAGAAGCATTAATAATAACTGAAAGTCATCTAGAACCAAACCTGTGCCAATGTAGAGGGGCTGGCTGGACTTCTGAACATGGTTAAAAAGACAATGGCCTCATTTTACTTAATAACTACTAGGCAAGTTCTCCTGAGGGAGAACTGGCATCAAAGAAAAAGTGGGAAGGGCACGGATCCTAAAATCAGTAGTAAAGGGGAAGAAGGTCCAGGGTGTTAGTGCTAAGGAGAGCAAGGGATGTGAGCATTTCACAAAACCCCGTAAAAGGGAAACCCATTTTGACGATCTTTGCAAAACAGACCCGGAAGTGTGTGTGCTGCATCCAAAACCACAGACAGTCCTTTTGCAAAATAGCTCTTTATTGTCAAATCACATTACAGCTTTCAAGCTAATTGGAAGACTAGTCTCTGTGCAAACTTAGTTGCACCCCAGAGACCCTAGCTCTGAAAAGCCCTCCTTTTCAGCAATGCTGGGCTCCACCCCTCTACATTGGGGTGGGTGGGTCCTTTCGTAGAAGGGCAAGCCTCTGAGATCCACGCAGGCAGTCTAACTGGGCAGATTTTGTACACCGGTGTTGCATCATGGGGTCAGGGGCTGGACAGGACATGGGCTCATCATCCACCTCTCCTTTGCCCCCTCCCCTCTCTTCCAAGCCCTGACTGTCCCATGGTCTGTCTGACAGCCTTAAGGCAGGTCCACTCTGCCCACCTGGATTCCCACACCCATCAGTCTTCACCATCCCCTTCCGAAAAGATGGTATATCCCATACCAAGACTAACTATCTCACCCATTCCCTACACCGATCAGTTGAGCTCTCATTGCCACTAAGCCAGTGAGGAGTGCATAGCAGGAGTGGCTGAGATGGTCTTCACCTCCCACATCTCATGCTCGGCATGTCAGCCAGAGAGCCATTGAGCTGAGACATGTCATCAAGAGCGGGGAAGGAGATGGCCAGACCATCACGATACCTCATCTCCTGGCAGCTCCAGTTTCCCTCCTCCCTTCCCTTCCCTTCCCCTCCCCTCCCCTCCCAACCCTGTTTCCTCCTTCTCTGAGGTCACTTTCCCAACCTCGGAGCAGTAGCCATGTGGTGGCTTCCACACCTGCTGTGATGGGGCAGATTGGAGCAGCCCAGAGCTGGGAATCTGACTTATTCTGTGGCCCACTAGACGGTCTCCACTTTCTTTGTCTTTTTTGGTAATGCATCTCCCCTATTTTGACAATGCATAGGTGACCATCCAAGAAGTGGATTGGTTGGGCACTTGCTAGGGATCCAAAATGGGCCCAATGCTACAGTTACTCTACTTTAACCAGGGCTGGGGATGTTGAAGAAAACTGCATTAGATTCAAATGTGCTTTGATTTCTATGAAACTGACCTTTTTTTTTCAAGGTGTGTGCATTCCATGGACTGGAGACCAGGTGTTTTTTTTTTTAACTTTTGGGGGAGATTTACATAAATTTGCATTTATGTTAATAAAAGTGCATGTGAAAATTAGAATTAATATGAATGAGTACAAATGGAGGTAAATTCTTGTACTTCCCTAATTTCACCCGTGAGCATATAATATAATGGAAAGATCCTGGCCAACCATGAAAAAAAGGTGGAATGGATTTAACAAAATCTACCCATCCTTAACCAGAACACCCAACATCAGACAGCCTAAGAGAACCAAATTTAAAGTTTTCGTGACTTCCTCTTCTTCTTTATGCATTGACAACATTTATACAGGCATATCCCATTTTATTGAGCTTTGCTTTATTGCACTTCACAAATATTGTGCTTTTTCCAAATAGGTTTGTGGCAACCCTGCATTGAACAAGCGCCATTTTTCAACAGCATTTGCTCACTAGTGTCTCTGTGCCACATTTCGGTAATTCTTACAGTATTTCAAATGTCTTCATCATTATATTTGCTATGGTGATTAGTGATAGTGAGCTTTGATGTGACTATTGTAATTGTTTTGGAACGCCACAAACCACACCCATATAAAATGGCAAATGTAATCGATAACCGTGTGTGTCCACCCATCTCTCTCCCTCTTCTTGGGCCTCCCTATTCCCTGAGATACAACGATATTGAAATTAGGCCAATTAATAACCCTACAATGGCCTCTAAGTGATCAAGTGAAAGAGTTGTGTATCTCTCACTTTAAATCAAAAGCTAGAAATGATTAAGCTTCGTGAGGAAGGCATGTCAAAAGCCAAAACACACCAAAAACTGGGCCTCTTGCACCAATCAGCCAAGCTGTGAACTTTTATATGCACTGGGAAAATTTGTGTGACTCGCTTTATTGCAATATTTGCTTTATTGTGGTGCCCTGGAACCAAACCCATAATATCTCCTGCATATAATTCCACATCTAAACAAATTCCAACAGGGCAAACAATAAAAAGTTCAAAGAAAACATGGTATTAAAACAAAATGCCATTAAAATTGCAGTGCCTGGACAGCCAAAGGCAGCTTCCTGAAATAAAAGATGCTTCTAGGAAGCTCCAGAACTACTCAGTGTTGCAGCCTGCCTGACCTCCAGAGGCAGGGAGTCCCTTCGATCTAGAGTCACCACACTGAAAGGTCTTCCCCAGGGAGCCACCAGCTGGGTCACAGGTCCTTCTGCAACCACTGGAAGGTTTCCATCAGGTCACTGCAAGGACCGGGCAGGCTGCTAAGGGAGAAGGTGGTCTCTTGGGAAAGCCCCTGAGGTTCTCAGTGTTCCAGGAGCCCCTACCCAAATCACAGGGCCAGCCCCTCACTGTCAGCTATAGCGCTGGAACTGTCTGGCTGGGCAGATGGTGTCTCCCTTCCCTAACCTTTCTCTCCACTGGCAAGTGCTTTGGCTAAGACAGAGGGACACATAATGTAGGAGAGCCAGTGTGGTGTCGTGGTGAAGAGCATGGGACTGGGACTCAGGCGACCTGGGTTCGAGTGCCCGCTCAGTCATGGAGCCAGCTGGGCAACTTTGGGCCAGCCACAGACGCTCAGCCCAACCTACCTCACAGGGTTGTTGTTGTGGGGATGAGGTGGAGGAGGAGAATGATGTAAACTGCCTTGAGCCCTTTGCAGGAAAAAGGCAGGATATAAATCGAAAAATAAATAAATAGAAATAAAATTCTTTTCACAAGGAGTGGCTTCTCCATTGGGCTGGCCCTCCAAGGCAGAGGGTTTTGGAGGGGGAGGGAAGGCAGCTGGAGAAGTCTGCAGGAGCTTGTATCCTGGCTCCTTCTGTCTTCTCCCCTCCCTGTCCACTGGAATAACCCCTTTTAGCCCCTCTCAGATCACTTTCCCAATCTTGGAGAGCATCTGGTTTGGTTCTTTTGCACCAGCAGAGAGGGGAGAAGGGGTGGACAGAGCTTCAGTTCTCAGCTCCGTGGTCAAAGTCTAGGAATCTAGGGATCCAAACTATCCTGTGGCCCCTCAGCGGCTCTTAGGGGCCCGAGGGCTGCTCCCTCCGTCAGCTTATGGAATTTGCTGCATCAGATGCTGTTAAAGTCCTTTGCTTGGAACTGGTTTATGCCTTTGACCTGTGCCCTCCCTCTCCGAACTAGGGTTCCTTGCTGCTAGATTACAAAACATGCGGGAAACCAGGCTCTTCAGGTTTTATGCTTTTCATGTTCATCACTTCCTGAAAAAGACCACTGTTTTCTCGCAGGTAACAGCATTATCTTTCTTTTCTTTGTATGCATAGACTGATAGCTTCAGAATTTCCACTCCTAGGGCAGCTCATAACAATAAGAGCAATTTAAAGCAAACAAACCATGATGACAACTTTGAATCATAGTTAAATAAGCAGGAGTGTAAAAACGTAAAAGCATAGAAGCAGGAGATTAAAGTCATTTTTTAAATTTTGTTTTTTCAAAGAAGCAGGTAAATACAGAGGTGTAAGACGAGATGCCAGATTGCCAGGAGAGCCTCTCCTAGGTAAGGGTGGAAAATCTGTCAGTTTCACTTTCTCTCGTACTTGATTTTTTCAAAAATCTTGAATTATTTCCATCCCTAATATGAAGAACTTGGCAAATTTTGGCAAGTTCTTTTCCAACAATGAATTGAAATGACTCCTGATGAAAGTGAAAGAAAAAACTGCAAAAACGGGACTACAGCTGAACATTAAGAAAACAAAAATCATGCCAGCAGAAGAATTACACAACTTTAATGTTAACACTGAAGAAATGAAATTGTGAAAGCATTTACATACCTCAGCTCAGTCATCAGTCCAAATGGAGACAGCAGCCAAGAAATTAGAAGCCTGAGACTTGGAAGGGCGGCAATGAAGGAACTAGAAACACTTATCAAGGAAATTTCACTGGAGATCAAGGCACTCCTCAGGATGTGTGAGGACGCCATTCGTTTCCCTGCGCTCAGCTCCACGGACTCCATGTCTGCTTCGCAGAGGCCCCGAGCCTGCATTTTTGGCAAGCACACCTGCATTTCCAGGGGTTCACCAGAAATTGAGGCCGATGCACCTGCTTGCAGCTCCCCTCTTCCACACCTAGCACTGTTGTGGCCATTGCCACCAGGTGAAGAAGGATATCAGTCACTGGGATCGGCACCTGAGACACCCACTCACAACACCTCCTCCACATCCTGAGGTCATTTCAGGTCCATCTAGTCCACCACTCCGGAGACAGGGCGGCCAAGCAGCTGCCCACGGGATCCCTCAAGCAGGATGGGTGCAAGACACCCGACTGCCCAAGCTCCTCAGCCACGGGTGCCACTCGCGAACACCGCACTTCATTTGCCATTTGGATGCCCACCTTCCCTGCATGGAGAGATCCCTTTGGAGCTCCTTTTGGTTCTGACCTCTCTAAATGGTTTGGTGCCATCAGCAAACTTGGCCACTCCACCACTAACTCCTAATTCCAGGTCATTGATGAAGAGGTTGAAAAGCATTGGCCCTAATCCTCAAACACATGGGAACCCAGTGGTTCCTCCTCTCGCTTGAGAGAAGCTACCATTTATTCCCGCTCTGCTTTCTGTTCTTTCACCAGATGAGGACTCTGTGATTTTATAATTGCTGAAGGACAAGCGAGCAGGAAAATGCTTGGTGTAGTAAATAAGAGAGAAAATATGATATTATTATTATTGATTGTGTGTGTGTGGGGAATGCAACTGAATGATGCAGGCTGGCTTTATGCCCGGCCAGACATGTTAGAATGAGACTACTTCTATTTAAATCTGTACAACTGTACTCCAGTTTTGTGTTCATCTGTGTGAGTTGGTGACCACTAGTCCATGATCATGGGGAAGAAGTACATGTCACAAACATTTACAAATCCTGAAGGTCTGACTTATGCCAACCAGATAAAGGATTTATTTGAAAAATTCATACATCATTCATTATTATCCTGTTTTAAATAAAATTGCTCAGGCATCCAATCAGAGGACAGAAATGAGAACACGGGACATTTAGGGCAAATCATAAGCTGTGACTATAATGACTAGATTAATGAACCTTGCGAAAAAGCCATTGGATGGAATTCATTTGCATATTTGTATTGGCATTAGCATGAGTATCATTTCTGTTAAACCAGAACCCTCGGGGAATTGCTCCAATAGCAGCCAAGTGGGTTTTGATGGGATGGTTTCAGAGACCCAGGACTGGAGGATTAAAAAGGCCTGCACTGGGATGGGAAAGAGGGGAAAGGAGAAAGGGAAACAGATATATACAGAGTTTACTGAAAGCTACAGGGGGAAAGATAAGACAATTAAGGGGGAGGATGAGTTAGTATGAATAAAAAGGTTACAGGGAATACAAGGGCTTTTTATGGATGCCAAGGGGAAAGAGAGGCTGCACAGAAAGCAGTGTATTAACAAACAAGCTCTGGTCTGGAGTGGATGAATAGCTCTAAAATGGCTGTTACTGAATTGCTTTTTTAAAAAATTGCTCCTTAGGAAGATAACTGAAGAGAAGAGGCAGCGGGCAATTAGGAAGTAATGAAGGCCGTGTAAATACACTTACTGATAAAAAGCACGTAAGGGAATGCTTGACAAAGCAAACATATACAAATCAGTGGCTAGTCTAGGCGGGACGCGACCGGAATTATTAAAGGGATTGACTTGGAGAGCAAGGCTGTTCCTTCCTCCTCTTCCTCCTCCTCCTTTTTGTCATCATTGCTTTCCTTCTCTTTTCTTGCCTCAAGCGATCTGTGCTTCTGGAGAGAGCCGATCATAATTTTGTAGGTGGTAATGGACCGAAGTCAAAATGTTGGCCCGTGGATAAACGTCCTGGGAAATTCACCTGCCTTTTGTGAGCAGCCTTGTTACCTGGAGTTCTGTTCCTTTGGAGAGGAAAACAAATGCTGGAGGGAGTGCAATCAATCCCACTATGTTCTCACTGGGAATGGTGGTCTCGGAGGAGCGTTCTGGGTGCGGGAGAGAAGAGGGATTTGAGGGTTCCTTTCAGGTAGGCTGGCCCCATGAGACCTCCTGAGCATGAGGAAAAAAGATCAGTACACAAGTTGCGTGTGCGAACTGGTATGTTTAGAGAAATAATGAGTATGATTTGGAAAACTGGAAATAACGATGATTCTTTAGATAGAAATGCAATGTAGAGATGTGTGAGCAACTCACGCAGGCCCATCTGTTGGATTCCCCGGGCTCAGCTCCCTGGACTTCCGCCTGCTTTCTCATGGCACTGAGTCGGACTTGGCACTGAGCTCAGACGAGCAGTTGTACGGGTGCCCACCAGGAATCGAGCCTCTGGAAACACTGCGCAAGCGGTGCCCCTCTCCCATGCATCGGACTTGTGGCTTTGCTCATGCTGCACATGCTGTGGAAGGAGTTTGCCGTGAGTGTGCAACCGGAGCTTGGTATGTGTTTATGCCCTTTCCTTTGGCTTTGCTCACTCCCTAAGTGAAAGCCTAGCCTGAGAACGAGGTCTAGTAAGTGCAAGAGGGCCAGATTCCGAAGGGATCATTACAGCCCTCATTCCACCACAGTATGGGAGCCAGAGGCCGGATGGCCCTGTGCTTGCTCAGGCTGCAGCCCAAGTGCCACAAACTGATGGGCAACCCTGAGTCACCTGCTGCTTTCCCTCTCTAGAGGCCTCTGTCTTTCAAACCAGACTTGCACCGGACACCCCTGCAAGTCAGGATGCATGAGAAACTTGTTTCAGGACTGTCCATTTTGCAAATTCAGACTTGGAATTGAATGTAATCGGCAGTTGAAGTCTGCACATTGACGCATGACCTCCCATAAGATCCGTTCAACAGCATGTGGATGCTTGAAGAATGGGCATGAAAAATGCACCCAAGGACACTTTTCATCAATGGGAAAAGAATGCATACATGTGTGCAACTGATGCACACATCGGAGAGGACATGCACGAAAATCTGCATTGTCAAGCAGGCCTGTGGCTACTTCACTGCCATGCGCTGCCATTGCATTGGCCCTGAGAGTCCCAGGAAGGCAGAGCTGGAAGGCGCTGGATGCCTGTAGCTTCTCTCCCACAGCCTGGCACTTGTCCATGGAGACTCATCCTCTGAACTTTCCTTTGGAGTTTCCCCTTCTTTCCTTTTCTTTAAAAGAAAGAATATTATGACAGTGAGCTGCTTCAGCTGCCATTCTTTAAGTTTTGAGCACTTCCCTTCCCTCTCCGGGCATTTCCTATCTCATGAACCCATGCCCCTACCGCAAGACATAAATTTTGAATCCTACTATTATAGAATCATGTAATCACACAACCCTGGCATTTCTTAAGCTGCACCTGCGCATTTTTAAAGCTCACTAACATATGTTTGGATAATGTGGTACATTTCCCCCTATTATATCTTTAGCCAAGAGTATAAATCCCTTCTTTGCTTTTCAAACCGGTGCAGGATCATTTATTTGGGAGTAGAAGAATAAAAACTTAGCATGCAGCAGGGAAGGAAGAGTCCTCAGCGATCCATATGCATACATGGTGGAAGGGATGCGACACGCCAGGTCCCTGGTTACAGCGGGAGACAGTGATGTGAATGGAGTTGATTGGCATATGAGGCTTGGTGCTAGTTAGCCACTGGCTCCGAGAATATAAAAAGCTCCCTTCTGAATCAGGCCAAAAAGAATCCATCCAGTTGTTGCCCAGTTTCAAACCATAATTAGCCATACTCCCAGAAACATCAAGAACAAGGCATGAATGCAGCTCCTAAGGAGGTCGCTCCTGATGCCTTTTAAACATCCTCTTAGCATCCTGACGTTGGAAAGCCAACATGCCTGAGTGAGGTTAGTCAAGAAAAGTCATGAGTAGTGCAACATGTTTTGCTCGAGCCACCAGCCACTCTCTTCTTACAGTGTTTTCCAGGAGTACTTTACCTTCACTTTACACAGAGGTGTAAGGACTCTGCTTTTTTGCAAGCACCTCTACCCAGCCCCTTTAGCCATCATAATTGTTGCCTTGAGGTAGCAAAGTGGTCATTAGGCTAATAACAGCCCTCCCAAATGATGAAGCACCATGTAAAAGCTCTGCTCCTTGGTACTCCAGGTTGGAAGCCATCTGTCCAGGATTTGCACACAAGACGCCTGTAGTGTCCGGCGTATGAGCCAAGTTCCAGATTCCCAGTCCAAGCTCACACAAAGTACTCAGAGCAAGAAAGTCTGGGAACCTGGACCCTTCTTCTGTTTGCTTTGTTCTGAACTGCATGCAGGGAACTGAGGGACGTCATCTTGATCTGAGGTTTACTCCATCTCAGTTTGCTTCTACCTCTGGAATCCCAGCCAACAACCCACATGTCTTCTCTGCCTCTCAAGGGGAAGGCAGCTTAGAAACAGAGAAACAGAGTGAGTCAGAAGGGACCTCCTGGGCCATGTAGTCTGATCCCCAGCTCCAGCCAGCTCTGCTCATGACATGCCTGCTTTGCTCTGAGTGTCATGTATGTAGGGTTCCAAGGAGCCGGGAAGATTTTCCCTACTGCAGTTCTGCGTTACTGCTTTTCTCTGCAAGGGAACTGAAACAACCCAGAACTTGCTTTCTTATAGGCTGATCGAAGCACTCATCCATAATTCAGGAAGAAGGGCATCCTAGCCTGGTATCCAAGCCACCCTGCAAGCTTGTGGATCATCACAAACTCCTAAGAAAGTCCTCATATCCCTTCCTCTCCGGCAAAAGTAAATATCTATATTCCAATCTCTGTCTCTTTAATCATCCTGATTTCACTCTACCAAGTATCTCTTTGACCCCTTGATTTAGACATATACCAAGTAATTTATTTCTCAAGTTTTTCTCATTTCCTCTGGACCTCTCATGCATTTTTCCAGATATCCAGCACTCTCCTGTTTCCTTATTTGACATTAGTATCTCTTGCATCCATCTTTCTCTTTCTCTCTCATCCTGTGGATCTAATCAAATAAATTGCTGGTCCATGTTACAATCTGTTTGTAAAACCATACCTATTTGTACTACTGGTTATAGAAATGTATGCATGTATATCTTTTAATATACAAACATATTTTTTTATCTAAGCCTTGGCCTCTGGCCTATTGCATAGTTCCACCCAGGTATAAATAGAGAAGACAACCTCTCCACGGTGTGCCATGGCTGTAAGCTTAGATCCCGGAAGCATGTCAGGGGGTTACTGATGGATATTCTCCTTCACATTTGATTTCAGGGACGCATTAACATCTGCCATTGTTTGATCCCAGTATCTGGTATTCAGAAGTAGATGACCTTTGAGCGCTGGAGTTCCATTTAGCTTCCATGTATTTATTTACTTACTTAATGCAGGTCTGAGCTGCCTTTCGAGACCACAGGCAAAGATCTGCTAACAGACCCCTGCATTTGAATAATCTTCTTTGAGAATCACCCATGCTTGTGATCTTCACACTGAATTTAATACAATCTGCTACTTCTATTCATGGAAACAGTTATGATGTAGGGGTGGAAATGTGCGACTCTCCAGGACTTGTTTGATTGCAGTCCCCATCATCCCCTACCACTGGCTGTGTGGTCAGGGGTGATGGTGGTTTAAGTCTAATGGTATCTGAAGGCCCATATGTACCTCAGCCATGATCCAAGGGCTGAAGTCCCTGAAGTTGAGAGCCAGTGTGGTGTAGTGGTTAAGAGCATGGGACTGGAACTCAGGCGATCTGGGTTCGAGTCCCCGCTCAGCCATGGAGCCAAATGGGTGACTCTGGGGTGGTCACAGACTCTCAGCCCAACCTACCTCATAGGGTTGTTGTTGTGGGGATAAGATGGAGGAGGCGAATGATGTAAGCTGCCTTGAGCCCTTTGTAGGAAAAAGGCAGGATATAAATCGAAGGAAAAAAAAAAGTCAACGATGAACTTTGTGCTTCGTTAAAGCGGTGCAGAGGCGTCCTGGATGGCATTGGGCAGAATTCTTGCTCTGCCCCTCTTCCAGGACTGGCATTTCCATGTGTTTCCTCGCCAATGCACAGGGAAGGCTGTCCCCACCTGATGACACCACTGGGCTCTTCTCCTGGAGTAGAAGTTAAATCTGGTGCTCTGCGTGGCATGGATTTTCAGGCATCTTTCATTCTATCATCCACTCATCACACAGCTGGATTTTTCGAACTGGGATGTCCTTCCGTTTGTGCTACTTTGCATGAGCAGCAATGCACAGTCGTGCTAAACCTTGGCTTGCAAGCCCATGGAATCCGTATGACCAAGAAAAAGCCAGTGCGAATCCAATGCATGTGAAGCCAAGCTCATTTAAATCCATTGCAGATTTCCCCAGAATCTCTATGGATATTTGCCTTCCCTTTCTGGGGAAATGAAAATGGCAGACATATGACATGAGTCAGTGGACCACCAACCTGCTGGGGATCTGCTGGCGCCATCCCTGGATGGGTCTACTTAGGGACAGCCCTAAACCAAATGGTGCCCCAGATGAAGAGAATCTTAGAGGGCCACCCTCATGTCTCTCATTCTAAATATCTTCTTTTTATTGCATCTGCAACTTACTGCTTCAATTTAGTATCCTGGTCTGCACGTATAATTTATTCCATTCATTGGTTTGTTGTTTCGTCGCAAAGTCATGCACGACCCATCATGACCCCATGGACAACATTCCTCCAGGCTCTCCTGTCCTCCACCATCCCTCGGAGTCTGAATGCAAGGATCTAGTCCTCATCATCCATGTGCATGCGTGCACACACACACTATTAACTGAATGACTTCCAGACACACCCACCCACCCAAAAGTACAATCCCGAATTGGCAATGCAAGTCCATATTGCCCAGTACACTATCCAAGCAAATCTAAACTATTTGCGCAATGTTTTTTTCAGAGGCTGCGTACATGGTTCATGATGGGTGTTTCTCAACGACAAGGGATATTCCCCTCCAGGCTCGGACCCAGACAGCTGCCTCTGTTGCCCTCCTGGAAATCTAGCCCTGCATCCACAGTACCACAGGGAGATGCGAGCACTGTGAATATGACATTGTCTTCCATTAATAGCAGCAGACTTGTGGCACTCACGGCATGGCCAGTCGGTGAACCCTTCCAAGAAATTAAGTGAATGGCCCCATCCTACATCTAGAGCGAAGCAGGAACGTCATCTATTCAGATTAAGATATTAAGGTTCTCACTGATGGGAAGGCTCCAACACAGAAAATTCTCATGGGTATTTAATTAAGTAAATGGCCAGGACCAAAGTTCATGGAGCTGGAGGAACCCATCTGACCTCCTAGAAAAGAGAGCTAATCTGCAATTTCAGTCGCTTGTAATTTAGAGATTTGAATGCCTTCTCTGATTTTATTTTATTTTATTTTAGTTTCGTTTGTGAGCTCCACAAGTGAAATTCTCCTGACAATTTAATTAAGAAAAATGGCCAGAGAAAACAGCCAAGTGGCCAAACTGGATGACTGAACAAAACGTGTTTTGAAATACAATTTCGGCTTGGTTTGATACTATCACGTCACATGATGTCATACTTCAATTTGCGAGGAAACGAATTGAGGCAAGAGAGACAAAACAAAAGCAAAGAGAAGTTCCCTGAGGGAGGGGGCAAGGAGGGACATGAATCCCCAAATGGTCGACGCTTTCCAAAGAGAAATGTGATTATTTTACATCTTATTGCTTCAACCTAGAGCTAAACAGCTCAGAGTTCGAAGGTTACACTGGTGGTGCATTTCTCCCTTGCCAATTGACCAACCTTTTGCTCAGTGCAAGGGAGAGAAAGATCATAAAAGAAGAGTGATTTGGAAAATTAATAGCTTGTAAATTAGATTCTGACGGCTTGGAGGGAAAAAACACAATGACCTGAGATTGTGCAATGGAATCTTGCAGCGTGAAGAGCCCTCTACAGACTGCAGAATTGTAAAGAAGAAAAAAAAGATATGTTCAGAGGAACCCACACAAATCCAATGTAATTGCTGTTTTGTGTAGTATGTATCACAGTCTCTCCAGAGGAAAGAAATGGGCAGATTAAAGATTGCTTGATTTCAGAAAAAGAATTTATATCAGCATCTTTCAAAGCCTTACTTTGGAAAGTTAATTGGCTTGGCTGTGACATTGTCACCCCAGCTGAATTGAGGATGGAATGGAAACGGCAAAATATTCATAATGAGATAGGGGAGCGGGGGAGGTGACCCCCCCAGTGACTTATCTGGGGACCGCTATCAGGTCCAATTTTATGCAAAGGACACATTAACGATTAAAGAAGGGGATAAATGGTGCATGGGCTTCATTTGTAGTGAAAGCTCCATGGGGGGACCTGTCACCAGTGCTGCCGCGCACTGCGCTTCGTGCAAAGGAGACTAGCACAAGAGTGGTTAAAGCTGGAGGCATGGAGGACCCCAGTCCCAAAGTGCCTTTCGAGGATCAGCCTCTCCTTGGATAACAGCCTGCATCCTCCCCGACCATTGAGCTGTTTACATGTTCAAAGGCTGACTCACTGAGCAGCTTTGGATGTCATTCAGAATCGAGGGAGGGGAAGCATGTGAGATTTGCTTTTCACAGTAAACACTCAAACTGCAAACTCCGACATCTTCATTCATTTACCCTCGCCTGGAATACTTTCTCCCCGCCACCCCATGTGTGCAAACCCACTCATTGTACTTCCTTTGACCCACTGGAAGTGTCCCAGCACAGCTTCTGAGCTGCATCTGCAGTACTAGGTGGAAACTCAACAGAGCTATGAAGGCAAGGGACCCAAAGATACCAGTCATGTAATTTCTATCTATATTTAATGCCCTAAATCTCATCAGCTTTTCAGGCTTGCAATACCTTGGCTGGAAACTCTTCCTCACTGTTGCCGTCGTTAAGACATTAAGTGGCATGAAATTACATAAATGCTTTTGGTGGCCAGGAATAGGGAGTGAGAGCTGAGAATATTTGGCATGTTACGCATGTTGCATCAGCAAGGTAGGGTTGCCTACAATAAAATTATGCAACAAAGGGTTAACACTTAAAGAAAGAATAGGTTCTGCTGTTGTCTGTTGGGTCGGATGCATGCACACCTTCTGTGTTTGGAGATCTTTTTACAACATACCCCCTTGCCCAAGATGTACTTCAAAAAAGAGCATTTCTTAATCAATTCTTAGTACAATCACAAGAAAAGCAGTCTCCAACCTTTGGAATGCCCACTGCTGCTCCCTTCTAGCTTCTCAGCATCTCAGACTGCAGGGTTGTTAGTCTCCTGTAAGGGCATCTTGGATGAAAATGGCCACAGGGCAGAAAAGCAAAGGGTGACGTGGGTGCCCACCACTCAGCCCATTCATTCCAAGCTGCAAGACCTGCACTGGGGGTCCTCAAACCTTTGGCTGCCTTGGTGAGCTTGGCCAGTCACAAAACAAACCCCCACTTGCATCTCTCTGGCCCTCTCCAGTCTGCTGGCTCATCTGGAAGAAGGAAGGCAGGAAGGCAGGGAAGTTCTGCAGCTAGGGTAACATTCTGGAGCTTCTTCCTGCTCGGGTTCCACCATGGCCACTGCCCAGGGTGTCTTGTGTGATGACAGCTGCCCTGCATTGCAATCACTCAATTTATCGGGGCAGGACAAATGTCCCGTCGGAGCCATGGGCAGGCCAGCTCTCACAGCCCCAGGAGCGTCAAAGCTTTCCGCAGCTTGCCTTAGAAAGGCACGTGGAGTCCTTCGTTCAAGGGCCTCTCCTGCCTCTTGGGAAAGTGCAAACAGATTTGTTTAGCACACAAGGAAACCACCTCCGATTAAACAATAAACAGGGAAGAGAAAAATGAAAAATAAAAGCAGCTTGCCCAGCAGAGAGGGTGTTATTTGGGAGAGATGTCAAATCTCTCACTCCCAAGGCGCCTCTGTTTCTCGTCGGCCTGATAGAAGCTGACACAGTGTGAACCTTGCCGAGCAAACCCAAATTATTTTAATTTCTAAATCCAAACAGTCCCCATTATATCATTTCCCTTGTGTGGAGTGGAAGGGGGCCAGGTAATCCTTGCCCTGCATTTCTTTTCTATTGGGATCAGCATCTCTGAATACAGCAGAGGAAAAAGAAAATGAAAGGGGCCCATAATTTTGGCAAGTCCAGGAAACCCATCTAGGATTAACATGCAAAGTGTTGTGGGATTACAACCCAACCAAATACTCACAGGGCACCTCAGATCTGAAGCAAATTCAGTCAGTCACATCACAGAGCAAATCTGAAATGGTTTTGTAAGATTGGCAAACAGGCTGTTCACAATTTGCTGAAGAGTTATGTCATGTTATTTGCTTTGACAATTTGTTGGATTCTAGCTGCTGACTGGGAAACTGCAAGCACAGCTCACAAAGGGAAAGGTAAGTCTCCGTCATGAATATGCATCGCTGCTAAAATTCAAACATATTGCAATTGAGCGTGTTGAAACAGAACAAGAAAGTCTGCATGTCTGCATAGTTTGCATGAATTTGCAGCATTTGTGCTGAGAACGGAACCCGAAACTTCTTGGCACTAACACTGCATCAAAACTTGGTTTTCATCACTTGGTTCATTTTTGTTGCTAACGAAAATCAACATCGGTCTTTTGACCCTCCTCCATTCCCCAAATCGCAGCCGCTTTCGAAAGCATGGCCTTTAAATTTTCCAGACCCAAAACACATCTTTAACCCCAAAATGTTACATGACCTGAAATATGTCCGTCCATCCTTCCTTCCTTTCTCTCTCTCTCTCAACCTCTTATGCTATTTTTGCTAGGTCTGAGCACAACTTTTTGCCGTGTTCCAAGTTGGCCTTCATGACCATCAAGAAGTGCAGGCCATTTTGGACTGTTGTTATGAACATGTTGTGTTTTTCCATGTGGGATCTTTCCCCCTCTTCTTCTTTGCTATCACAGTTCTTGGCTTTGTTTGTCCTCAGTGCTGGTTCATCAGATTGACTGTCACGGCCATATGGTTGCATTGATGATGCCCATAAGCAAAATAACTAGGAACTTGCCACCTGTTGAAGAAAATGGAAGAGTGGGAAAACGCAAGGCTGAGAGCACGAAAGGAAGAAGATGGAGCCAGGAAGAAGCAGTTGATGGAATAAAGGGGCTCGGGAAGACATCCAAGTCACATAAATGTTGAATGAAGTGATCATGTATGTTGCAGGGAAGAGAAAACTTTAATGGAAAATGTCAGAATCAGAGAATGTTCTGTGCATCGCAGTGTTAATTCTCTCTGCTCTTTCCTTCTGCCCTTCTTTCTTGGCCTTTTCTTCTCTGTTTCCCCCACCCTACGCTTCTACTCTTTCTCTTCCTCCTTCCCTTAACTTCTCCTGCTCTCTCCACACTATTCTTGTGGGCTGGCCTGACCCAACCATGCTAGGTCGTATTGCGACACAGCCATGGGTCACAGCCAACCAGCCGAAGGTCTCCTCTTTGAGTTTATGTTCTGCTGCTATTATGTGATGATGTAACCATATGGCACTAAATGTGATTGGCTGGCTAATTGTTTCCATGTCCAGTAAACTCTTTTTCAAAATACGACATTTCTTCTAATGCCTTCCTTTTCATGATTCTGTTTTACCAAGACAGAAAATTATTGGAACCCACAACAGTTCGGAAGTATGCACAGAATAAAATAGAATATACACTCTCCTTCCTTCCTTCCTTCCTTCCTTCCTTCCTTCCTTCCTTCCTTCCTTCCCCCCCAAGTATGGCATGTTTCTCTCCTAAAAGACCTACTGCTAAAACTATCCTATCCATTTTCCAGATCTAGTTTCTCCTGGTGTCAGAATATCATCCTTGGTTCTATTTCACTTCACTTCTGTCTGGCCTTTGGCTTCGTTTGGTTTCCTTCCTTCTGCCAAGGTCTTTAGTCCCTCGCTCCAACTCAAACACCCGTCTCTGCTCCCTTTGATGGTTTTCATTTCATCCTTCCCCCTGCTTCCTTCCACCAATCAAAGGTCTTTGTTCAAAGCATGGCTTTTAACTCTATGGCTTCTTTCCTCCTCTTTCCACTGTATTGTAGCAGGATGGAGAGAGCGGCTCCCACACTGCAGCTTCTAACTGCACCGCATAACAGCATCGTCTCTGTTCTTTACCAGACTTGGTTGTTTTTATGGAAGCACCAAACATATACCCTCAGTGTGGAAACGCTCCTTCCTTGCTGGCCCAGAACAGTCTCCAAAAAACTGAGGAATATGGAGTCTATTTCTATAGAGACATATTCCCATTTCATATATGACCTGCATGATCTTTCCGGAACCATGCCTAAATTTCAACCTAGTGTCCATGTAGCAATTATGCCCATTTCTGAGTCCCACATTTCACTGATAATCCCAGCTATATCTATTTTCATATGCAAAAATACTTTAGCATCTTTGCCACCAACTGAGGCATGGGCATCTTGGAGCATGTACAGAAACGATCAATTTGATGTATTTGTATTGGTTTATAGTAATTTTATTGTACTGTTTTACTGTTTGTCTTTATGGCTATTGGTTTTAATCTTGTAAGCCGCCCTGAGACGCGATAGTGAAGGACAGCATATAAATGTTTTAAATAAATACATAAACAAAATATTCTTTGCTTCAAGCAGGAAAGAAGTTTTGCTCCCACAGGTTCCTCTAGGAACTCCCATGAATGGCCAGTTCTCTGTCTGTCTGTCTGTCTGTCTGTCTGTCTGTCTGTCTGTCTGTCTTCCTTCTCTCTCTCTTTCAAAAAGCTGCTTCCTCACCTGATCCTACAGCAGCATTCCATATCATAGTGCTCACCCAGAAACTGTTGGGAATTTTCCTTCAAATCACTAGGAAGCCAGCCGGTTAGAGAAGACTGTCATAAATTTGGCACAACTCCAGCATCCAACTTGTAACCAAAGCTGTCTATTGACAGTTGAAGTGACTATACTGTAATTAGGAGTAAGTAGTGAAGTGGTCAGGTTTGCTGATGATGCTAAACTTTTTAGGGTGGTTAAAACCAAAAGGATTGTGAGGAGCTCCAAGAGGATTTCTCCAAGCTGGGAGCTGAGCATTAAAATTGCAAGTGCAGTTCAATAAAAGCAAGGGTAGAGTAATGCATGCTGGGGCAAAAAAAAAAAAAAAAAAAATCCCAACTTCAAGTATATGCTGATGAGATAAGAACCAGCAATGACTGAGCAAGAAAGGGATCTTGGGGTAATAGTGGACAGCTCAATGAAAATGTTGGCCCAATGCGGAACTGCTGTGAAGAAGGCACACTTCATGTTAGGCATTATTAGGAATGGAATAGAAAATGTTTGTTTGTTTGTTTGCTTATTACTTGCATTTATATACCACCCTAGAACTGCCAGAATCTTATTTCCCTTGTACAAATCTTTGGTACAACCACATTTAGAATGCTGTGTTCCATTCTGGGCTTCTCTGAGAAAAGAATAAGGGTTGGAATTAGTACAGAGTTGGAAATAGTACAGGGAAGGGCAACAAAAATGATCAGGGTGCTGGAGCAGTTTTTCTGTGAGGAGCCACTACAACTGGGACTGCTCAGCTTAAAAGGAGCAGTGCTGGGGGTGCTTCAGCTAATGGATGGTATGGAGAAAGTAGAGATGGAGAATTTTCCCCCTTCTCCCATAACACTCAAACCTGGTGGGAGGCTTAGGGAAGTGGAAGGGACACGGGAAGGACTTATTCGTACGGTGAATCTATGGAATTTGCTGCCACCGGAAGTGGTGATGTCCACCAGTCTGGATGACTTTAAAGAGGGATTGGACAGATCTACAAAAGAGATGCCAACATGTGCGTGAATGCCAGTCTTCCCTAACATGGCCTTGTCCAGATGAGTTAGACTGCAGCGCTCATCATTCCCTGTGAGGATATCTTAGAATAATTTGTCTGGAGGGTAAAATGCGACAACTTTTCTAGAATCCTCTTATAAAACAGCACAACTTCATATAGTGACAAAGGGAGATGTTGCCTTCATTCCAAGACCAGAATGGCCCTCGGAGTTGGCACAGCCCAAGTGTCCTGGAGAGCCAAGCTATGTTATGTGGTCCTGTCCTAGAAGCAGAAGGGACTTCAAAGGTTGTCCAGCCCATTCATTACATTGGCATGTTCTGCTTTGGACTGGAAGGATTTCCTTCATCTATGACTACTTCTTTGGCTGGTGGCCATCCAGTTAAAGACTTCTAATGGAGGAGAGCCCACCACGTCCCAGGGCAGGCGAATCCACTGTCAGACATCTTGTTCCACTAGGAAGTTCTTCTTAGCCTTCTTTTCTTTTCCTTGTGATTCACACAGACCTTTTGCCTGGTCCTTACCTGCTGGGAAGCAAAACTAAAGGATAAAAGAAGTGGAAGTCTCTCCAAAGCCTTCCACGGCCACTGCCTCATGGGAGTGGACCACTGGCTAGGTAAGTGAATGGGCGCTTTGCCAGGGTACGTCTAACCCAGTGCAGGCCTTGTTTCATCCACAAAATGCCCACCTTCACAGCACCTGTACCTGTGTAATTTCACAGCCTCCTGCTTCTCCTTCTTACCTCATGGCACATGCATGCCCTCCACAAGCTCACGCACAAGCACTAACGTTCCCAAAGAGCTCACAACTGCAGTTTCGTTTGCTCTTTTTCCTGGCTGTGCATCTTTCAGGACAAAATGAGCAAAACTTGGCTCCTGAAAGACTCACGCTGTTAAGAGCACCTTTAGACTTAAGGTGGGATTTCCTGATCTTATCAGGAAACCATGTTGCAAGCTTTGCTCTTCACGTATGCCTTAGAAATGCTAGCATCCACTTGTCCTGCTCCGGTACACTCTTAGACATGCTCCTTGTTTGGCTGCCCTGAAGGTTCTTCATTTAGTCTTTTGTGTCTCGATCCATTTGACCCTTTTGTTTCACTCTGATGTGCCTCCAACCAAACTGCCTGTTTGATTCCCCATCCTGAGAACTGTGTATGTAACTGATAGGTTATGAAAGCATCTTGTACAGGCTCCATCTTGGTAGTCCCTTCGGGGCCTCCTACACACTGCATGGATTTCCCATATGGCTGAATAAACTATAAAGGTTCTTTTGATTGCACAGCTCCAGCGAACTCTTCCACCTCTGGCAAAGAGGAGAGGGGAGACATTCCAGTGAAGCAGCAGCTGTATCTTCACAACAACCTTGCAAGGATGGGGCTTCCTGATTTCTCCTGTGTCGGCGATGGGGATTGGTGGGGGCGGGTGCAGGCAAAGATACATAACCAAAATGTTCCAGCCTAGAGGCAAAGGAGGCCGCCAGCTCCGAGACACCTCTCTGCTTTACTGGGCCACACCAGCTTACATTTCATCATGGGAGTTTTCTTTAAACATCTTTCTCCTTTATCAAATTACAGGGAGAAAAATGTGGATGTCACTGGGGATTCTTGCATTTCTTTAAATAAATTTTTAAATAGCGAGGAACAAAAACAATTCTCATTAAAGGGAATGGGGCGGGGACATCTTTTTTCTCAAGCTAATGAATTGCTATTGGCATGGCTTGCAGCTGCTCTGGTTTCTAAATAGGCAGAAAACACCATGATGTGCAAACCAAAGGCCTCTCGCCAGGGTGAGCAAATGAAGGAGCGAGGAATTTGCCACGTGGTTCCAGAAGGGGAAACGCCGAGGCTCGTCCCAGCAGCCCTGTGCTCGAAATGGAAGGGAAAGCATCTGTGAGAAAGAGCTCTGCTTGTTTTTCTTGGAACAAAGCGGCAACCCCTCCGATAGGGGTAAAATCCTGGTTCCACAAGAAAACGGAGTGGTGTAGATTTCATTCAGGTCTGGCGGATGGCTTATTTCCCTCAAATGAAAAGACCTCACATAAATCACGAGACTCTCGAAGGACTTTTCAAAGTGGTGATGCAAAACAGAACCACCAGTGGCCGCGGCCTAGTCATTATCTGTGAAGAGCAAGGCAGGAGAAGAGCGTCTTCCTCAGACTTGTGGCCTCGACGCCAAGTCCTCCCCCACTGCCAGCTAATTCATTCTTTTCACAAAGCCTCCCCTCCATTTGCCTGAATTGCCACTTCGTCTTATGCAAGTCTTGACAAAAGTGAGGTGAAGAAAGAGGCAAAGAAGGGGAAGCACAGTGCTCCTGGGTCTGGGGCCTATTTCTTTATTAAAAGCGGTGCTTTGGTGTGCCTTGCCATTAACAAAAAGGGCATTCGTGATTCGAAATCTCATCGACTGGGTTTGTATGGTGCACTAGGTCAGTGGGGCTGTGAAGCCACCCCAGCTGGCCATGTGGCTCAGACCATGTGCCCTCTTCCTGGTGGACTGGCATCATCAAAGCGGCAAAGCCAATCCAACAAGCCATAGCTTGTTGCAGGCTTTCGTGGCCACTTCTGGATATGCTGTAGCATCCGAACCCAGACAGCGAAGAATCCCCAAAGCCGTAAGTGTTGCTTGGCAAGAGCAGAAGAAAGTCTTGCTGCCCTGACCAAGTGTCTCTGATGAAGCAGCTAAGCGCCATGGTGGAGGCACATTCTGCTGATCTCCCTGGGAAAACCTGCTGCCTTGCTCAGGGGGTGAAAGAAGAGCCATGTTCCGCTGGGTCTCTCTGGAAGGAGCCCCAGGAGACGGGCTGTCCTTACTCAGCCTGGCATCTACTGAACAATGGAGACTGCACCAAGCCAGGGTGAAGGGAATGGATGTATTTTCCTGAGATTTCTGCCCAGGAGAGCACACCTCAGACCTAGGCAGAAAGGGGATGCTCAGAAACAGCCCCCTTTTCTCCAGGAGGTACCCCAATCCCTGCCTGCTGCTTTGGGCCAGTGATGAAGAGACTGTGATAGCCTTCCAACACCATGCCAAGCCCTGTCGCCCGGGTGTGGTGGTGAGCACTGCCCTCCACTTCAGCCTACCATGGCTGAGTTACAGCAATGTGTACTCTCCCATTCCACCTTTCCCTACCCTGCTGGGAGCAGGGGAAACCTTTATGCTCCCACGGCATCCCTGCGATACCAGCAGGAACACCAAGGGGGAAGCTGTCTCAGGAAACGTATTATATGTCCAAGATGGTAAATAAGCGTACAACAATAAAATCTTTTTTTTTCTTTTAACAATTCTTTTAGGCTGTCTTTGAAGGTGAGGCCCTCTAAAAGATTGTCTACGTTAAACAAAACAAAGAAGAACAAAGGGAAGTCAGCATAAAAAATTATAAATCCTATTTTAAGGGGCCTACCTAAAAAGAAAACACTGTTTGGCCGACCACTGAAAAGCAAGGAGCAACATGGCCAGGGAAGCACCTTTGCCATGGCATTATCACTTTCGTGCCACCCTGTTCTTTTATCAGCCAAGGCATTCCTGCGATTTTCATCTTGGTCTTCTTCTAAGGAATTATTCATTATACCACAGATGGCTATTCCGGATATTGATTGTGTCTTAGTCTGACAGAAGCTGGCGCTTGGGAATGGCTCTTCCCACAATCAAGCCTGCCATTCAGTGAAATGGTGCAGAAGTTAAGATGGGTGAACAGCAGTGCTTAGTAACTTGTAACTGCATATAGATGAGGCGAAATTCCCCCCACAGAAATAACCGTTATGCAGCGATGGGCAAAACTCTGTCTCATACTGCACAGGCTCAAAAATAACATGAGATGTTGTTGCTGTGACGCACCATCAAGTCATCTCCAACTTATGGCGACCCCATGGAACGAAGGCCCTCCAAATGTTCTGTCATTTACAGCCCTTGCAAACTCCAAGCTGTGGCTTCCCTTATGGGATCTATCGATCTCAGGGCTTGTCTTCCTCTTCTTCCGTCTCTGACTCTCCCTAGCCGGATTGTCTTCTCCAGTGCGTCTTGCCTTCTCATGATGTGCCTGAACAGCTTTGACTGTGAGGCAGTACAGAAATGAAAAGAAAGAAGTAAAACGGCTTCAGTTTCATCATTTTTGCTTTCGGGACAAGTTCTGGCTTGACCCACTAGTTCATCTTTCTGACAGTCCAAGGTATTTGCAAAACTTTCCTCCAGCACCATGTTCTGAATGCATCCATTTTCTTCCTGTCACCTTTCTTCACTTCACAGCTTTCACTCCCATGCATAGTGGTCAGAAATAAATTCAGGAATTACGATTTCCAAGCATATCTGAAGGTAGAAATAAGCCCCAAACTGCCCCCTCAGTTAGCCCCCTCCCTCTCAGCCATCCATCAACTGATCTGGAAATTCCATCCCTCACTTCCTTCCCAGCTGGCTGGCATTCCAGCAGCAGCAAGACACCGCATGGAAGGATGGAGAAGGTTGGGACTCCCTCCCCTTGGTTCCTTCCGATGGAAGAGGCAGCAATGGAGTGACAGTGACAAGCTGGCGGATGTCTGCATCTCCCACACCTGCTATAGACAGGGGACCCAAACATGGTGTCTCTGTTGGCCATGGCACCCTTTTGTGGTGCTCTCAAAGTCCTCCCCTCCTGGCCCCCTTCAAAAGAATAAAAGCCATGGTGCCCACAACAGCTTCCCAACTTCCCAGATGTGTCCTCAGTAGGGTTGGGGTAAAACTCTGCAAAACCAGACTTCCCTTTGTGCTCAGCCATCTTAGAAAGCAAGCCAAGCCAAGAGGAAGCCTGCAGACACTTGTGGAGCAAAGGTTGCCCAGGCAGCAAACTTCTTCTGCATCATGTGCAGTAGCACAAAGACTGCTGCACATGGGCTTGGGAATTCCTTGCAAGCACCACATGAGCACCGGGTGCACTGCTGAGGAGCTTGGGCTGGTGGCAGCAACACAGTGGACCAGAGTCTGGGGGACAACCCAGAGAATCCGGTGGATTCCCATCTGCAAAATGCATGCATCCTTGGTCCACAGTTCCACAAAGGTCCCATGCTGCACAGTGAGCTGGCCCAAGTAGCCCTCAGGGCATGAAGTTCTCCCAAGGTACAGCCCTTAATTTTTCAAGGGATAGTTCAGCTCCTCCTAGACACGCCTTGGGATTCACTATCACAACTGTAGCAATGTTCTCATTGATGCAAGTCACTTGCTGTACAAGAAAATGTTTGTGTCTCTTCTGCATGCTTCCAAGACCCATTCAATAGTTTAGAAGAGTCTGTCAGGATGCAGAACCAGCGAGCTGCTCTGATGAAACAGGAGTGGTTCGGCAGCGGTTCTGAAAACGGATCAGAAACCCAGGGAGAGTGGAACACTGGAAACCTCTCTAGGCGACCAAGTCAGCCTCTTGGTCCATGCAGCCCCGATTGTCAACACTGACTTGAAGGCCTCTCTAGGCAGAAATTTCTACCAGTCCTGCTTGGTCCTACTGGAGATCAAACCTGCACGCAAAGCCCGGGCTCTGCCACAGAACCGGGGCTCTGTGAGACGAGGCCTCCTCCCTCTGGCCAGTTAGAGGTGCCCCTGGGTGCAATGCAAGATGCTTTAGGCACAGTGAACATAACGTCGCCCGAGAGGGCCGAACGTCCCCACCTTAAGTGCTCCGCTTCAGTGGGTCAGCAAATCTCATGAAACCTGACTTTGCGACTATTGTGCACCAAAAGGTAGTTTGCAGCTGTGGTGTATTTTCTCGGTTACGCTTTGTGCACTTGTGAAAAATCTCCATAATGAGAACATACCAGAGACATGATGAAATGTCTATAAAACAAAGTGTATGGAGAAACATTTGACTTTTGCTTTAACAAAGAGAAGAAAGAAAGCTTTATAAATCCTAGATCTTGCTGATGAATACTAAGGCAATTGTTTTAATTACGAGCTTAGGAAGTGCAACACTTTTTACCTTTAGTCCCTCCAGCCCCCACAAATGCCAGCATCCAAGAAGATAATGTCTCCAAGCACAGACAGCTGCCCTGCAATGCAGCCAACCATTGGTCCATCTACCTCTCGTTGCATACTTTGGCATCCAGCAGCTTGTTTATCCCTTGTACTGAGATGCCAAGCAAAGGACCAGAGACCCTTCACACGTTAAGGTATGCACTCTGTTCCTTTGCTGTGACCCGCCCCAAGACAGCTCAATAAACTACATTCAATAAACTAGGAAGGATACGGCTGTCTCTCCAAGGCCAGGATAGGAATGCTGATCAAATTCGTTTGGTCCAGATTTGTAAACGGATGGGAAGCATGTGCACTACACAGAACAGAATTCTATCATCCTTTGGGTTTTGTGCTTCTCCACGTTTTGCAATACACATGCAGGAAAAATGTGGTTTTAAGGAGAAAGGTGTGCAGAAGTGCATTCTTTTAAGGAAAGGCGTATAACAGAATCACAAAGGGACATACTTCTTTTAAAAAATGCAGGAAACAGGACAGAGCAGGCATATAACTGAACCGGGAGATTGGCTGGAAACCAACTGATCTGCCCACACCTAGGTATGGGATGTGTAAGCAATCCTCTCTGGGATCGGGAATCCCTCGGATCCATCGGCTCGGCTTTCTCCGAGTCCGGAGTCTGACTTGGTGCAAGGCATGCTGAATATTTGTGCGAGCACCTGCACCACCGTGCAAATTTGAGTATTTCCAATGCTGCACAAACGGAGTCTCTCTTTTGCACGCATGACCCGTGGGCTTTGTATGTGCTGCAGATGCTGTGGAGGAAAGTCGCTGGTTTGTGCAGCTGCATGTGATGTGGGACAAGGTTGTTGGTTGAGAGGCCCTCACAATGCAAAAAGCTCTTTACTCACCAAAATATACCTCATCCGGTTCTAGATGGGATTGCACTCCCCTTGAAGGAGCAGGTTTGTAGCCTGGGAGTGCCCCTCAAGCCCTCTGTCACTGGAGACCCAGACAGCTTCAGTGGCTCGGAGCACCTTCCACCAGCTTTGGCTGGTGGCTCAGCTACACCCCCATCTGGACAGAGACAGCCTACTTTCAGTAATCCGTGTTCTGGTAATCTCAAACTAGACTACTGCAACTCAATTTACATGGGGCTGCCCTTGAAGATTTTTTGAAAGCTGTGGCTTGTGTAAAATGGGGCAGCTAGACTAATAACAGGGATCAGAAAATCTGATCATATAACACCAATTCTGGCCTGCTTGCACTGGCTGCCTATATCCTGCTTTTTAACCTAGAAAGCCATACAAGACCTGGGACCACGATACCTCACTGAACACCTGTCCCAACCTTCTTCTGTGTGGACACTGTAATCAAGTTCTGGGGCCTGTCTCTGACTTTCACCTCTGAGGGAGGCTTGGTGATTGGCAACAAGGAGAAGGGCCTTTTCGGTGGTGGCCCGACAGTTTATGGAATGAGCTCCCCACTGAGATTCATCTGGCACCAACCTTACTATCTTTTGGTGACAGGTAAAGACCATCTCTACTACAGGGCATCCAAATAGCTTTTGGGGCCTGCTAGCTGCTAATACATCTGAATATTTTTCTTTTTTCTTCTTTATACACACACAACTGTTTCATACATGGTTTTAAATTTGCATGGAAGCTTTTAATTATGTTTTGGCATGTTTTTTATGCCATGTATCTATTATCTATTTTTTTTAAAATGTGCTTTGTGAGCTGCCCAGAGAGCTTCCACTCTTGGGTAGTATAAAAATTAAATAAATACTACCACCACCACCAACACAGAATGTATCCCTGAGCACGCACAGAGCAGTATGTTGAACCCAGTCGAAACAGCTACTTCTGGAAGCCCTCCTTTTGGGTATCTCTGGGCTTGATCCTTTAGAGAGAGAGACTTTTCAGAAGTGAGCGTGCCTAGAGATAAGAGCCTCTGACTCTCAAGGCACCTCCACCTCCTGCCCTTCCTTCTCTGACTCACGGTCCAGATCGGCGAGAGTCGTGAGTGAGTGCCGAAAACACTGGCCACCCTCATTCAAGCCAACAGCAAGTCAAGCCAAGCATGAAAGGAAGTCTGCAAATGCCAGAGGGATGGATTCCTCCGAGTGTGGACGCATCCCTAGACTACAGCTTCCAATTTCTTTTGAAATCTAAGAATGGTGTCAGAACTTTTGGGAATCATGAAAACTGGATAGGGAAGTTTGGATCCGTATATTACTCTGGGATCAGGTTATTTCCTAGAGTGATTTGCAAAGACTGAACTCTTCCAGGATCCCCATACAGAAGTCCACACGCTAAATCCATAAAGATGTGGTTCTTGGTTTTGAAAATAAATATATATTTGGGAGTGTTGAAGTGGGAAACTGAAGGAGAAAACTCATGTTTTAAATTCTTGCGAAGGAATGAAAGAGTCAAGTTTGCTTGCATGTTTTCCCTCCTTCAAATTCATTTCAGTCCTGCTTTGTGTGGTTAATCCAACCTAATCCACCCTTGTGCTTGGAGAGAAGCAAGGAGCAAATGAGTTAAAGTGTGTGCGGTCAGGGAATGGGTTTAGATTTGGTTGTTATGAGAATATCCTGAATGGTTCGCAACAACCAAAATTAGCATAATACAGGATTGGAGCCTGCAACACACCTTCTGATGTTGGCACATGGCATCTCTACACATTCTTTCTCGGCTGCCTTGTGTGGTCCACACCCAAGGCTGACTGCATCCTTTAACAGCAAAGTCATGCCAACCATAATTTATGAAAAATGGAGCCACTGAGAAACCAGAGTGAAAGCAACGTGCCCAGGGAACAATGGGCAGCGTGCTTCTATGCCCCTGCGCTGGCAGAGGGCCCTGTCCACGGAGTGTGGCTTTGGCACATCTAAAAACAATCCAGGAGTGGAGTGCTCATTTCCAGAACACGACAGATGAGCACAGCTTGCTGCAAAGAGCTCCACCAGCCTTTCCGTATCTAGAAACAAGTGTTTCTCCTCCTCTGTTTCTGATTTTGTTTTTTAAAGAGATGCTTATACGCTTTATTTTAAAACCCATGCCGGCTGGGGAAAGCTGGCTGTAGGAGTCCTTACTATCTGACCATGCACAGGGCTGCAGCTTAGAGTGTGGGTGAGCTGGAACGACCCCATAGTGGCTGAGCTCGCGCATTACCCCAGGCATGTTGAATGCCGCTTGGAAAGGGAAGCCAGGGAACTGAAAGGATGGAGAAGACTGGGATGCTCGACTTGCAGGGAATGGTTCACTAGAAACCTGAAGAGAAGGGTTTCTGTTGTTGTTGTTGTTGTTTTACACCCCATCTTTCTTCTTGCAATGAACCCACGGTGGCTTACAACATTCTCCTTTTCTCTATTTTATCTACAACCTGCCAGGTCGGTTAGGCCTGAATGTGATGTGATTGGCCTAAATTGACCCAGGGAGCTCCAAGGAGGAGTGGAAACTAGAACCCAACTCTCCCAGGTCCCTCGTCCAACACTCTAACCCAGCCTTCCCCAGCCTTGTGCCTTCCAGACTGTTTGGACTGCAGCACCCAGAATTCCCAGTCCATGGCCCTGCTGGATGGAAATTCTGGGAAATGAGGTCCAAATGCCTCTGAAGGCCAACAGGTTGGGGAAGGCTGTTGAACCCACAACGCCATGCTTCACCGTAACAATTCCCTTTCAGTTTGCCCTGGCATGCTCCATTCCGAATATTAGCATCCAAAGGGGCACATCCAGTGTGATCGAAGGCACTGCCGAGTGCTCACCAGGGGGCATGCCAGGACCAAGGCCAACTGCTGGAGTTGCTACCAGCTACAGGTTTGTGGTTGTAGCTCACAGGCCTTTTGTACATGAACATCCATGGAATAGTGTGAGCCAGTGTGGTGTCGTGGTTAAGAGCATGGGACTGAGACTCAGACGATCTGGGTTCCAGTCCCCGCTCAGCCATGGAGCCAACTGGGTGACTTTGGGCCAGTCAGACTCTCAGCCCAACCTACCTCACAGGGGTGTTGTTGTGGGGATAAGATGGAGGAAGAGAGATGATGTAAGCTGCCTTGAGCCCTTTGTAGGAAAAAGGCAGGATATAAATCCATAAATAAACAAATAAATAAATAGTCCCAAGACTGCAAGAAAAGCCATGCTGAATCAGACAGAGGTCCACAGAATCCACCGTTCTATGCACACAATGGCCAACAAGCTGCTCAAATGGGAACCCACAAGGCGCACATGGGTGTCACACCATGCTCCTGCCCACGTTCTCCAGCAACTGGTGCGATAAGGCATATTGCTGGACTGGTGGCCATCGCTAGCTTGCTCCTCCATCAAGGTGTCCAGCCCCCTTCGAAGCCATCCAAACGGGTGCTCGTGATTACATCCTGCGGAAGTGCGTTCCTTAGCTGAATGCCGTGCTGTGTGAAGAAGGGCTGCCTTTTATCTGACCTTTGTTCATCAGATATAATGCTGCAGCCAAGCCTGTCCCATCCCAGTTCCCTTGCTCAAGGAACATTCTGACTCCATGAAAGAGGTGGCCCATTTTCTGCCTGCTTTATGCATGTGTCGACTACTTCGATGTGGTAAAAGGGATGCAGGTGGCGCAGTGGTTTAAACGCTGTGCTGCTGGGCTGGTTGATCGAAAGGTCGCCGGTTCGAATCTGCACACGGGGTGAGCTCCCGTGCTCCGTCCCAGCTCCTGCCAACCTTGCAGTTCGAAAGCATGCAAATGCAAGTAGATAGAAAGGTACCACTTTGGTGGGCAGGTAACAGCGTTCCGTGCACCTCAGTGTTTAGTCATGCCGGCCACATGACCACGGAAACTGTCTGCGGACAAACGCTGGCTCCCTCGGCCAGGAAACGGAGATGAGCGCCGCCCCTAGTCAGGCATGACTGGACTTAATGTCAAGGGGAAACCTTTACCTTTACCTTTGCCTTACTACTTTGAAGCTTCTGGGGATGGCACTTCCAGGGGAGCTAAGGGGGCTGCATTTCAAGCCCAGAGGTCCCCATATGGCCTGCGATTCCCACCCCCTTTCCCGCAACCACTGATCCCACAGTGCTTTCCCGCCTCTTGTGAAGCCTTCCCGCCATCCTGAAACTTCCCAGAGATCGTACTCTGGCTTGCATTCATGTTTGGTGTTCCCAAGAAGACTGGAAATTCTCACATAACCCCTGTTGGTTCCTGTGTGAACAGAACGCTGGATGAGATGCCCCTCTGGTCGGATCTTAAGCCCCTTGTTTCATCAAAATCCCACCCTCCCTGCTGTCATTCAGGCGATTTCTGTTTTGCAAGGAGGTGAAATGTGAAGTCAGTCTGGCATGCCCTTAGTTGCAACAGCACTGACAAACTCACATGTTCTACCACAGCCGGTGGAATGAAATGGCAGCCTGCCCGATGAGGATGAGGATGGCAGAGAAGGGGAAAGGCATTGGCCCTGGGAAGAACAGCATCCGAAGCACCTGCGTGCATGTCTGATGAGTGCCCAGAACAGCTGAAAGGCAAGCAAGTCAAGGTAAGGCATCTAAGCGGAAGTCGAGTAAGAATTCTGACTAAGGGAACCACAGCTAAGACACTCTGGGCTGGTCCAAGACAGGATGAAGTGCAGGACCAAGGGACCTGCAGAGGTGGTTTGTCCCCAGGTTTTCTTTGTGGCCTTCCTCACCAATCCGGCCTGGCGCCCCCGTCGTTCTTCACTGCAAATGGCAGGATGATGGGCAAAGATGTATGCAAAGCCCCGTCACCCGGAGGAGCGGGGGGGGGGGGGGGGGGGGGGGGGGGGGGGGGAGGCCCGGTGAGCGGCAAGGCCCGCCGTTGGATCCCCGGTTATGTCTGTCGGCGAGAGCAGGCGCTTGCTCGTATCCAGGCCGCGGTTAAGCTGCCATGTTAATGCCAGTGCAAAGAGGAAGGGGCCAGCAAAGGCAGGCTAATGGAAACGCAAATCCCCGGAACGAAAGTGGCATGCCTGGGAGCCGAAAGGGGGAGAGGCGGGGGGCGTCCGTGTGGTCCCCTGGACGGGGCGGACGGGGCGCGGGGCGTCCCAGCTGCCGGATTCTCAGACAGGCTCCGCGGAACAGGCGTGGGGAGGAATGCGGCCCCGAGCCGGGGACGCAGAAAGCGGATCCCGGCGACGGGGAGGGAGGCGCGGGCCCCGACGCGGCCTGCTCGCCAACGCTGCTCTTCCCGGGGGCGCGGGGGGGGGCTGGCTGCGAGCGCCGGCGCGGCCACGGGACCGGGCACGGCTTCGCGGGAGCCCCGCTGGCAGGACGCGCCGCTCCCCTCCCCGTCAAGCAGCGGAGCGGGGGAAAGGGGATTTCCACTTGCACGCGCACCCGCCGCGTCTTCGGGCTGAAGGCTTCTGATTTCACAGGCCGATGCGTTCACCTCTCGAGTTAACAGACAATCCGCAGAGCCGGGCGAGCGCCTCGTTAAGGAGCGCGGAGAGCAGCGCCGGCGAAATGAGCCACGCGGAGAGCGGCGCGGGGGGGGGGGGCGCCCGGGTGTCGCCTCGGCCTTTCGCTGGGATCAGTGAGAAAGCATGTGCAAGGGGGGATAAAAGCTGGCCGCCTCCCCTTCGTGCTGGGAATAGTCCTAAGAGGACAGCCAAATGAGCGCGGGTTCAAAGACGCTTTCCTTGGGAGACCTCGGATATTTTGCAAGGAAATGACCTCTTTCCTCTCCTACAAAGAAAAGCAATAATAGTAGTTGCCTTCCTACTGCAAACAACAAGCAATTTGCTTTGCTATACAGGCCCTGCAAGCTGGGGATGATGGGAGTTATTGCACATCTGCTGCAACACATCTTCAGGGAGCCAGGTCGAGGAAAACCACCTGTCAGCCTTCTTTGCCCAGTTACTTCATGGCAGTGCTTTCCATAACACCGCTGCGGTAAAGGAATAATCTGAGCAGAACAGAGGCATCCTGTGAGGCCAACTTCCGGGCCTGAACGGCTCATCCCCATGGATATGGCCAGAGGGATGTATGGGATTGCAGAGTCATTTCAAAGCCTTTTAAGAAAGGACCCAGTCCACGGATCTCAGATGAATGTGTGGACTAGGACGGGGATGAAACTCAGAGGAATCCATCCCTCCCGTCTTTGTGGACTTCCTCTTTGCTCCACCTGGTCTTAGAAAGTGAGCTGAGCCAACAGGAAGTCCGCAATCGCTTGCGGGACAAAGGTTGCACAACTGGCAACCTTCTTCCATGTCATAAGCAGCTGCACAAACAAAGGCTGCTGCACATGGTGTGGAAGAGGGACATTGCTTACACGGCATGGGGGGCTCACTTCCTGGCAAGCACCGTATGAATGGATGATCCAGCGGCTGGAAACAAAGCCCTGTGAGGAGAGATTGAAAGAACTGGGCATGTTTCGCCTGGAGAAGAGGAACTGCAGGGCAGGGGGGTGCAATAGCGCTCTGCAAGAGCAGCGGTTCCACTCCTACCTTACTGGCTGATTCCAGAAGCTGGCGCTGGGCCATTATGGCTCTGCGCCATAGAAATTATGCCATGGAGCACCATAGGGTTCCATTTTATCCACACCCCCCCCCCTCACTGTTTAACTTCTGCATGGGAGAGGTCATCCAGAGGTTTTGAGCTGAGGTCACCAGTACGCTGATGACACCCAGCTCTACCTCTCCTTCCATCTAATCCAGATGAGGCAGTGAGTGATAGACTGGATGAGGCCAATACATTGAGGCTTAATGCATATAAGATGGAGGTGCTGTTTGTAGGTGGGTCATCTGTCCAGGTAGGTGATAGTCACCCTGTTCTGGATGGGGTTGCACTGCCCCTAAAGGCTTTGTTGTGATGGGGTGGCATAAAAATGTTTTAAATAACATAAAGGACCAGACGTGCAGTACGGGACCCAGAACTATTCTCGGAATCTTAGGAGGCTCCTGTGGTGAGGAGCACCTTCCCCCAGCTCTGGCTGCTCCATCAACTACATCCGGCAATGTGCTCTACATGGGGCTGCCCTTGAAAATGATTTGGCTCCCTCAAAAGGTACCGAATAGAGCAGCCAGGGTGCTAGCCAGGAGTGGCAGACAAGATCATGTAATGCCAGTCCTTTACCATTTCCATTAAAGTTCAGGCTCTGTTTAAGGTGTTGACACTGATTGTATAAAACCCAAAGCAGTTGAGGGCCTGGATACCTGAAGGAACATCTTCCATTTGCACCTTCCCGACCCTTAAGTTCATCTGCCAAGGTCCTCGTGCAGGAGCCCACTTCAAAGGAGCCTGGAAGAGTGGCTCCTCAGGGAAGGGACTTCTCATTGGTAGCACCCCAACCATGGAAGCTGCTCGCCATACAGGTATGTCTGACACAGACTCGTTTTGGCAGAAGGCCACAACCTTTCGATTTGCCCAGCATGTTAAGGGTTGCATGTTTTTACCGTATTAATATGTGTTGTGCTTGAGGATTCAAGTGCTGTTGTGGTCTAACAGTTCTGTTTTATTCTCTGTCTAGAGAGCCCGACTGGATATAAGATGGGTCACAACTGTTGTAAATAAATGAGTAAGTACTTCCAAGGCTGCCACAAAGAGAAGGCCAAGCTCTCTTCTGGTTCATCCCAGAGTGCAGGACACAGAATGAGGCTCGAGATACAGGAAGCCAGATTCCGGCTGGAGCCTGGGGGAAATTCCGACTGTGAGAGCCGTATGGTAGTGGAACCAAAGACCCAGGGAGGTGGTGGGCTCTCCCTCACGCGAGTCATCCAAGATGCAGCTGGACTGCCATCTGAGAAGGATGGTTGAACTGGGAGTTTTGTACTGAGCAGGAGGCTGGGCTTGATGGCCCCTTCCAACTCTATGATTTTACATTTCTGTGATAGCATGAATGCTGGACTTGCTCACCATGAACTCAGACTCGGGGTCGTGACAAATGGACTGGAATCTGGGGAGCGGCGCCCAGGAAATCCGACGGCTTCCCATTCCCTGAAATAGATTCCTCAGACATCCCCAGTGCAGACTCCAGCTAGGCATAGATGAGGATGTTGGTCCGGTTCAGTTTTGATACGCATGCGCCAAAACTTGCAAATGGCTTCATCTTCCAGATGGAAATGGAGGGTCTCTCTTAGAAGGCATTGTGCAGCAGTAGATCAAACAACAACTGCATTAACCAAAAAAAAAAAAAAAAGTTTTTGCAAAACTTGGGGGCAATTAATGCTGAGGATTTTTCCTTGTCAAGCCTGCAGCTTTGGAAAACTTGGAGAATTCACCCCTGTATTCACACTTCTAAAAAAGTTTTCCCTTCTCTTTTTCCCCCAAGCCCTCCATTATTTCTGATAGGAAAAACTGCCCAAGAACATTTTAACTCAACAATAAATATATCAAAATGAGAGATGCCCAAGTATTGGGTTGGTCTCCATTTTGAAGCAAATCACACGTCCTGGTTTATAGGCAAAGAGAAGAGCCACCCTACTTCTGTTTTCCCACGACTCTGAATTTATTCTGCAGTCCTCAGCTCAACAAACTTACCCATGTATGTATATGAATGCAACATGCATATGTTAGGGCAAGAGGCATACAGCACTGTGTAGTTTGTGGAAAAACTGTGAATATTATTCATGATTTTCTTTTTTGACAAGAAAGAAATCACTAATGTAGAAATAGACCTGATTGAAAAACCTTGGGAATGAACACAGGCAAAAATGACACAGACAGGAAATAGACTGACCTGTCCATCACTTTTGCATTTGAATATGCATTTTGAAACACACACATCAATGTAGAAATTGAATATAATTATGTGGGGAAAGCAGATAAGGTGACACTGAGCAGGTCCAGGCAAATTCCCTCCATTCCTAGTAAAACTGTACCTACTTAGTACCATAGCCGGTAGGATATGAGTGAATGCTTTTTCATAGAAACACCACCTCTGCAATAAATCCCTGCACATAGAAAGCTAGCATGTCAAGGAACAGGCTAGAGTAGAACCCGTCTTCCTGGTATCTGGTTTCTGAAGTGGCAGCCATTCTACTCCCCTTGCCCCACAGCCATTTCTTCCACAGACATTTCTGAAAAGCCAGCGGGGACGGGCCTTGATCAAACAATCAGGTGACTTGGGCAGAGAATGCCATTCTATTCAAAACTCCCATTAATTATCCAGGTAAAGATCTGCTTTTTAAAAGGAAAAAAAAGCTTTCTGCTGACTGTCCTCTGGAGTGTGCGAAAACGAGCTCCTTTAAACCCAGTGAAATATGTTGTTTGAATGATCCTTTATGTTTCCTTTAAAAGAACAAATGGTTTATGATTTCTATATATAAATGTTTCTCGAGCTTGAAGAGTAGATGCTTTTTCTGGGAAATTCTCAGGACTAGTCATGTTTTATGTGAAGGTTTATGTGCACTCTTTTTTAATCCCAGCATACTTGATTCCCCTTACACGGAATCTGTTAAGATTTAAAAGCGTGCATCTTTTATATTTTGGGATCATTTGTCTATATTATGGGAAAGGATTTGAATGTCCGCTATGGATTCTGCAAAACTTTCGCTCAGAAAGTCTCGCTTCTGAACAGGCAGATTGCTCTTGGATTATCATTGAAGGAAGCAGGCTGGAATCCATAGATGAAGAGACCTTGCCCTGTTGGACTGGAAAAGATGGCTGCCCCCTTGCTACTCTCCTCGAAACAGTACAGAAGCAGGTTGTTCAAGCCTCTCGAACTCACTTCTGCCTTGTTGGCTTCTTGCCTGTTTCGAGACATCAGCAATGTTCCTGCTCCCAAGAGATTTGACCTTCTGGCCTGATGTCTGTTGATTGCTCTCAGTCCAGCAGGGACCAGCCGATAGTAAGGAGCCCATCAGGTTCCATCATTCCATATAAAGTTTCTGACTCTGTCCTGGTGCACAGACTAGAGATGGAGAAACAATCCATCAGTATCACAGATGCTCATTCAGAACCGTGTTTCAGTCATTTTCTGCATTTCATTGATGATATGGAAGAAGCGGTGAGCAGTCTGCTGATCGAATTTGCAGACGATACTAAAACTGGGGCAGTGGCCACAACTGAGGAGCAGGTACTTCAGATCCAAAAGGATCTGGACGGACTATGGAAGTGGGCAGGAGGCAACAGGATGGCATACAATGTGGATGAGTGCAAGGTCTTACACTTGGGGCATAGGAATGGGTGTCATAAGTACAGGTTAGGTGACAAGTGGCTGGAGAGCAGCACTTGTGAAAGGGACCCCGGGGTGCTGACTGACTGCAGGCTGAACATGAGTCAGCAGTGTGATGTGGTGGTCAAGAGGGCGAACGCCACCCTTGGTTGCATAGCCAGAAGTGTGGCTTCTAGATCGAGAGAGGTGTTACTACCACTCGATATGACTCTGCTGTGCCCGCAACTGGAGTACTGTGTTTAGTTTTGGGCCCCTCATTACAGGAAGAATATAGCCAGGTTGGAGTCAGTGCAGCGTAGGGCCACAAGGTTGGTGGCCAGTTTGCAGGGGATGCCGTATGAGGTGAGACTGAGGGAACTGGTTCTCATCAGCCTGGAGAAGAGGAGACCCAGAAGGGATATGTTGGCAGCATACAGGTATGTGAGGGGGTGTCACATGGAGATGGGGAGAGGCCTGTTCTCCCCTGCAGAGGAAGGCAGGACGCGCTTCAATGGAGCAAAGCTCAGGGAACCCAGGTTCAGTCTGGATGCCAGGAAGCACTTTCTGACAGGACCCCGAGGGTGTGGAATGGGCTTCCACGAGAGGTCGTTGAGGCCCCATCAGTGAGGGTGTTCAAAGATAGGCTGGACATGCCCATGGTGGGCATGTCATGAGCAGAGCCGGCTGGAGCCAGAGGCCAGACTAGATGGCCCAGGAGGCCCCTTCTGACTCGCTCTGTTTCTATGCTTCTATCAACCTGCAATCACATGCTCTCCTCCAGCATCTGGCTGCCACCTCCCAGCATCTGCCACCTGAGGCTGCTGCTTCACTCTGCCTAAAGATAGGGCTGGCCCTGCCTTCATCTCAAGGGTGGTCAGCAGGTCTGGGAACACACAGGCCCACGTATGGGTTTAATGTGCATTTACAGTGCTGGTTTGTATTTGCTGGCATGAAAGCATTCAAGCACCCGGCAGGAGCAACCGGAGTTGTGGTCCAGCGTCTCTGGGGGGAGAGAAGGGCCTGAGGACCAGGCTTAAGAACAGACTTTGCTACAACATGTGGAGGGGTGAGCTCTGCTTGGACCCCAGTAAACTCCTGGGCTCCAGAGTTCAAGGGTTTGGGATTTAATATCCAGAGATCTGCACAGACTGAAATAAAGTTTCAAAGCAAAACAGACAAGGAAAGAGATGTGCAGGCACCCACAGACAAAGAAGTAATGCACAGGCATTAAAGAAGACTAATGTATACATTAATGGCAACCATTTTCTGTGCATAGAAAGAAAAATGTTCATTACTTCACGCATGCAAGGGCCATGAGAGGCTGCAACTAATTTAGCCAAGTAATTAACTGTCTCCTTTCCTACACTGCATCTAAGGAAGTTTCTGCACCCTAATGCATTACCTAGGCAAATTAGCTTTGTAATTAACTGCTTCATCATCAGAACTGTACCTAAAGAAGACACCAAGCTCCTTGCTTGTGAAACAAATGGATAATGTTGAAGTACAGTGAAAGCTAGAAATGCCCAGGGGATCCACATTATTAAATAAGATGCAGAAACCGGCAGCAGAGAGAATCAGAATGGAAGCGCAGTGGATGCTCCAAGCAGGGATTCGGGCTGCGCAAGCCCTTCCCAACTCGTGGTGGATTCATTCATAAATTACCGTATTTTTTGCTCTATAAGACACACTTCCCCCCCCCTCAAAAGTAAGGGGAAATGTCTGTGCGTCTTATAGAGTGAATATGTGTGTGCAGTAAGTCTGTCAGATGTGCAGCCCATGGGGAAGTGATTTATTTATTTATTAAAACATTTCTATGCCGCCCCATCGCAACCAAGCCTTGGGGCGGCTCACAACA
The DNA here is from genome assembly GCA_023646645.1 of Varanus salvator macromaculatus. NCBI lineage: Eukaryota > Metazoa > Chordata > Lepidosauria > Squamata > Varanidae > Varanus > Varanus salvator. The sequence continues at coordinate 1,502,160 of JAIXND010000757.1, forward strand.
TATAAAATACTACAATATATTTAAAACCCTTCCGCTGCCCCTCCCGGTGCATCTCGGCAACCCCTATAAAATACCGTTTTAAATGTAAACAAATTATAAACAATAAACTACATGAATAAATAAACACAGTTAAACTATAAGCAAATTATAAATGGGGACTGTGCCTGTGATTATGTGCCCATTTGATTCAGAATACTTTTTTTCTTGTTTTCCTCCTCTAAAAACTAGGTGCGTCTTACGGTTAGGCACGTCTTATAGAGCGAAAAATACTGTAGCTGAGATCTTCCAGGAAATACTGACAGTAACAACAAAACTGATTGAATCCAAGCCAATCTGCAGGGTGAGAAAAATTTCCCCCTTGTTTTTCCCTTCCCACCAGCCCTCCCCATCTTCCTCGTCCCCAGGCCATGCTTTCCCCTCCAGGTCACTCAGCTGTAAGCGACAGGAAAAATTGCCACCCTAGTTTTCTCTCATACTGAGGTACTAGCCAACAATTTCTCAGACACAAGCTTGAAGAGGCATCATGAGAGCGATTTATTCCATGCCATATGTCTTAGGAATGCTTGGATTTTGTTAGATCCATTGCAACTTTATTTCACGGGTTGTCAGGCACCTCCATTCCATTGCCCACTCAACTGCTTTGTTCCCCCTCCCCATTTCAGGAACTTGCATTCAAATTGAACTTGCATTCAATTCATTTGTGCAAATGTGCATTTTGCAAACACTGCATTTGCACGAATACACACCTCCCTGGAAATTTGCATTCTGGCAGTTTAGACTATGGGAGAGAATGGACAGTTTGCTGATGTATTTTTACTGTATTTTTCTTATTTTTGTATGTCTATATTGGCCTGTGGTTCTGGAAAGTAAAATACTGGTTCATAAGTCTGTGGAATCCTAGGTCGCTCAGAAAACTCTGGCCTGCTACAGAAGCCATGAGTTGGTCATAGAAGTCCAATCGGTTTGAGTTCCTTGTGGATTTCTCCAACAACCCTAATTTTTCAGTGTGCAATTAAGTCATGTCAGACTCTGGACTTCATGGTCAAATGGTGATATCCGTTCTTTATTTCAGTCTTCTTGCATTTGGGGCCTCCTGCTCATTCTGTGAGGCAAGAGGCTGCCTGGTTTAAAGTGAGGCAGCTCTGAGTTAAAGTGAGGATGGAATTGGGCCATGCAGGTGTTTTATTATTAAAAGTCATCAAACCAAGACAATACAATAAAGAAGAAAAGAAAAAAACGCCACATGTTATGAAGTGTGTGTGCATGTATGAAAACAGCTTTTTAGAAATTCTGCATAAACTTCAAGAATGGCAGACCAAGTATCCCATATACATCTCTGTTTGCAAGTGCCGTCTATATATGGGTCCTGGTTACCTAAAGGAGCGCCTATGTCCATACGTGCCCTCCCGCCCCCTGAGATCAGCGGGAGAGGCCCTCCTCCGGGAACCCTCCGTGAAGGATATTAGGAGGGTGAGCACCGGAGGAGGGCCTTCTCTGCGGTGGCACCCCACCTGTGGAATGCGCTCCCCAGAGAGGTCCGCCAGGCGCCGTCGTTATTTGTTTTTCGGTGCCAGGCCAAGACCTTTTTATTTAAATGTCATTTTAATTGTTAACATTATTTATTGATTTTATATCTTTGGCCAGGACGTCTCCAATTATATTGTCATTATATTGTTTTTATATGGTTGATATGTATTTATTTATTGTTGTGAGCCTCCCCGAGGCTTCAGCGAATGGAGTGGCATAGAAGCTTGCCAAATAAATAAATAAATAAATAAATTCTGCAAATTTGGACCCGGAGGTCCAAGGAACCTTCTGCCCCAAGATCCTGCCCCTGAAGCCTGCTTCCAAGAGCCAACCAGGAATTCTTTGCCAGCGATTCTGATCAGGGCTGCAGCCAAAGTCCCCTCATCCTGGATATTCAGGTTCTAAATTAACTGCCCTAGAAAGGATGCATTCAAATTTCTCCGCTTTTCAGTGTTTGCCTTTTTTTAACTTCCATTTTTGCATGTGCTGTTGGAACATGTGGAAATGAAGAATACAACATTGAAAAAAATAAAACAGAAGGAAAGGGGATGGGGAAGAAGAAGGGGAAGGAAAAAAGGAGAAAAGGAAAAGGACTTTCTAATGTGATATAATGGGTATGCATGTGGAAATTATATTTTGTGCTGTGTTTATCAGTGAACAGAAGCATCAGTAAACCACCACACACAAGAAGAATCTTCATATAATCACATGAATAGTCCATCAAGATGATTCATTCATTATGCTGCAGTCTTGCCAAGGAATGATTAAGTGGAAAGGTGCAAGTGAACCGAAGGCATGCAAGGATGTTGCCATTCCCATAATTAGCTTTAGAAGCTAAACTGGAATCCAGGAAGAATGGCATTGCATGGTGAAGCAGACATTCTTCCCTCTTTTTGATTCCCCAGTCCTCAGCCCAACCTCCGGTGACCTGACCGCTGTGCCACACTGTCACCGTTTCATCCTGCACATGGAAACCTAGCCTCGGCTGCCTCTTCCTGTGGCAAGAGGAACCTTTTGGATGCTTGCTTCTGCCTTGCTGTTCCGAGTGGGAGTGAGCATGTCCTAGCTACACGAGGCATTCCTGATAAGGACGACGATCCAGCTCTGCCCAGCTCATTCCGGGGGAATGTGGTGATCTCATTCTCGTCGCTCAGCATGCCTTCATTAGGCCCTGCTCATCCTGGCCGAAGGCTTGCTCCTTCCTCCAGGCCAAGCACGCCGTGCCCGGGCTCAGATGCTCTGCTGTCACAGGCTTCCTCCCACTGCTGCCGCCTCTTTTCCTCCTAGTAGAGCCGCGTGTATTCATCTCGCTCCCTCCGGCACCGTTCATCCCCATTCATAATTTACTACATTTATAAGTTTATTAGATGAGTTCTCAGCCATGGTGAGTCTAATCAGCACACCACTGCGCACAACAGCCTGCTGCGTACCGACTGCTACATGTCCTGCTAGACAAGCGGGTCGCTTTGAAGTTTAGCTCACATCACGGAGCAGCAGTGAAGAGACCGAGTGGGGATCCAGAGAAGCCGCAGAGCCGGTCTTGCTGCTGCCTGGGCTCACTGGATACCGGCCCCAGGCAAACCAGGGTCTTGGAGTCTCAGTCACAGCTGATGTGCAACATGAAAATCACGCTATAGCGCTGACATAATTTGCTGCGGTGGTGGTGGCTGTTATATTTCTATGCCACCCATTAGCTGAAGCTCTTTATTTATTTATATGCCACCTTTTTGTAACCCTTTTTTCCTCCTGCAAGTAACCCAAGGTATTTAGCAAAATCCTCTTGCTACTGTTAGGCTGGGCTGAGAGGCTGTGACTGGCCCAAAGTCACCCAGTAAGCTCCATGGCTGAGTGGGGACTCAAACCCAGATCTCCTGAGTCCCAGCCCAATACTCTAACCACTAGGCCACACTGCATTACTACAGGGGCATTACTGAACCTCCAATCTCCCAGGGAGCTAACTTTCCCAGAGGACAACAATTATTATTGCTATTATTGCTGCTATGATCATCATCATCTTCTTCTTCATTTCAATACCATCCCACGGCTGAAGTTCTCTGGGCAGTTTGCACAATCATAGAATCATAGAACAGTAGAGCTGGAAGGGGCCTTGAAGGCCATCGGGTCCAACCCCCTGCCGTTGCAGGACACCACATCACACCATCCCACTCAGATGCCCATCCAGTTTCTTCTTGAATGTCTCTGGTGTGGGAGAGCCCACCACCTCTCCAGCAGCTGGTTCCACTGTTGCCTTGCTCTGACAGTGAGGAAGCTTTTCCTGATGCCCAGCCTGAATCTGGGCTGTCACAACTAGAACTGATTATTCCATGTCCTACACTCTGCCATCAGTGAGAAGAGATCTTGACCTTCTTCTTTGTGACAGCCTTTGAGGTACTTCTAGAGCATGGGTCCTCAAACTACAGCCTGTGGGACGGATCCAGCCTGCCATGGCCATCCATCCGGCCCGCACTGCTGTTCGCCTCCTGCACGCATGCTGGCTGCGTGGGCACGGAGGTGGTGGCTTGTTCACTCAGAGATGGTTTTGGACTCGCTGGGAGTTCTCCAAGTGAGGGAGCCACTGCCACGCGCGCCTGATGCTGCCTTGCGCACACCCGACGGCACCTCACTGGCCCTCACCCCCAGGCACCCCCACCTCACTGGCCCGCCACGATCACCGCAGGCTTTCAACTGGCCCCCTATTCAAAAGTTTGAGGACCCCTGTTCTAGAGGGATATCATGTCCCCCATGAGTCTTCTCTTCTCAAGGCTGAACATGCCCAGTTCCCTCCGTCTCTCCTCACAGGCCAGTGTTTCCAAACCCTGGATCATTTTTGTTGCCCTCCGCTGGACCCTTTCTAGTTTTCCTGCATCTTTCTTCAATCTCGGTGCCCAGAACTGGGCACAGGATTCCAGTTGAGTTCTGACTAGTGAGGAGTATAGAGGGACTACTTCTTCTCGTGATTTGGAAGTAATACTTCTGTTAGTGCATCCCAAAATAGCATTTGCCCTTTTGCTGGCTGCATCACGTTGGTTCATATTTAGCCTATTGTCCACAATTACGCCAAGCTCTTTTTCAGTTCTGTTGAGCCATGTATTCCTCATCTTGTATTGATGCATTTGGTTTCTTTTTCCTGGGTGGAGGACTTGGCATTTGTCCTTTCTGAATCTCATTCTGTTGCTTTCAGCCCAGTGCTCAAGTTTATCAAGATCACCCCTGGATCTTCATTCTGTCTTCTAGGGTGTTTGCTATTCCACCTAGTTTTGTATCATCTGCAAATTTGATTATCTTTCCTTGAACTTCCACATCTAAATCGTTAATAAAGCTGTTGAAGAGCATTGGGCCCAGGACTAAACCCTGTGGCACCCCACTACTCCAAGCGATAAAAATAATTTATCAGAATAATTTGAAAAAAGTGTACAACAGCTAAAAACAGATTACAAAGAATCACAATAATTGACTGTGCAAATACCTGGTGATAGCCCTCAAAGCCTTTCCCCTATTCCCTCCCAGTACTGCTATTTTGATGGGTCCCCAGTTTTTCTGAAGACTTTCTCCATTCTAAAAGATCAAGATCTGTCTCCTAAAGTTCCATTACCAGCAGTAAGAGCTGTAAAATAAAACATACTGGTTGTTTTGGTGTTGCTGGCATTTTTGCCCCCCCACCCCACCCCACACAAACACTTTTGCCTTCAGACTTAACCATTAGAATATGCCCTTCATAACAGGCATACCCCACATGGTCCAAGACAGACAGTCAGTCAGAAGCGTGGAAAAATCTGTCAATTTCAGTTTTTCTTTGTTCCTCTTCTCCTTAAGTTCATTTTGTCCGATTTTCACATCCAGCAGTGACTTAAAATAATAAACTGGCCTCAAAATGTGTATACATTTCTGTGTTAATATGTACATTTGACTAGCGCACGTTTTCGCCACCATGTTTCTTCAATTTGCATTTGTTTCATTAATCGATGCATTTTGTTGTTGTTTGGAGAATTGTGTTGCAAATGCACAAACACCAAAGGAAAACTGGGCCCTGGTTTGTATATTGATTTGGGAAGTGCAACCTCTGATTGAAATGGAAAGTGAGTGAAATTAGATTTCTTCTCCAGACAGAGATACCTTGTGGGATCCCTTTTAGGTACGACTGACATATTTCAAACAGAGCTCTGCACTAAACCCCTCAAATTTCCCCATCTGTAAGCAGAGAAAAGTGTCTGTGGTTTCATCCACTTTATCTGGGAGTACGAGCAATGCTCCAACTGCTTCTCACTGGTGGGGTTTACCTGCTTGCAGCTCCTTTCTCTTTCCCAAAGGATTGTTAATTCTGCTGATTTCTCATCTGCAGTTTGCATCCTCTACAGAGTTCTATATCTAAGTCATTCCAGTGCATTGTCTCTGGAGGTGGAGGAGTGATCACACGCCCCCCCACCCCCACCGGGAAAAGCGAAGAAAAATGGGAGAAAATTCTGCAAAGCTGGCCTTTATTTTGCGGGTGGGAGAGAAAGAAGAGCAAAACCTTAGGACTTGTCTAAGAAAAAAAAAATATTTTGGACAATGTTGGATCAGTACTCATTGGCATCCTTTGGGGTTTAGCTCCTGCCCCACATTCATCAAAATGCTAAGTCTCTAGGGGGCGAGAGAAGAAACATCTTGTCTTGGAGGCGAAAGCTGGGATTTCCTGCAGCAAACAGCTGAAAATAACCACAGACGTGTGGTCATAGCAGCCCATATATGGCGGGCCACAGGGTATTCTGACAGGGTATTCTGCACACCTGTGTTCTTCAAAAGCCAGGATCACACTGACGTACCCGCTTGGTATAAAGTGCAGAGTCACCCGCTCTGCAAAGCAGGCAAACGAACTCCTGATTCAGCAAGAGCCGAGTCCCAGCCTTCCTGTGCCAGCTCTTTCCCCTACAACACACACCATCAGCCTGAGTCAGCACCCAGCAAAAGACGATGTGATGACGGCAGCATTTTCCGTGCACTGTTTACATCTCACGGACTGGCTCACCCATCTTACTGCTCTGCATCTCACGGACTGGCTCACCCAACAGCTCCTTCTAGCAGCTGCTTCTGGAGAGAATGCCGGGCAGTCCTGACACATCTCAAAAAAAGGCAGCGCCAGGGAAAGATGGCAGAACAGTGACTGTTTCTAATTAAAAGCTGTGTCGAATGGGAAAGGTGAGGTTTCTACAAAGACGTGTGGAGAAGGGGGAATGGGGAGTTTTTCTCCCTTTCCCATTCTAAAGTGCAGCATTACCCAGTGAAATTCAAAGCAGCCAAAGATGTACTTGTTCATGTGACATGGAAGTCAAAACACCAGAATCCAGGATTGTCCCAGGAAATGGAATTTTGGGGCATGCAAAAAGAATGAAGCTCCCTGCCATGGGGTGAGAGGGGAGCTGTCACTCTAAGCGGCCTGCCAGGGGCTGCTTAGAGCTTCCAGAAGACCTACTTTCTACTCACCCTGAAGTCTTCCTTCAGACCCCTTCTCAGAATGCCTTTTTCTATGATTTAGTTTTGTGGGAGCCAGAACAGGGGATTGGCAGTTTGTGGCCCTTCGGACTTGTTGGCCTGTGGTGAGAGCTATTGGGAGTTATAGGTCAAAACAGCTAAAGGACCACCAGTGCCCCATCTCTGCTTTAGCACAACCCTTCCATCCAAGCCTGTAATGAAATCAAGGCACACATCACTGAAACATTGGTATAGACCTTCCCTTATTTATTCCTGATTCCAATTTTCCCACCCCTTCCTCTGTTGTTTCTTCTGTGTTGAATTTTACCTGTCAAGTCCCTTGGGACAGAGGTTTGTGCTAAACCCAGAGCAGGAGGGCTGAATATACTTTAGAAACAGAATGTACAAGCTAGCTTCAATACAGATACGTAGTAAGCATGGAAATAATGGTAGTGATTTTATTTATTTTATTTATTTATTAACATATTTGTATGCCGCCCCTTGCACACAAGCCTCAGGGCGGCTCACAACAACATGGCAACTAAAATCAATGCACAATATTAAAAACTGGTTTTACTAGTTCTTCTGCTCCCAAAATCAAGGCTGGACAGACCTACTGCAAAGGCAATTGATTCAGCAAGCAAAGCAGAGCAGAGCTTTCCACAAAGTAGCGGCGAGGATGGGGTGGCCATCACACATACTGGTCAGAATAGGGGTTAATTTCTACACCTCACTTTTCATCTGTGAAATGTCAGAAAGTATGTCTATTTGTCTCCAGTGTCACAGATCCATTAAAATTTCTCAGCCGGCTGTCTAAGCAATCTTTCCCAGAGTCCAGGAGAACACAACAGGCTGGGGTACTGGAAGCCACATTCAATCTGTTTTGCTTTTCCTTCCTTGAAAGAAACCAGTTGCGCTACTCTTTCTGCACGATAATGTGAGATGGCATCATTGAGTGGACCAGGCAGTGTTGATGCACACCGAAGTCTTCTCTGGGAAGAGCAAAGATTAAACACAAACCCGTGAAAATCGTTCTACATTCTGCAGGGTGTTAATCTGCTGGTGCATGTTCTTTAAAACAAAGGAGCAGAAAGGTTTATACAAGGGCTATGATAATTGCCTGGCTATGCTCAGAGGAATCCGATTTAACAAACCTCCAGAGACAAAGAAGTAGGAGGGAAAAAACTTCAGCTTGTAACTCGCTGCTCTTTTTTGCCCATCCCTCCCTAATTGGCTTTGCTTCCTTTCTCTCCCCCACCCCAGCGCAGCAATTCTGGTCTTTGGGAAGTGCTGGCATCCAAGTTTCTAGTGCCTGAGAATTTAAGCCTGATTCACATGAAAAAAAGCCCTTGGACAATTATGAGCAGTCCTGGACTGCCTTGGGAAATGCATCAAGAGTTGGCATGTTTGGGCGCATGCCGAGGGCCCAAACTCCAGCAGGGTCTCAGTGGCAACAGCCCCTGGCATTGCTTCTCCGCTTCACCACTGCAGCCACACTAAACAGTGGGAGGCTACAACTCTTTGTTGGTTTTGCTGCATTTGACTCACATGTTTATGAAGGGTGCAATCCACACAGGCATAAGGGTTTCTGTGCTTGATGGGTTTCAAACCTGAATTTGTGTCTATAGGTTTGCAGCCTCACTCCAGAATCCTATTTGGAAGAAAAACTCATTGTGCTTGTAAGATTTATTCTAGTTTATGTGTGCATAGAATCGCAGTCTGTCTGCCACCTGCCCAGTACAGAATGAACACGAGGCATAAAGAAATGTGGACTGGAATTCCAACCCTCTTATCTACTAGGAAGCACGTGTATTGCTTGCTGGAGGGGGCGCCTTTGACATTACCAGTAGCTGAGCTGGCAAAATGCTCTGAAGGGCCAGCCTTGGAAGCCCTCACACACAGCCTCCCAGGATCAAAGGTCAAAATAAATCAGGAATCCCCTTCTATAGAAAAGTGGTAAAATTTGGATATACCTGGGACTTTGTGACTCTGCTGTGGGCAAAGCTGACCATAGCTGTGACATTGCTCATTGCCTAAAACTCACTGGAAGGTGGGAGCAAGATCATTCCGGACAGAATCCTAGTCAGACCTCACCTGGAGACCTGTGTCCAGTTCTGGGCACCTACATTTTAGAAAGATGCAGCAAAGATAGAGGGCACAGAAGAGGGTAACAGGGATGCTTCAGGGACTGGAGGCAAAGCCCTATGAGGAGAGACTGAAGAGAATGAGGCAAGCCCAGCCTCAGGAAGAGAAGCCTGAGGGGAGACATGATAGCCCTCTTCAAGTACCTGGTAGGCTGTCACACAGAAGAAGGACAAGAGCTCTTCTTGTCCATTCCAGAGTGTAGGACATGGAATAATCAACTCAAGTTGAACAACCCAGATCTGGGCCAGGTATCAGGAGGGTTTTCCTCAGTGTCAGAGTAATACGGCAGTGGAACCAGTTGCCTGTGAAGGCTATGGGTTCTCCCGCACTAGAGACATTCAGGAAGAAACTGGACAGCCACCTGAGTGGGAGGGTGTGACTTGGGGTCCTGCAACAGCAGGGGGTTGGACTCGATGGCCTTCATGGCCCCTTCCAACTCTATGATTCTATGATTCTATGGATGAGGCCTTTGTGGAGGATAGATTTATCAGTGGCCTGTGATCGAGGGGGAAGCCCATGCCTGGAAGGAGGAAATATTAATAGCTAGGCCCTGTTCTCATCCTGATATCAGTGGTATTACTATGGAGGTCAGTAGGCTCTCTTACTCAGAATGGATGCTCTTATGTGTGGATTAGAAGTCGGTTCTGTTGGACAGCCTCCAAATTAATGCATTTTTAAGGATGAGTGATGGACCGCTCCAGAATCAGAGGCAGGGGGTCCATTACTCATCACACCAGGGGATGCTGGAGTAGATGCACCTTTGCTCTGATCCAGTTCAGCTCTGGATCCATCCCTCTCTTTTGCCTCTTATAAATAACTCTTCTTTGCCTCCAACGCACGCTTGGCATTTTTGATTTATGGGAATGTAGTTAATACCAGATAAACAGACCAGTTGGAGGCAGAAAGGGGGCAAAATTAATAGATTAATAGAGTGTAGTAAAATGCCTCATAATCACCCGTGATTTCCTCGTAACGTTGTTAAGGGTGAGTCCCCGTCTCCTGACTTCTTTGCTCAAAAAATGAATCCAAATGGTTTGGCTGGGAGCCCTTGTTATCCAGACTGAAAGCCATCAGAAGGGCAATAAACCAAAGGTAACAGTGACACATTGAGATGGGGAGAAGCCTCCTCTAGGAAAGGAAAGTTTTGGTGAGGTGTTAGGCCTGGTTCTATCGCACGCCTCCAATTAATTATCCAGAAGACGGAACAAACAGCACATTAATTAAACGTTCAGATGACATTAAACTGAGAGGTGTTACAGACACCCATGAAAAGAGAGAAGATAAATAATTATATGTGTCCATGTATGTATGTGTGATGCCTAAAGAGGTTATAAAAATTGGCAGGAAATCTTTTTTTCTTTTTCTTTTTAATGGCATTCAGCCTACAGAAATTCTAGCTGAAAGCAGCCCTAGCCTGTAATCTTTGTAGGAGTGAAACCTACAAAGCGAAGATGTGGCAGTGGGGAGCGAGGCAGGGGTGGCTCATCTCAAAAAAGGTGGGGGGAGAGAACGCAGGAACAGGTACGTAGGAGGGAATTATTGCTAATGAGCGTTTCCCAGTTGCCATGTAGAGACTGACTGAATGCATGTTCTAACTGAGTAGCAGAGACGCTCCTGTTTTTTCCATGCCTGGGAAATCACCCAGTTTTGTCCTTATTTTCTGCTTTTGAGGGCTCCGTTATCAGAATGCCGTTACAGTAGTAATTCTTCAAATCGCGAAGCGAGCCCCTCTTCAGGGGCTCCGGAGTCTGAATGCATCTTGTATCTGTTAAGGATCCACCTTTATCATTTTTCTACTCTGTCTTCCGAGGGATGGACGATTGTGTCATGTTCTCTCCCACCCAGTTTTCCTACATTACATTTGTTGTATCCTATTTCTTCACTGAATGCATTTGTGTGTGCATTGACCTAAAATGGTCACACTGGTGTAGGCACTTTCAAAAGATGCATCTTTTTCATTTTTTTAGCAATTCTCTTAATATACTGTATTTTTCGCTCTATAAGACGCGCCTGACCATAAGACGCACCTAGTTTTTAGAGGAGGAAAACAAGAAAAAAAATATTCTGAATCAAATGGGCACATCATCACAGGCACATTCCCTATCACTTCCCCATGGGCTGCACATCTGACAGACTTACTGCACACACGTATTCACTCTATAAGATGCACAGACATTTCCCCTTACTTTTGAGGGGGGAAAAGTGCATCTTATAGAGCAAAAAATACGGTAATGCACTTCTGTGCTCACTTTCTCTTGCTGTATGGATTTCTCTGTATGTGTTTTGCCATCGTATGTATTTCTGTGAACATTTTTTCATTTGCGAACTCCATTGCAAAATTTGAAATAGTACTCCATTCCAATTTGTGTGTAGATTTGGAAAGTGCAAATTTGTAAAGTTCATTTCCCCCATCCCTTCCTAATTAAAAGCAGCCAGGGCATGCTAGGCACTGTATGCCATTTTTCTATGTAAATTTGCATAAGCTTGCATTCAAATTTAAGGCTCCCCAGCATGTAAACTGGCCATCGGAGCATTTCAGGTTGTTATGCAGTACACATGGCTTGGGAGAGGGGAAGTTAGAACCGGTCAGAAGGGAATTGTCTGCAGAAAGTATTTAATAAAGGAAAGGAAGGTTAAGTATCCTTGTTTTCATTAAATACTTAACAGCTTTGTCTCCTGCTCCTCTCCAATGCTAAAAGCAAAAACACAGAAGCAACCCAACCCGCTTGGTCACTAGGTGACAACGCTGGGCTATGCTACAAGAGTATCACACGCTCCCTCCCTACACTATGTATGAACTCGAGACTGTTTTGCAGTAGTGACGCAACCCATAGTCAGGCACGATTGCTGATTCTCACAGCATGCAAACTCCATCCTTTGGCATGTCGTAACAACACCTACTGCAATAGCGACACACACAAAAGCACTCTGTTGATGCCACATGGCATTCATTCCAACAGCAACCCACAGGGAAGGGAAGGGAACAAAGCTCCTTTTTAATTGTGAGTGTCAAATGTGTGCGTAGTACATTGGGGAGAAGCAGACAACACTGCCTACACAAACACGCATGCACAAAAGCGAGCCACGGGGAATTCACCACATGCACGTAGCCGGGGATTCTCACTTGTGCTGATCTGGAATGGGCTCCCTCGTTATTTTTCACTGCTCGCATTCAGTTCGATAGAAAAGAAACTGCTTTCGAAAAGAACGTCGAAGTAGAGCATTTTGGAGAAATTCTTGTGGGTTGGCTTCACAGTTCTTGCGCCAGAGACGACTGCAGAGCATCTCTGATGTCTTTGGGTCTATGATCGTTTCTCAGAACCTGCTTTAGAGGTAGATCCCTGATCACTCCTCAGAAATTTAAGACTGGGAAATCATGAGGAAGAAGATAAGGCATAAAAAAACTTTTTAAAAAAATACAATTTGTGTTATTTTTGCAATAAAAATGGAGGGAAACTCTAAAGAACGACAGTTGGAATGGAGCCAAAATATAGCAGAGAACCTTCTTTTCAGAAACGTTTTGAAAATTGTTCTCTTTTTCTTTTACCCTCCAGCTCCAAAATGAAAGGCCATTTGCAGAATTTCCCCAAAAATTCTTCCCTGCTTTTCACTGGCTTTATTTACTTTCTTATATTTATTTCTTTCCTTCTTCTTTCTTTATTTCATTTCTATGAATCCATCTGGGTGCTTTACAACAGTGCCTAAAACAAGGCCATAATATGAAAGAGCCATATTTTTTCAACAATACAGAATTTTAGAACAGTTAAAAATCAATTTAGCAGCTTTCTCTCTAGAAATATATACTGGGTCCTTCCGTCAAATAATTGTTGTTGCTAGTTGCAGAGTCACGTCTGATCCATCGCAATCCCATGGACAACATTCCTCCAAGCCTTCCTGTCCTCCACTAAATAGTGTCAGCCATACCCCTGGGCTGCAGCCAAGGCTCCACTGCCTTCCTTTACCTAGCAGTATAGCCTTGATATCGGGGTTCAGCCAAATGCACATTCTGGTAGAGTGTTCTTCTTTATATTTTTGATTTGACATCTCCCTCCTCCAGTAAGTCTTGCTTTGTCAGTCACCCACAGGTGTGACTCAGTGCCCAAAGTTTTGTTGTTGTTAGTCGCAAAGCTGTGCCCGACCCATCGTGACCCCATGGACGACACTCCTCCAAGCCTTCCTGTCCCCCACCATCCCCCGGAGTCCACTCAAGCTCACACCAACCGCCTCAGTGACTCCATCCAGCCACCTCATCCTCTGCCGTCCCCTTCTTCTTTTGCCATCTATTGTTCCCAGCATTACAGTCTTCTCCAGGGAGTCCTTCCTTCTCACAGGTGGCCAGACTATCTATCCATCTATTTATCTATATATCTATTTATTTATTTATTTAAAAAATTGTATGCCAGGGAGTCCTTCCTTCTCACAATTTATTTAAAAAATTGTATGCCAGGGAGTCCTTCCTTCTAGACTATCTATCCATCTATTTATCTATATATCTATTTATTTATTTATTTAAAAAATTGTATGCCAGGGAGTCCTTCCTTCTCACAGGTGGCCAGACTATCTATCCATCTATTTATCTATATATCTATTATTTATTTATTTATTTAAAAATTTGTATGCCACCCCCTTGCGACAAGCCTCGGGGCGGCTCACAACAATAAATAAAACAGCCACAATTACAATATTCCAAGCTAACATTAAAAACTAACATTAAAAACTGGCCCATCCCGAGGTAAAGATAAAAATACAATAAATAAGATAAATAAACAAATATAAGTTAACAATTAAAAAAAGGTCTTCGCCTGGTGCTGAAAAACAAATAACGACGGCGCCAGGCAGACCTCTCTGGGGAGCGCGTTCCATAAGTGGGGCGCTCACAAAAAGCTGTGAGCTTCATCTTCAGTAAGTGGCCTTCTAAAGAGCAGTCATAACTCCAGATGTTCTTCAATGCCACAGTGCAGAAGGCCAGTCCTTTCCTGCCACTGAAAGAACGGAAAGTTGGCATCAGGTGAGCCTCCATAGAGAGATCTTTGCACAACTGGGGCTTCCTCGTCACTCTCCAAGTGTGCCACAGGAGTGGCACCCAGAAGAAGGTCTTGCATGATGATGGCAGGGTCCAGGTAGACTCTTGTTGGAAGAGCCATTCTGGCACTTTTATAGTCCCGAGCCAAGTAGGGCTTTATAGGCTAAAACCAGCACCTCGAATCGGACCCAGAAACACATGTGTTTATTTTATTTATTTATTTATTTAAAGCATTTTATCCTGTCTATATCCAAAATGGACCTCAAAGTGGTTTACAGAATCAAAAGCACAACCGCACATTAAAATATAGTTTCAATATATTAAATATTCAGCAAAATAACGCCATTAAAGTAAAACCATTCAGCTATTAAAATGCTGGATAAATAAAAAGGCTTTGGCCTGGTGTTGAAATGACTCAAGCGTTGGTCCCCGGTGCCCCTCTCCAGGGAGAAGAATCCACACAAAAGGCCTTTCCTCTAACCTCTTTCTTCAGCGCTCCTGAAGAAGGACCTCTGTGGAAGATCTCAAGTCTGGGCAGATATATATGGAAGGAGGTGCCCATTCAATTATCCAGGCCCTAAATTGTTTAGGGTTTGACTTGTCAAAGTTCAGACCTTCTTAGTTATTAAACTGGCACCTGATTTTGCACAAGCGGCAGCTTCTGACCCATCTGAATGGGCAGCTCCATGTAGTGAGCGTTGCAGTAAACTGATTTACTGGGCATGTTCAACCCGCTGCTGTTGCAGGACACCAGGCTGCACCATCCTACTCAGATGGCTGTCCGGTTTCCTCTTGAACATCTCTGGTGTGGGAGAGCCCAGCACCTCTCCAGGCAGCCGGTTCATAAAAACTTCATTGAGGGAGCAAGGAAATGCTTCCAATACTTGGTGCTCAACTCTAAGGCTGCGTTGGCTTTGGAATGATACACAGCCCAGGGGCCAAGCCTGACACTCCAGGGGCCCCGGTGGAACCATCCCAGGGTCCCCAGGTGGCCCCACAGCTTCTCCAGGTCCCGTTCATTTTCTCTCTGGCCACCAATCATGGGGAGGCCATCTAGAGGACAAACTGTTCCTGGCGCTGGTGAGCACTGTGAGGTTTTAATTAATTAATTAATTAATTTTTCGATTTATATTCTCCCTTTTCCCCCAAAGCGCTCAAGGCAGCTTACATCATTCTCCTCCTCCATCTTATCCCCACAACAACCACCCTGTGAGGTAGGTTGGGCTGAGAGTCTGTGACTGACCCAAAGTCACCCAGTTGGCTCCATGGTTGAGCGGGGACTCGAACCCAGATCGTCTGAGTCCCAGTCCCATGCTCTTAACCATGACAGCACATGGGCTCTCAGGTTGCTCTCACATCCCTTCTGCTCTAAAGGCATGGTTTGAAAAGCAAGAGCAAACATGGTCAGAATCTGGGCATTGTGATTGCGGTGGGCCACCCAAGTCTCGCACACTTGCACCATGGACGGAAAAGTCTCTATGTGCCTTTTGGAGATGTACTTTCTTTATGTGCTTTTCAAATGGGTGCATGATCACCCACAACTTGCTTGCTTTGTGAAATGCATCACAAGCTCAGAAAGTCTGCCTTCCCTTCAGCAGATTGGGTTTGCCATCCACATTTGCTCCTAGGAGGCACAGACTGAGTAAAGATGTGAAGAGGAGGAAAACCTCAACATTCTGCAACAAACCTGCGTGTTGTGCGAACACGGGCACAGTTGCTGATACAGTGCCTGACAAAACTCCAATGGAATTCTTGGAGTTAGACTTCCATGAGGATAGAAGCTGCTGTCGTTAGTCCAGACACAGAACTGCAAGTTTGGTACAATATACATCCATTTGACATAATTGGCCGAAATCCTACTCCCATACCTTTAAAACCCCACCTTGCAAAACAAGCACTGCAGATATAAGTGGTCCCAGGTATAATTATGGCTTGGAAGAAGATTAGGGAATTAGTCCGGACTGATTGAGAGGCCTGATCTCTTGTGAGAGGTTTTCTGTGTACCGCAGCCCAACATTTGCTGAGTCCCTCCGGACTCAGAGACCTTCAGGAACCTAATTTATACTCTTAATGTAATTTATGTGTCTTATTAAAATATGAAGGAAATTCCCAGCCAAAAACTTAATTAACTCAAGGTTAAGGATGCTCAGAGGAAGAAACAGAACCGTTAATAAAAATAAATACAAGACATTTTCCAGAAGAAGAAAATCCCCCTCATGATTTAAGTATGGAAACAAGAAGTTGAGATAATGCATATAAAAGATTCAAATTTCCTTACAGGTCACTCAACTTTAAAAAAATGCATAAATTGAGATATCTGAAAATGAAACATTCCAATCCCAACTGGAATCCTGATCTCTCTTTTCTCACTGTTTCAGGTACATTAAAAAGCTTTGCTGCATAATCTGTATAAGAAATACAGCATAAAGCCTGATATTATTTATTTCAAACACAGTATGATTCATTCCCACAAAATTCACTACTTAGGAAATTATGTACTTGTATAATACAAGAAGTGCTGTAGGGAGATGAGAATCAGTTGCGTGCTAAGGTCATTGTGAAATACAAAGTAGGATTTCTGGTGCGATTCAATAGCTAATAAGTTAGCATTCTGGAATAAGAAAAAATCCCCATGTTCAGTGCACCTTGAAGGGTGGTTTTTATCGTTTGTGCTAAGGCAGTTAATAATAGTTACTGCATTCAAACCTATGCCATATCCACTCAATGACGTTTTTAGGCCTTTTACTGCTGACCTTCACTCAGTTGCGCCAAGGGGTTTGAGGGGCCCAGGGTGGCGATGTGCAAACAGAGCAGAAGCTGCTCCACCAATGTTTTGAGGGCTTTTAGGGGGCTTTTGCGCCATCGTTTATCTATCAACAGACTAGGAAATTGCACAAATGCATTGGCACAAATTTCTTTTGGGATCTGTACCATTCAGGCAAAAATGCACAAAGGGCCTCAAAGCATGTGTTTTTGTGCTTCCCTGTGTGGAGAAGCTTGCCCATTTGGGGTGATCGTTTAAATTGTCATTTGGGGGGGCTGAAATTGTGCCGAAGGTTGCAAAGGAAACAAATTGAGTCTGTGCACCATGGGAAAGTTCTGCTGCAGAATTGATGGTGCAGGCAACAAGAAATCCAGACTTCTGCGCTCCTCTGCAGAAGTCTTTGGCATCCTGAGCCCTGGGCAAGTCGCTTTCTCGGGGCGGGGCGGGGGGGGGGCTTCTCCTGGCCAGTGTCTCCGTGCTGCCTTGCCGTCTGCCCCCTTTTTGCTGACACCACAGCTGCTGCTCTGTTTCCTTTGAGGAAGAGGAAGAGCATGGCTTGTCAGGGGATCATTTGGTGGTGGTCCTGAATCCCAGTGCCCGGGCCCACGCCTTGGGCTCTAGCTCTGGTGGAACCACCACTCGGGCAATGCAGGTGCAGAGTGACGAAGGGCACTCGAGGCCATGAGGAACGCCTGGGCATGCCCCCCATCTGCAAGATGAAGCCAGTGAGGATGCTGGATTAAGCTGTGGACCCCGCAGGCCCGGCCTTGAACCTGCGTCCACTGCTGCTACTCACTGGGCATAGCGCTTCTGAGCCGGGCCTGTTCCCAATTAGCAGGGGACCGAGGCAAAGCAGCTTCCAAAACAAGTGTGCCCCAGCCAGCTCAATGAACCCGAATGACACAATCAGCAGGCGCTCTGGGAGTAAACAGAGGATGTGGGACTGGAATGCGTTTCTATGAGGTTGTGTCACAGAGACCAGAATGCTCCCACCCCCCTCACATGACCCCAGCCTAGATGGGGGGCATCCTTGCTGCTAGAGGAAGAGAATCCCAAACACAGGGTTCAAATACCCGTTTAACACGATGTCTAGCATGAGCCACAGGCATCACAAGGTTTGGTCAGGGCCCTTCCTTTGTCACCTGCTTTCCTTTCCCTTCCATTTCTTAGCCCCCTTTTATCGCTACATTACTTTCTATTTCTATTTTGGATTTATATCCTGCCTTTTTCCGACAAAGGGCTCAAGGCAGCTTACATCTCCTCCTCCATCTTATCCCCACAACAACAACCCTGTGAGGTAGACAGGGCTGAGAGTCTGTGACTGGCCCAAAGTCACCCGGTTGGCCCCATGGCTGAGCGGGGACTCGAACCCGCATCCTCTGAGTCCCAGTCTCACGCTCTTAACCACGACACCACACTGGCTACACCACACTTTGCCTAAAGCAATGCACTCTTCCCTTCCCTCTTGGGAATATCTCCCATTCTTGTCTCAATTTCCCCACAGAGTCCTCATCTTCTGACAGTGAGGAGCAACCTAGGGCCCTCCAAATGTTCTGGCCTACAACTCCCATCATCCTGCACTATTGGCTAGGGCTGATGGGAGCTGTAGGTCAAAACATCTTAAGTGTCACAACATCTTGTCCACCACTGGCCCATGTAGGGAGCTGAATTTTGTCAGAAAAACTGACACATTTCATCCCCTCAACAGAAGTTGTTTTGCCAACATTGCTCTGAGGGAAGTTGGAATGTTCTAGAACATTCCATGCCATCACCCAAATGTTCACCCAGTCAGTGCTTGAGGCTTCTCTGCCCTGAAGACAATACAATATAGATATACTTTCTGTGCTACAGGCTCAGAGATAAGGGTATTAATGAAAAACATGAAATGTCAAGTTGCGATTGAGAGGAAAATGCATTCAGTGTTTGATCCTACAGATTAAACCCTATTCATTTATTCATTTATATAGATAATTAATCATGTGTTATTGCATCGAACCTTGAACATATTCAGCTTTGCCTCAGTAGATTTGGAGCCTACTATGTGAAGAATGAGGCCAGTGTTCAAATATTTATGTTGATCATCTCTCATCATGTTTCTTACTTTGCCAGCAGAGGCCGGCTTCTGCATTAACATCCCACAGAAGTCCTCCAGTCATCCTTTTTTCCTATTCCCCTAACATAATAAAACAATTACCTTTACTTCCTGCTTCCACAATTTTAATAGCTAAGGAAAGAGATATCTCCCATTAAGCCTCCTCTCTTTCTGTCTTCCTGATACGGATTCTTCTCTAGCAGATTTAGCAATGCGACAACAAAATTTTCCTGCAAACGAGCAGGGAAATTAGCCAGTCAGATGCTGTGACCCATCTCCACTGCACAGGGCTGTTTCACACATTACGTGGGTTCAAGCATGGGTTTGCCTGTAATTATTCATGCTGGTGTTATGAAGATGCCCACAGCTGGGGTTGCGACAGTCTTCCTGGAGTTCGGTTCACTTCTGTTCCTCAGATTTCTTCCCATGCTCTGGGTTAGGAAGTGAGTCGAGCTGGGAAGTCCACAAACACCGGTGGAACTCCAGCCGGGAACCTTCTTCCATAGCATGTGCAGCACAAAGAAAGGCCTCGAATACCATGCACAGAAGAAGGTCTTGGTTTGTTCACAGAGGCCCAGTTCCTGGTGGACACTTGCATGAATGCTCAGTGTGAGAGCAGGCCAGAGTCTGGGGAGCTGAGCCAAGGAAATCCAGTGGATCCCCATCCGCAAAGGGGATTCCTCACACATCCCTACCTACAGCTACCAAATGAATCAAAGCTTTCTACACACATAACAGTCGCATAAGTACAGCAGGTTCACACACTTCCTTGTTCCCAAGTACAATTGTTGAGATGCATCAACATAAAAATGACCTGGCTCAGAAAGTTATGGCTGGCTGAGAAATGCTAGGAGTTGCAAGATTTGTTTTCTTTCTAAGCATGCCTAGGATCGTGCCTTTAATGTGCTCGTACAAACCTGCCTGTGTACAGTTTCTTGAACTTGCAATTGACAGAAACATTGAACCCAACAGTTAAGCTCAAATGCAGGAAAGATGCAATGAGAGAGGAATTTTGGAGTTCTATTAATCAATCAAGAACAATGTCCTAGCACAGCCAAACAGAGTTAGAGATTTATCTTCCGACTGCCTGACTTGGCTCTTATCCCTGAATATTTGGTGGTGGGGGTGGGTGAGATTCAGCGGCTGGTGGAAACCCAAGACATGCTCAGAAAGTCCTTTAGAATCTGTCAGAGGCACATGCTTCCCACTTTCTTTTGGTTGAGTTGAGTCCATCTATAAAGCATGCAGAAGGACGGGAGTGTTCATGACGGGCATCTCCGGACGATGTGTTAAAGTTATCTGTCGTGCTCAGGGCAGCCTTCAGATGTTGCTTGGAGTTCATGGATGGAGCCTCCTGATGAACACAAGAGCTGCTCTGGAGTGGAAGGCAAGAGCGTCTCTCTAGCTCGGGGCCGGGCAAGTCATGGCCCACTTTAGATGGCCACTCCCCATCATCTCCACACCACAGCTCGTGCTGTTTAGGGTGAGAATGTGATGGTTCTAACCCCTCAACCGCTGGGGACTTCCTCTGAGTGCCAACGCCAAGGGAAGCACAGAGGGTGGCAGCAAGGGGCAGGGCTTTCTCTGTGGTGGCTCCCCATCTGTGGAACAATCTCCCCACTGTGTCCTGGCTGGCACCAAATTGGTCAGCATTTCAGCACAAGGTTAAGATGGCCTTTTATGCCAAGGTCTTTAAAGAACTTCTTGGGTACGCAGGAGCTTGAGGGGATCACCCTGTGCTATTGTTTGTTTTTTTCTGATTTTATTATATGCTTCTTGGATTTTATTGTTTGTTTTACAGATTGTTGTATACTGCTGAGATAGCTTTGGCTGTGGGATGGTATAGAGATGAGATGAGATGAAATGAATGGATAACCTGGAGGATCCCAAGTTACCCATCCTTGATCTGGAGGTCCTGCCACTGAATGCCCAACTCACAGGGATATGCTGCCAACTTCCAAACTCAAGTCCAGCATGCAGGAGACATACTGATGCTGTGAGGCTTGCCTGACCCAACCTTTTCTTCACTTGAGAGGTTCAAGAGTCCTCAGGGCCAAGATCCCATGGACCTCCTTGGCCAACATCTGGGGTGGAAGACTCAGTTCATTCTGGTATCTGTCCAAGACTCTTTTTGCCAGCGTTAGGTTTGGAGCAACTCAGAGCATGAGGATTTCTCAACTCTTAAATTCATTTAATTCTGGCTGGAATGAGAATTACCTTTTAAATATTTGCACGGCAAATATAATTTTTGTGCCCATTTTTTCTAATTTCTAATACATGCAATACAATGCATTTTTGCATTTTTCTGCAAAAAAAGCTTTCCTAATGAATTTCTGTGTACAGCTTTTGACTGGTGAGCTCCATTGCAAATTGAGAGAAGGGAATGCATTAGAGGATAATGGGGTTTTGGTCCACAAAGTGAGTTGAAAGGGGAAAATTTGGTATGTTCACATAAAAATACCAGCTGAATGAGTTTCTCCCCCATCCAAACTAAGTCACTACCAAACTTCTGCCAAGGTCTGCCTTGCTTGGGTGCACTCCTGACCCCCGGCGTCTCCTGGATCAGCATGCACTTTTACTGGAACAGTCTGCTCAAGCAGCCCTCCCCAGTGACCAGAACGAGAACCTGCAGCTGTCCTTCGGCCTGCCTTGCTCACTCGCTTTTGACTCAGCTATGGAGAAATCTCACTTCCAGCATCTTGCCCAGTTGACCACCCTGGATCTGGCCCTGTCTTCCCCTACGAGGTGTCTGGTCATAGCTTTAGAGATGACAAATGCAGTGCAACCCTAGTGTATGAGATGCTAGATAGTGAGGAGTCTGAAAGATGACTCCAAGGATAAATTGAATAGCCACTCCTTGGGTCCAGACCTGTGAGCTACGCTTCTCCCTCCCTGCAGTTCCAGTCTCACCAGCATTTCTTGGCCAAAAGTCTTCATTGCTACATGCAAGTCTCTGAGCATGCACAAAGCGAAATGTTGAACCCTCTCTGACATTCTTTAGTCAAAGCTTTTTTTATGAACCCTTCTGGGACATCTAACTATCAGGTTTATTCATCCCTTCAGAGGGGTGGAAATTCTCCTTCTCAGATGCCAGCCATTTATTTAGTTATTTATTTATTACAACATTTATAGGCCGCCCCATCGCAACAAAGCCTCGGGGCGGCTTACAGCATAATTAAAATGCAAAGATAATACAAATATTAAAATAATTTATCCCTCCCCCCCTCGGTGCATCTTGGCCACTAAATATAAATAAATTAAATACCCCATACAACCAAATAAAATAAACAAAAGGCACCTAAAATACAACCCCTGACCAACACAAACATTAAACATACATAACATCTAAACAACTAAACAGAAATAAACTCAAACAAAAACCAACACTAACAATTAAAAAAAGACTTAAATAAAAAGGTCTTCGCCTGGCGCCGAAAAGCATGTAACGACGGCGCCAGGCGAACCTCTCCAGGGAGCGCATTCCATGGTTGGGACGCCACCGCCGAAAAAGCCCTCCTCCGGGTACTCACCCACTTCACCTCCCTCACGGGAGGCTCCCGGAGGAGGCCCACTGTTGCAGATCTTAGGGGGCGGGAGGGCACATAAGGGCGCAAGCGGTCCATTAGGTATCCGGGTCCCAAACCATTTAGTCCTCATGGTGTTGCTACCCCTCCCCATTCCCATGGCCAAGTTGACCGGTCGCCTCACCTGCCCTTGGGTTAATCTCTCCCATAAAGGGAACATATAGAGTCCCAAGACCTTGAGATGCAGCCGGGAATGATTCAATGAGCATCTCTTCAGCAGGATCTGAACTGTCAGCCCCACCAAAACAGGTCACCAGGTTGTGCACACACAATAAAACCAGTTATATGAACTCAACCTACTGGGCGCATGCCTAGAAGAACAGGCAATTTCTACGGGTGTTTGGATTCTTCTGGCTGGGTCAGATCAAAACCCAAGGTGGAGAATTATTCCTCGCTTAATAGTCTCCAGGCCAGCCTTCCCGAAACATCCTTCCCAGTCCCTTCTGTTCGCTTTCATGGCTCCACTAACAAAGCCAGGAGTGGTGATAGCGACAGGCAAGGGATGGAAGGAGGGGCAAGGCATGATCTGTGGGCACCCACACAAACCTATTCAGGCCTTGGGATCAACATCAGAGCCCCTGGTTTAACAAAGAGATAATCAACAGGGAGCAGAGACTCTCAGCGGCTGCTCAACTGTAGGGAGATTTGGTTTTCAGGCATCTTTGATTTTATATCAAATTTTATATCCAATGATTTTATATCAGCTTGCCCAAAATGCAATACATCATCCACTTCCTCCTCTCCATTTAATCCTCATGACAACCCTGTGAGGAAGGCCAGGCTGTCTGACCCAAAGCGAGAGCTTCATGGCTAAGCAGGGTCCCAGCTCAGTGCTCTGAGCGGCCTTTTGATGATCGCACTTGATTGCCTTCACGATACTCAGACAAAAGCCTTCCTCCTCTTTTCCCTCTGAGGGAACCTTCCACCATGCACATGGTGGGCATGTCGTGAGCGGAGCTGGTTGGAGCCGGGGGTCAGACTAGATGGCCCCCGAGGCCCCTTCTGACTCGCTCTGTTTCTGTGCTTCTCTCTGCTGCGCTGCAAGAGCTTGAGAAAAGGATTCCCCCAGGGCTGGGGAAGCCTTTTGCTTTTGCACAAGCTGGTGAGGGAAGTTAAGCTGAGGATCTGCTCCATCCTTCTGGCTCATGGCAGGACCACCATCGCCCCACGGCTGTGGCTGCTGGTTTGGCTGGAGGGGCTTTTGGGGTGGGAATTCAAACAGGCTCGGAGAAATGAGTGACGCTTTTTGGGGCAGGGGAAGGTCCTGAGTGAACTGGATGAGTGCAGGAGAGGCGCTCACCCATTTCTACCGAAAACAGCCCTGTGAATTGACCCCTGATACGCTGTTCTGCTGACGCCTGGCATTTTTCGGAGAACTTCTCAGAAACAGAAGCCCTGTGCGCAGGACTGCAGGTTTTCATCAATTGATACGGTAGGTTCATTCATTTTAAACATTTCAGTAGGCTGAAAGCAGGCCTAGTTAATCAGGCAGCAGGTGGTGGTGATGCTTTTTGTTGTTCTTTTTTTAAAGGTGATTAAAAAAATTGAAGTGTGTCAAAAAATGCAAGTGGCAGTCATGTTACAAGAGACATGCCCCCATCACCCCAGGCCAGGAAAGGCCTCTTCAAAAATGCCTGAAAAATACAAAGCAAGTCTGGTTTTCTGCTCTGGAACAGTTGTTTTTATTAATATGCAAATATAATGGATTAATTAATTGATGAATTAACCAAAACACATAGAATTAATTGATCAAGATTCCTTTAATTGGGTGAAAGCTCTAATCAAGACACAAACAAACCTGATTGCTTTTCAAATCGCTTTCCAGAAATCCAGCCCAATTTCTTCCATTCTTCAGTTGGCTGTTCTCTTTTGACAATGGCCCCAACTTTGGTATAAATGCACTTAAAAACTATTGTTGCTCTCCATCCTAGGGCAGTTAAAAGTCATTTGAGAAAAGTGTTGCTTCATGGACACACTTATGCCCAACTGTCACCTTTGGTCAAACACATTGTGCAGGTATTTAAAAAAAATGCAAAACCTGCAAAACCTGTTTGACTTTTGGGAAAATGGGGAGGAACACACACACCATGAGCAGGGTCCCACCTTGATACTATCTTCAGGTCCCTGAAAAAGCTCACATGCTCTGGATATGACACACAGCAAAATAAAATTAAGGAGACGCTGAGCAGATTCAGCGCAAGTGAGTGGGAAGAGACTGGAATGAGCCTCAGTTTTGACAGGACTCCTACAGATGCAAACACACCAGCTGTTTGCAGATGAACTTCCCACCTTTCTCCAGATGGATCATGCGCACCCGTTCCCCACTGATTTACAGACCCAATTTACTCCCTTTCCTTCCTGAGTTCTGGCTTTATTGATAGCTTATGTAATAACAATCAGCCAAATCTACAGCTCATGCCGTTTCCCAAAGGTTTGGCTTCTCCTTGGATTCCCCATCTGGACAAGCTCCACACGATATCTTCCTCATCCCCTTGCATCCTTGGGAGCAGCTGGAGGTCTTGTCGACTGCAGCTGCATGAAAGTCACAAAGCGGCGAGCGGAGGGGAGCCTCGCGGAATCCCACGCAAGATCATAATTGAACCTATTGAGATCAATCTGCTGGGGAGGGCTGATGTCAGGGCATCTGTGCAGCCTCCCCAGCCATCCCATGGGGGCATTTTAGACCACTGACATCGACCAAATGTACCCTGCTCGGAGAAGATGCCACACGGACCTAGCTGCTCCTCTGGGCTGATTGTTCTTAATCAGGGCAGGGAGGAAATGCAACCTTGCCCTGGGGCTCGGGGCAAAGCATCAGCTTTGCTTGCAGGAGGTCCCCGGTTTGATTCCGGGCATCCTCAGGTAGGGCAGGAAAAGTTCCTGAGTAACAACTGGAGAACCACTGCCTTTCAGCATCAAGAATGCTGGGCCAGGGGACCCAAGGGGCTGTATCGGATGTCCTTCTTGCTCAATCTCTCGCTGGATTGGGTACCCAGTGGGAATCGGGGCCCTGAACTGCATGGGTCCTGCTTCTGCCCCCTGGACACAGGGCAGTCCAGTATCCCCGGGGCTATCTGATAGGCCCATAAAGCCACCGAGAGAAGTTATCTTGAGATGGGGACGAAGCAGCCATCATGGTGCATCTCTGTCTGTCTAGATCAGGCGTGAGGCTGGTGCTTGGATGCAGCATGGGCTGGACGGGGCCAATTAACTGGGTTTGCATCCTGGCATTGGATAAGGAAGCACTTGGGGTGGGGAGTGAGTGCGGGAGGTGACTGGCTTGGGAAACAGGCCTGCACTGCCCCGAAGGAACAGCTCCTTACTTTGGGAGTTTGCATAGATCCCTCAGGAATTCCTTTCCCCAGCTTTGGCTGGAATGCCCACCATAGGCATTCCTGGATGGTGCGAGTTGAGCGATCGTCCAGACTGGATCACTGCAGCGTGTTCTGTGTGGGAGCTCCCTTCATGCCCGGCCTGGGAGGTGGAGAGGGTGCCGAGAGCATCTGGGACTCTGCTCCCTGGGGCCTCCTTCCAGAAGCAAGCAGTGCTTTTGCTCAAACACTAGCTGCCGATCAGTTACTGGGCCAAGTTGAAGCTTGGTCTCAACACAGGAAGCCCTAATGTATCATGCACTGAGAGCCACGGTGGCGTAATGGATTGTGTGTCCGGCTGGGACACAGGAGATCCGGATTCTAGTCCTGCTCAGCCACGAAGCTCACTGAGTGCGCTTGGACGCTCAGCCCAACCGACCTCGCAGGGTAGTTGCAGCGAGTAGAAAGCACAAGAGAGGATGGGGCAAGCCACCTGGGGTTCCTTGCAGGAAAAAAGCAGGATAGAAATAGACTACATAAATTCACATAAGCAACTTGGGATCAGGGTGCCTCAGCTCTTATACTCCTGGCCGAGCTGTGTGATTATCCAAAGGAGCCCCTCTGAGGGGGCTTGTGCCGGGAGCACTGGAAATGGCATTTGGGATCACTTGACCCCATGCTCTGGAGCATTTTAGCATCTGTCACCAGATAGGATCCCACCATCCTGACATTGAGGCTGCAATCCTATGGCCTTCCTGCATCATCCAGGAGGCTGCTGGATTCTTTGGCATCCCGGCACTCGGGTCCTCTGAGCGCACTGCTCAGCTTCCAACAGCCAAGTCCCTGCCCCACCTCACACCCTTCGCAGACAGAGTGGAAAGGGCTTTGCCGGCTGCCTCTCCGAGGGCAGAAATGCCCTTGTGAACCAGGGAAAGGGGATCGGTCGGGACACGGGGAGGGCCGGAGGCCGTGCTGTGATTCCTATCAGCACCAAAGTCTCCCTCATTCCCCCTCTCTGGTAGGCCGAGAATGGCCACATAGATAAAATGCAGAGTGGAGGAGGAGCTCACTACTGCTGTGCCTTGTCTAGCCACGGGATGCATGCCGGCCTCTGGAGGCTGACGTGCGTCTGAGGTGGAAGATCCATAGACATCTGCTGCAGAGCTGCCTCTTCATACAGGCTTTCCCTGAAGGGTTACCCAGCCAGCCACAGTCTACAGCATGCAGTACGTGCAGGGATGTATCAGAAATTAGTTTCGGGTTTTTTTACTTTGAGATTTTCCCAATTCATACCTTTTGGATGCGATCTGCAGTCCAAGTGCAGTCGTTACTGAGTTTGCACAATGGTTCACAGGCCCAAAGAAGGAAGTGTTCCTCAGCATGCATACCTTTGCCAAAGGCACATGAAAAATGCATACTTTTGAAAAATGCACACAGATCATCTTTAAGAAATGAAAGAATAATGCAAACGTTTTAAAGATGTGCACAACTGAGACATGCGTTCGGAAAAAGACACCTGCATTTTCAGGAAGGGAAAGGAAAAAAGAAAGCTGGGCTTCTGATACAAGTTGGAATAAGCTTTAAGATGGAATGTGTAGGCCTCCAGTGAGCTCAGGTTTTACTGATTGTACCTCATTTAGTGTGCAGTTTTGCTGTTGGTAAGCATATTAGTTTGTTGCTTCAGTGCGCCCTTTGGATGATACATTCTTTGCTCACTATTTTGATGCCTTTGTAGAAAGCACCAGATGAATTTGAGCAGTAAATAACATGAACTAAATATGCCCAACTGTTTATCGACATCAGCTGGCATTCTCTCCTGGTCTTAGTCAGCTGCCCCTAGGGCAATGCATCAGGCTAGTAGTCCATGGCTAGGGACTCAGAACCCAGATTTCTTTTGCTTGCCAGACTTCTTTCCCGTGCTTCCTGGCCGGGAAGCAAGCCGAGCTGAGATCAAGTCCGCAAATGCTCAGGCATACTAGCAAATTCTTTGTTCAACGTATGCAAAGTGCTTGGTTCTTTGTGCAAGGTATGTAATTCTTTGGACAAAGTACACAAAGGCCACAAATCTGTTCTGAAGCAGAACGCCACCTGAACTCACTTCCTGCCAGATGCAAGCACAAATATTCAGCATGAGGTAGGCTTAGGGAGAGAGAAAGTGGGCCGGAGTCTAGGGATCCAAGCTGAGGAAGCCTGGCCAATTCCCACCCTCCTGATTCCTCACGCACTCCTAGTCGTAGCAGCAAGGAGACTTCCAGCAACATGCTC
This sequence comes from Varanus salvator macromaculatus, assembly GCA_023646645.1. Taxonomy (NCBI): domain Eukaryota; kingdom Metazoa; phylum Chordata; class Lepidosauria; order Squamata; family Varanidae; genus Varanus; species Varanus salvator. The sequence goes on from JAIXND010000757.1 coordinate 1,530,319, forward strand.
CAACACTGTGTGGGATCTGTATGTTGGCGACATACAGGTATGTGAGGGGGTGTCACATGGAGGTGGGTAGAGACCTGTTCTCCCCTGCAGAGGAAGGCAGGACGCGCCCCAACGGAGCAAAGCTCAGGGAACCCAGGTTCCATTTGGATGCCAGGAAGCACTTCCTGACAGTCAGGACCCCGAGGGTGTGGAATGGGCTTCCACGAGGGGTCATTGAGGCCCCATCGATGAAGGTGTTCAAATACAGGCTGGACGTGCACATGGTGGGCATGTCGTGAGCAGAGCCGGCTGGTGCCAGAGGTCAGACTAGATGGCCCAGGAGGCCCCTTCTGACTCGCTCTGTTTCTATGTTTCTATCTGACCAAACTCTTGTAAGCCTTGAAGTTCAGCTCTTCCCTATGGGCTCCAACCCTTCTTTGAGAGTAGAAATCCTTAAAGGAGAAGGTCTTAGCTCTTGGGCCTCGCTCCTCTCCTCTCCTCTCCTCTCTTCCTTCTGAGCTCATTGATCGGTTGGCACAGCTGTGGCTCCTTGTGTGGAAAGTGATTGGGCAGAATACCAGTTCCACAGATCCCGCTTGGATGAAGGGTCTCCAACCGGATGGACTCTGACTCAGGCTTTGGTTTAGACCTAGTCAGAATGCCCTCCTACCGGTTGGTCTCCAGCACTTTTTCTTCAGGTGCTGGAGATTACCCTGGCGCTTAAATGTGAGAATTTCCCTGAGCAAATGCAATGCACTGAATTAATGCAAAGTGAGATTAGTAGTTGTCCGTGACATCTTTCCAACAAGAACAGAACAGGACCAGCGAGAGGAAACTCCTGACTTTGCAGAGCTACAACTAAGTCCAGTGCTACCTAGTGACTAATCCTTATAATCACTCTATCTGCATGACAGGCAACTGTATTTTTCTGAGTAACAAAATGGTTTTTTCTCTCAGTCATGTTTTCTGGTAGCACTTGACTGGGAGAACAAGAAGGCCCCTTTAGGGAAATGGAAGACTGGCCCTGGTTTGAGGGTTGCCATGTTGGTTTTGAAAAGTTAATGAGCCAAAGCGATGAGTCCATGCCATCCAAAATGATGACAGCAACAACATGGTTTGGCTACGGGGCACTGAGCATCTTCTCAAACAAACAGGCAAGCACCAGGCTCTGATTCTGACCAGGCTCAGAGGAAGTGGAGACATGATATGTGGCGATTGCACCAACTCAGCTGGAAGTCTCCTGGGGTATTTCTCTTCCCTTCCTAGCTCTTTCTCCTTGCGTGCTGAGTCCTTGCAGATTGTAATCCCGCTGGCAAGCCGTGCGTTGCTGTACTGGTTTTATGTCAGCCCCAATCAGAGCCTTTTTATTTATTTATTTATTTATTTATTTAAAAATTTTAAATAAATTTTTAGCTGAGGAGTGGGATGAAACCGCTTTAAATGAAGAAATACTGCCATGGTCTTCATAAGAGGCCACATAAGGGGAAAGTCTCGTAGTAGAAGGAGAAAGCTTCCAGTGCATCCCACAAGCACAAAGAAACTTAGAAACCAAACTCTTAAGGTATTCAGAGATATCGCTGAAAGGATGCAGAAGTATTTGGGCAGCATCTGTTTCACAACCAATCAACATGGTGCCTAGAAGATGCATCACCTGCTGTCATGCCACTGATACATCAAGTCTAGTGTTGTCTCGTCAGGATCTTGCAGGGTCTCTGGACCTTCTCAGGTTCTCCTCTCCAAGGCCCCTTAACCGCCTATCGAAGCTACAACCCACCCCACCAGACAGAAGTCATGCAGCCTGCTACCTGCCTACAAGCTGAATTATAATCGCTCCTCCACTGAATTGCGAGTTGCCAAGCAGCAGTGGATTTGTTCCAGCGCAACAGGACCACCCTAGCAGACGGACAACCTGGAAAATGGCCCACATCTTTGCAGTTCCCGGTTTTCCCCTTTCTCCGTTGCAAGAGTCCTCTGCAGGACGGAGGACGGAGCCAGCTGCAAAAGGTCAATCCCAGTGAGAACTTCCTGACCTCACCAAAGTGCCTTTGCCCAGATGCTGTAAATACCTGGCCTGCAAGAAGAAGAATAGTGTGATCATCTTTATTTGGGGGAAGGCTGTTTGTTTGTGGCCTGAACATTCTGGTATTTCTCCACAATTGTTTAATTGCATTATCGCATTTCTTTCCCATTTGATGCATTGCTTTAATGTTTATTGATACACCTTGGAACCAGTTGTGTCCGTGCATTTATAAGTATCATCTGAAGAGGAGCTACAACACATGAGCAAGGCTGTGTCGATGGAAGCAGGGCCACTGCCATGCTCTCACCTCCGGTTCCCCAGCAAATTAAAGGGCTCTGTTGCCACACAAAATGATCAGGGAAATGAATACAGAAAGGGCGCGAAGATGCGTCTCTTTAATCTTGGCTTTTACATTCTGTCATGCTTGTAGGGCACAGTCTTCAGAGCTGCATCCTGGCTGCTTAGAATGCTTCACGCTGAAGTCAGGAGGACAAGAGAAGTGGCAGAAGCGAACTGTGCCTCCCTCCCGGTCTTTCTCACTAGAGGACACTATGGAGGTGGAGGGCAGGAGACTGGAAGAGGCCCCGAGTGTCTCATATCCTGGCCAACCGGGTCTCCTCCTTGGCTCATCCCCAAGAACAGCCTTGGCCTCCCCTTCTCAGGCTGTTTTTGCAGCCCCAGAGGGTGGTCCTGTCCATACCAGCTGTGGGGGAGGCATGGAGGAGGGTCACCTCTCCAACTACCCTCCCAAGATTGGAGCACCGAGGATCCTTCCATGCTATCATTGGGGACCTGGGACACTTGCTGAGGGGTCACAGGATCGTTCTCCTATCATAGCTTGTGCTTTATGGTCTTATTATCTTAAATGGTTATGCAACACCTATTTTTTTCTTTTAGCAAGAAGAATCAAGTATAACATTTTAATGATGATAATCTCACTTCATGCAAGTAAGAAGGGAAGGAGGCTATAATTTTTTGAGTTTACAAGGCTTTATAAGTAATATCATGCATGCATGCATTTCTTTTAATGTTAATTGGATTGGATAGCAGCAACCTTAAATATAGTTTCCTACCTAGAAAATAAAAGTGAGTGGAGTCTGTTCTGGGTTGGAACCAGAATTAGTCATGCTTAGACTAGATCTACTGAAATCTGGGTTATGAGTTGGTCATCGTGAAGCGAAATCCCACTGATTCAATGGGACTACTCAAAGTGCAACTAAGCCAGGATGCAACTCATGGGTAGTCATTCTGTATTTATTATTTGCTTATTTTTATGTTGACATCGAACATATTTACCAAAGGTGTGATAAACATATTTTCATAAATATTATTTATGATATTATTAATAATATCATAAATATTATTTATGAAAACCATTTAGAAGATTCATACTATACAATATAGTCATGATCAATAATTATAAAGCACTCTAGTTTTAAGTTCAGTCAATACCATAATGCTGATTTGGTTTTACGTCCAGCATTGACAAAAATTAAGTACTTTTTGTTATAATATGTATCTGTTACAGTCTTTGGAACAACAATATATATTGATTAAATTGATTTTAAAAAATCCAAGCATTCATTTTCTCTGTTTCTACCATCTCAAATTCAAGGTAAGTTATCTTCAGAAAACCAATATTTGCTATATTCACTGGAGAAGAGAATCATGCTAAGGAAAGTTGAAAGTAGAAGAACAAAAGGAAGACCAAGAAGAGATGGGTTGACTCCATAAAGGAAGACACAGCCTTGACTTTAGAACAGCTATGCAGGGATGTCCTGGATAGGGCATGTTGGAGGGCTTTAATTCATAGGGTCGCCATAGGTTGGACCCTATGGCAAGCAAAAATGACAACATATTTACTATATTTTAATTGATAGGACTTCTTTGCCAGCATTGGTCAATTAATTATTTTTCTTGTTCTTAACAGATGAAAAAGTATCTTACTTATAGCTTGTAACGCTGTGTTTTAGGAAGGCATCACAAAATTGTTTATTTAGGATTTCAGAGGATCATGATTACTGTGATTTCCATGATCTTACCAATATCCATCTTTTATTTCATGGAATCATAGAATCAGAATAGTAGAAGTGGGAGAGGCCATGAAGGCCATCAGGTCCAACCCGCTGCTGTTGCAGGACACCAAGTTACACCTTCCCACTCGGATGGCTGCCAAGTTTCTTTTGAATGTCTCTAGTGTGGCAAAGCCCACCACCTAGATTTATATTCCTCTTAGAAAAACTCAAAGCAGCTTACATCATTCTCTCCTTCTGCTCTCCATCTTATTCCTGCAACAACAACCCTGTGAGGTAGGTTGGTCTGAGTGTGACTGGCCCAAAGTCACCCAGTTGGCTCCATGGCTGAACAGGGACTAGAACCCGGATCGCCTGAGTCCCAGTTCTGTGCTCTTAACCACTACACCACACCGGCTTATCTATGCATTGGCTGTCCTTCAATATAGTCATACAGCCAGCGAGAAGACAGAGCATGAGAGCAAAACTTAAGCTTCCATGGTATATAGTACCAGCCAGCTAGACTTTTAAATTCATTTCCAAACAGAATTAATACAAGGTGATAAATCCATTTCAGCAAACCATAGATAATGTCACTGTTGTAATGTGCCATCAAGTCATCTCTGACTTATGGCGAACTCATGAACGAAAGCCCTGCAGTGTGTCCAGCCCACAACAGCCCTGCTCAGCTCTTGTAAACAGAAACTTCTGTTTCTTCCTTTATGGAGTCCATCCAGCTCATACTGTATCTGTTCTTCCTTTTCTTCAACTTTTCCTAGCACTATAATATCTTAAGCTTTCCCAAATGTCTTTATTAAGGGCTTACATGCTTTCAACAGCTTCAGGGCAGACAGAAATTCATTAGGTCCATCTTTCCCCAACATTTCTACCCTTTTTATTTATTTTATTTATTTATTTTACAAATTTTTATGCCGCCCCCTTGCAAACTAGCCTCGGGGCAGCTCACAACATATAGAGAAACAATATAAAACAATACACAATCTAAAACTGGCTCATATGGGATCGGAATATCTAAATCCTTTTTAAAGGGTCCTGCCCATATGGGATCGGAATATGGGAGCGATAGGGGGTGGCAAAGCCATTGGTCTGGGGAAGGCAATTGTGGGATCCCTTGTGAGAGCTGCCCAGTGGGAAAGGAGTTGGAAAAGCTGTGAATCCTGTCTTCGTTCCCTAATCTATTAAGACTTTCCTTCGTCACCCTTCTGCCACTGCGTTTGGACTGCTCAGGCATGTGGGGGCCCCGAAAGGAAGGCGTGTGGTGGAGACTGTCCGACTTCAAAGCTGTGGAAGGACATAATGATGTGTCGAGAATGAGAAGAGAGTTCAGACTCGCCAGGTCCCATGTCCAGCACAAGATTTCCTTTTAAAGTATGTAACAGAGTCCAACAAAATGATTTAAGGGGGCCACACTAATTCCACATGAAAGGAGACAAGATTGAGTGTGCAAGCCATCAGCCAAGAACAGAGTCGGGCGCCTGCTCTGCATCTCCTTTTAGGCCGAGGTCTACCTGATGGCTTTGGCTCCTCCAATGAATTACGCTTCAGACGTCTGAGAAGAAGACAGCCGCTTGGGTCTCTTGCAGTAGGCTAGATCATACTCACACTGTAGTTTCATGGTAGAAATTCATTTTATTTCTAAAAAGCATGTTTCTAGTTCTCATGGACATGAAAAATGGTTTGGAGGGGGCTGGAAATCCTATTTATTTATTTCTATACTGCCCATGAGCTGAAGATTCCTTAGAAGCCAGGACTACAGTACTCTAATGTTGAGGGGAAAGGGCTGAGTTAAATACTTGGTCCTTCCCATGGCTACCAAAATAAACTGCAAAGCATGGACGAAATCTGCTTGATTCACATAATGCATTTGGATGTAAAGTCCAAGTGATTCTCCAAGAAAATACGGAGCAGAGGAGGCTCAGGGCATTTCTGAAAAAGCAGAGCAATTTTGGGGAATGGAAATTTAGGATGGAGAGGTGAATGAACCTCCAAGGTGCCAGTGCGTGTGCTGCTCAAAACGTCTCCATCTACATTTCTCCCCTAAGCGGTTCTTCATTGCCTGCTTATGAGGACCCACACCTAGAACCCCAGAGGGGGCAACAGCCTGGGACTTGGAATGGCTCGGTGGTCAGCGGGGGGAGGGGGGAGTCAAGACGTCTCTGCTCTAAGCTTCTCCACCTCTGTTCCCTTGAACAGTCCAGGGCACAGTTACCACGAAGGAGGTTCAAACCAGCAAAACTCAAGCGCACAGAGCTTAAGTGCTCCCCAGCTCATACCATAGCAGATTACGATTTCGTGGGCAAGCATCTTGCCGTATGCATTTGTCAAAGGTATGCATTTTCAAATGCACGTGGAGGTCCACATCCCATTCCAGGAGAGGCGAAGGGGGTAAATTCTGTCCAGAACGGAACTGCAAGAAAGCCCTCCCAGTTGTACAAGCCAGAGAACCAGTCTCCTCAAGCGTCCCTGTGCAGAAGCATTATGTGGCAAAATATACGGAATGAGACACTCGGAGGGGCTTCTCTTTAGAGACGGACTCTTTGTTCAGCTCCAGGACTGGTAGCCACTTTGAGACACTCGGCCAGTGGCTCAAACGAAGCTCTGAACCAGCTTTGCATACTGATCCTTTGCAGCGGTGGGTGGCGGGTCAGGAATACAATGGACTTGACTCAGTTGCACCTTCTCGCGGAGAATTGGATATGGCCAGCGCTTGCTTGCTTTATTTATTTTATTTTATTTTATTTTATTTTTGGATTTATATCCTGCCTTTTTCCTACAAAGGGCTCAAGGCAGCTTACATCATTCTCCTCCTCCATCTTATCCCCACAACAACAACCCTGTGAGGTAGGTTGGGCTGAGAGTCTGTGACTGGCCCAAAGTCACCCAGCTGGCTCCATGGCTGAGCGGAGACTCGAACCCAGGCCGTCTGAGTCCCAGTCCCACGCTCTTTTGTCATAGAACGCACCGGAATGGAGTTCTGGCACCTTTTTTCGACAGATTTTCCAAGTTTTAAAAGTAACTTTTGAAAATTTGACGTTTGGTCCACATGGATTTGAATCACCCTGTCAAGCATAGCAGGTTGGTGGCAAAATTATTAAAACGGTGCATGCAGGCTGCTTGTGTGTCGAATCCGACGCATGCATGCTTCATCTGCGCTGGTTGTGATGGCGCTGCTCAGCTTGTGACTGGTCGTGTGGTTGAGTGCTGAGGGCTTACTGTGGGTGGCAACCGTTATGTTTCGTTACACAACTGACGTGTGTGGGTGTGTGTACAGTGATTGACTACGTGCGAAAGGTAAATAATTTCATGAGTTCCGGCACCGTTTTTCTTACCAAAAAAGCACTGGATATGGCTACACAGCAGCCTTCAACAATCCAGCACTCTGTGAGTCTCATCATGCCCAGCTAGAATGGCCAAAGGGTGGCAACTGTTGCAGCTCAACCCACCCAAACAGTGCCAGGCTGAGGAGATCCATTCTTGGAGGAGCTCGTCTCCCAAAGGATCTGGTTGTGCTGAAGCTGAGGTACATGCTGCAACATCGCTTGGCTGTCTGGGTGTCGTGTGCGAGCCTCCCATCAAATTTCAGGCATGTTTCTGGGAGGCTCCCTGTGCTGACTATACTCAGCATGAGTATCATGAAGATGAATGAGTCTGATTCAGACTCCGATGATGGGACTGTTTTGGGAACGGTTCAAGAGGAGATACCAGTGAGAGAGAGTAGCCCAAGGACAGGCAGGGGGGGCCAGTCTATCCAGCTGTGGGAACAGGGAGGGATTGCAGCCTGAGGGAGGGGACATTGAAATGGGAAGCATCTCCAACGGAGAACCCCACTTTGCTGAAGCACTAAACCCGGTCGCTTGCCTTCATCTTTGGAACGAAGCCCGATTGTTTTCACAGTGCTCCTCCCCTGGGGTGAGACACAGACGGGTTCATGGAGAACTCTGAGAAAGGAATGGTAGAAAGGGCTCAACACTTCCACCCATGGCCGCTCTCTGCATGCTGAACATGTTGTTTGCCACAATATTTATTTATTTATTTATTTAAACATTTATATGCCGCCCCTTGCAGCAGCCTCGGGGCGGCTCACAATATGGGGGGGGGGGGTTGGATGCCACATGTCTGGGGTCAATGGACTTCCTTGCTCTCCACAGCAGCCCCACTGGCCCCAAGAAAATGGGGGAACCAACTATTGAGGACCTGCTGAATAAGGTGTGCTGTGATACAGGGGGAGAAGGCTGCTCCCCGAATGGGGAACCTTTTGTTAGCAGAGTGCTTCTATCAAGCGTAAGATTCTTTAAAGATTCCAGCAGTCTTTTCCACAGACAGCAAGCAAATAAGCAGAGAAGAGAAGACATGTGTCCTTAAAAGTCACCAGGGATGTTTTGGGAAGTCATGGCCTCCTACAGCTAACGACATGGAAGAAGGGGTGAACAGTCTGCTGATCAAATTCACAGACGACACTAAAACTGGAGCAGTGGCCACAACTGAGGAGCAGGTACTCCAGTTCCAAAAGGATCTGGACAGACTATGGAAGTGGGCAGGAGACAACAGGAGGGCGTTCAATGTGGAGAAGTGCAAGGTCTTGCACTTGGGGCATAGGAATAGCTGTCATAAGTACAGGTTAGGTGACAAGTGGCTGGAGAGCAGCACTTGTGAAAGGGACCTCGGGGTACTGGTTGACCGCAGGCTAAACATGAGTCAGCAGTGTGATGCGGTGGTCAAGAGGGCGAATGCCCCCCTTGGTTGCATAGCCAGAAGTGTGGCTTCTAGATCGAGAGAGGTGTTACTACCACTCGATATGACTCTGGTGTGCCCGCAACTGGAGTATTGTGCTCAGTTTTGGGCCCCTCATTACAGGAGGGATATAGCCAGGTCAGAGTCAGTGCAGCGTAGGGCCACAAGGATGGTGGCCGGTTTGCAGGGGATGCCGTATGAGGCGAGACTGAGGGAAGTGGGTCTCTTCAGCCTGGAGAAGAGGAGACTCAGAGGGGATCTGTTGGTGACATACAGGTATGTGAGGGGATGTCACACAGAGACGGGTAGAGGCCTGTTCTCCCCTGCAGAGGAAGGCAGGACGCTCTCCAACGGAGCAAAGCTCAGGGAACCCAGGTTCCATTTGGATGCCAGGAAGCACTTCCTGACAGTTAGGACCCCGAGGGCGTGGAAGGGGCTTCCACGAGGGGTGGTTGAGGTCCCATTGGTGTAGGTGTTCAAGGATAGGCTGGACATGCCCATGGTGGGCATGTCGTGAGCGGAGCCGGCTGGTGCCGGAGCTCAGACTAGATGGCCCAGGAGGCCCCTTCTGACTCGCTCTGTTTCTATGTTTCTATGTTACAGCTCTTCCCACACTTCAGCAGATTGCCACAGGAAACACTGGCACATCAGTAAGGTGGCCGCAGCAAAAGTGACGGCTGCAGAATCGGAGGCAGTCCTCACAAGGAGAAGGACAACGTACGCTTTAGGTACCACTTGTGTTCCAGCCTTCAGTCGCCAACCATCTGGGGGCACTCCAAGCTCTAGGCAGGCAGCATTAACATCAGGGTTGGTTTCATTCAATTATGTCTTCTAAACCGGAAAAAGGGGGGAAAGGAGCATGAAGACGAGGGTGGAATTCTTGGAAATGGCTCTCCAAGGAGCCGGGGAGGTTTCCATGCTCAGAGGAAATTCTAGGCAAACACTGAAACCTATTCTCCGTTTCCTCTACAGCTCAGCTTGTCTCAGCTGTGCACAGTTCTTACCTGGACTTTAACAGCTGTGTAATAAAACATTCGGCCACTGATAGGTGCCAACAAATGGGCTACTTTGCTTTTCCTTCTTTCCAGGGTTTGTTTGGTTTAGTTTGTTTTTTGACAGAGGAGTGGCGGCAGCGGTTTTCTTAATTTATTGCTTTCAAAATAAAAGGGACTAAAAAGGATTTTTAAAATGTGTTGCGATGGTTATTTGATATCACTAAGGTTGCCAAATATCCATTGGCTCCTGCTCCTCTGTGTTTAAAAACAGCTTAATCGGCACAGATATTTATGGGCAGTGCAACTTAACCCTCATGCTGTGAGAGGCATCTCCTGATTTCTGCAATCTGCCTTCCCTAGTCTGGAGCCCTCCAGAACTGCTCAGCTTCAACTCACATCATCTGCAGACAGCTGGCTGTGGCTGATGGGACCTGTAGTGCAATACATTTGGAGGGTGCCAGGTGGAGAGCAATAATGTCCATCAAGCTGAACAAGAGTAGGCCCAGGCCCAGTGCCTTCTTTTGCTCACTTGGATGGACCTCAGCCTACACATCGCCATTGCAAATTCACTCTGCAGGGCTACACTGCGGGGCAACGAGGTCGGTGAGCCTTCCAGCTGCCCAAGCTGGTGCTCCTCTCCACAGCATCAGGTGACTGGGGTCACTGCTACTTTCAGCACAGTTACTCAGTGCCATTGCTCTGCCCTACCTCTGCTCTTTCCCCCCATTAGCCAATACACTTATTGGAAGAACTGCCAGAGGGAGCCCTGGGAAAATGCCTGGAGGGTACATTTCCCATGTCTCCCTCAAGTCCAATGCTAGTACTGAGCAGCCGGCTTTGACTTCCCAGCTCAGAGGGCCAATCTAAGTGTCGCCAGGAACACCGCAACATTAGAGAAGTGCCTTCCATGTGTGAAGTTGCTCTGTGCATAGGAATGCACTGAAGTTTACATCTGATCTGGGAAAGGTTATGCACATAACTGTTTACATGCACTGCCTCCACCAGGAGGTGGGATCCTGAATGCCAGGCAAAGGTCTCTTTTATCTCCCTAGCTGTTCAGTCTATACACAGAACATATCAGAAGGAAAGCTGGATTACAATGAGAGGAAGGTGTAAAAATTGGTGGAAGATGCACCAATAATTTAGGGATTGCAGAAGATACTATATTACTGGCAGAAATGAATTACAGCAGCTCCTGGTAAAAGTGAAAGAAGAAACTGCAAAAGCAGTGCTGCAGCTGAACATCAAGAAAACAAAACCAGGGACTACAGAAGAATTACACAGCTTTACTGTCAGCCATGAAGACACTGAAATTGTGAAAGATTTGACATACCTTGGCTCAGCCATCAGTTCAAAGGGGGACTGAAGTCAAGAAATCAGAAGACTCAGCCTTGCTAGGGCAGCAATGAAGAAACTAGAAAAGATCATCAGATGTAAGGACTTTTCACTGGAGACCAAGACCAAGATCATCCCCACTTTTCCATTCCTGATCACTATCTACAGGTGTGAAAGATGGACAGTGAAGAAAGCTGAAAGGAAGAAATTTGATTTGTTTGAAACATGATGCTGGAGGAAAGCTTTGCATGACAGGCAGACACAAACACAGTTCCAGAGAGGTTCAGCACATCCCTGTTGTTCACTGTGTACTGTAGTAGTAGTGGTTTCATTCTGTTAGAAGTTTGGCCTGGTTTACTCTACTGTTTTGTATGTTTGGCTATTTGGCCAGGGGACTGTCTGTCTGTGATTCCCCAAAGTCTGCCAAGCCTTCAGTTTCTGGATCATGACTGCTATACTCAGACACTTCTGCTAATAATACCTACACTGACATAGAGCATTGGTCCCATTATGGAGAAGGGAGACTGAGGCTCAAGAGCAACCAGCAGGCCCTTGCAGGAAGGATAACTCAGCTGAAGAAATTGAAAGCTGCAACAAACTACATGGGCTCCAATTCTGAAATTAACATTACCAAATCTCATTAAACCAGAGTTCAGAAGGAGTTGAAGTGCAGGGCAGAGTACCGTATTTTTTGCTCTATAAGACTCACTTTTTCCCCCCTCAAAAGTAAGGGGACATGTCTGTGCATCTTATAGAGAGAATCTGTGTGTGCAGTAAGTCTGTCAGATGTGCAGCCCAGGGGGAAGTGATGGGGAATGGGCCTGTGATGATGTGCCCATTTGATTCAGAATATTTTTTTTCTTGTTTTCCTCCTCTAAAAACTAGGTGCGTCTTATGGTCAGGCGCGTCTTATAGAGCGAAAAATACGATAAATCCCTGATGTAAGATGTAACAGGGAGGAATCTGCTGATCTCTGCCCATGGGACAGACCCTAGGATGCCTTGTGGCCACTCTCCTTCAGCAACAGTCAAGGATGGACAGTGCTTCAGGATCTCAAATGCAGCCATGTGAGCAAAGATTGATGCAGAGACGGAACCAAGACCAACTACATGTGTCCTACTTCAGAATGTATAAGCAATTTGTTTCAGCCCTTTTTTGATCCAGGTTTGCTCACCCCACACCTTCAAGACCCAACATGGGCACAATCCGCCGTTGAAGGTCTGCATGTTTCTGAACTGGCAAGACGGTCTGGGGGATTGCATATGGCATGGAGCATACACTGAAAAATGTACAGAGAAATGCATGCCTTGAAATATGTACATAAACACACATAAATCACTGAGAGAAGAAGGCAGATGTTCCAAGGATGTGCTCCACTAATGAGTTCCTTTGGAAAAATACTCATTGAAACAGAGCATCTATTTATTTGTTTGTTTGGGTATTTTTACCCCATCCAGAGACCCGCAACGTAATTGGACGGGGTAAAAATACCCAAGTAAATAAATTAATTAATTACATAAACACACGTGGATTTCATGCAAAAAGAAGTGAAAACTCTGCTCGAGACAGAATGAGCTTCGATATGGAATTCAGCAGACTTCGGTGAGCTCCTGTTTTGCTATTTCACAGATCTCTAGATATGCTAAACTTTAAACAACTCCTGCAGTCCTTAAGTGGGTTAGGGAAAGAAGGGCTCACTGTCCCACCTTCTCCATCATGGACGTCTTCCCCCATCCTGCTGCTTTCCACACACTGTGTAGCAGGGGAGGCCTGAGGTCTGCAGGTAGACCCCACATGAACAAACATGCAGCGAGTTTCCCACTGTGGACACCACCACCACCAGCATCCACAGAGGTGGGATCGGGCAGCAGTGATGCCTCTGAATGGGGCAAGTCCCTCCCTCACTAGGGATACAACCTGTAGCTCTCCAGATGTTGCTGGACTACAGCTGCCCTCATTCCACAGGTTCCCATCTCAACTAAGTCGATATGAAATATGATGGTCAGATGCTGGGAATGAGCAACTGCAGAGGTCTCTCCCCATGGGTCACCTCGTGCATTTCCCAGGGGCACCGGGTTGTCTACTATCAGTAAGAAAGTGCCAGATCAGAGGGGCCCTTGGTTTCATCCAAACCTCATCCTAAACCAGAGTCATAGTTTAGGTCTATGAACAAGAGGTCTATGGGGCAGGTTGGACTGAGATGAAGGCTGCTGGGTGAATTTTGTGCTTGAAGCTGAGTTAGATTCAAAGCCACCCTTGCCATAAACAGGCCAAGTCTGCTGGTCTGAGGGCAATGCTGGACTCGAGATCTAAAGCTCCTGAGACCAGTGGAAGAATAGGCCCGAGTAGCAGACACAATCCCCAAATTCACGTTCTTTCTCCTCCACCACCACAATGATCACAGCGGAGCATTTAGGCCGGCACGGAAAGCACTGTCTGTCATCACTCATGCCGATGCCAAACCACAATTAAATAAGCAACCACATCGCATTTGCATAATCTGCTTGGCCCATGGAGCTCTTGGGAAATCTGGTTCTCCGGTTTATGGAATGTGGACTTTCTGCTTTCAGCAAGCCAGCATTCCTCCGAGTTCACACATACAGGGGAAGCTTCATCAGTGGGGCTTTTTAGCCATTGCCTTTTCTATTTGGACCCTCTATGGGAGTTATGCAAATTCATGCATGGGAGCCCATCATCCATGCATGTGGGAGCCAGGCCTTGAGAACTGAAGACTGAATTAAAGACTCATTCAAAGCTGCTGGACTTGTGGCAACAGGAAACCCTTCTCCTGTGCTTTGTCTCAGGTGATGCTGTTGCTTCTCCAACCCAAAACCTTCCAGTGCAACCCCCAGTTCCTACATCCCTGTTCACACACAGGCATGGACATCCAGGTATGTTGCTCTGCCAGCCAAGGCAGCCGGAGCTGGGAAATGCCCTGCTGCAAAGCATGGAGTCGAATGGGAGCCCTTTCCGTGGCATGCAGAACACCCACCTGCAATGGTCCCTTCACACATGCACAGCACTACATGATATTGTGGCCAGGGCAGGATGTGTGTGCAGCCTTGTCAGTCCAGACACCATCAAGTTAAGAAATTGTGTGTGGATGCATGTGTGCACGCAGGAAGCCGGGCTGCGCAAGAGCAGAATGTTGGTCCATCTAGCCCAGTCCTGGGAAAACAAGGAGCTGCCCAAATATTTCAGCTGGCCCAAACCAGGGAGTGGCCCACAGGATTGATATTCGTCGCCAGTCCATGTTCAGGCCCAGTTCAAAGCACGGATGTTGACATAAACAGCTTGGGGCACAGAGAATCGCCTCATCCCATATATTCCCGCCCAGATCCTAAACTCATCCTCTGTGGTCCTTTTGTAAGAGCCCCTGCCAAAGGATGTGAGGGAGCTGGCTACCAAGAAAGGGGTTTGGCTGCTGCGGAACCCCATGGGAGGAGTGGGCTCCCCAGAGGAGCTCACCCCGAACTTGTGCGTCTGATGAAGACTCCCTATTTTCCCTGGAAGGAATTTTCAGCTTTCAATTTCTGCTGTCTTAAATCTTGTGCTGCATTTTTGATCTTTGCCTTGCTGCTGGGTTTTGCTTTGGCTTTTATTTCTGTTTTGTACTGTAGTGTCAAGCTTTAAAATATTTTTAGACTGTTCTACATTGCATTTTCTGGTCTTAATTGCTGCACACCACCCTTGAGAGCTCAGACATGTAATAAAGAAAAAAAGAAAAAGGATAACAAATAACATAAAACTTGAGAGCCCTTAAATAGCTCTTGCTGGTAAGAGTAGACCAGACTTGGCTCAACCTGACAGCCTCCTGGTGCATTGGATTGCAACTTCGATAAATCTTGGAAAACAGGAGAAGAGCTGGATGACTGGAGAAGGGCTAACGTTGTCCTCATCTTCCAAAAAGGGGAACAAGATGAACCTCAGAACTGCAGACTAGTCAGTCTGACATCAATCCCTGGAAAAATTCCTTAGCAAATTATTTTTTAAAAAATCAGTCTACAAGTACCTTGAAAAAATACAGTTATTAATAAAAGCCAAGATGGATTTATCAAAAATAAATCCTGTCAGACTAACTTAATCTCCTTTTTTTGACTGGGTAACCTCTCAGAAGGAACACTGTGGACGTAATATACCTTGACTTTAGCAAAGTTTTGACATACTGCCCCACGACATCCTGATAAGCAAATCAGCAAAAAGTGGAGTAGATAGAAAAACTATTAGGTGGATCCAAAATTGGCTGTTAAATCGATACCAATATTGCTTATCAATGGTACTTGCTCAGCCTGGATGGAGGTAACTAGTGGGGTGCCACAGGTTTCGGTCCTGGGCTCGGTGCTCTTCAGCATCTTTATTAATGATTTAGATGCGGAAGTTCAAGTTCAATGATTTAGATGAGATAAACAGCTTTTCAGATGATATAAAACTGGGTGGAATAGTGAACACTCTAGAAGGCAGAATTAAGATCCGGAACAATCTGCCTACTGAAGGATGGAGAACTGTGGATCGTGGGTAAAGTGGCCGGGGGTCTCCACGCAGAGCAGCAGCCCATCCTAAAATTCTGCTGGGCATTCTTGGTTTTGCCTCTTCCCCCTCCACAAGCACCTTTTCTCACACCCCCAGTCCAATCCCATATTGAAAGTGGGGGGGGGGATCCCAGACCTCTCTTCTTGGCCTGCCCAGAAGGGGGAGGCAGCAAGTGTGTGTGTGTGGGAGGGGAGGGGAGGGGAGTTGAACAAAGAATAGGCTAGGCAGGCTGAAGACAGAATGAAGCTGAGATTCCTGATGGCCAAAGGACTGGGGCGGAGTGAGGGGAGATTATTCCGTTAACAGCAGCGTCGAACTCCCAATTCTCAGGGCATGAAACCTGCACAATTTAAAGTAGTCAAAACAAACCCAATGCTGCTATTTATACTTCAGTTGCCTGCAGGCGGGAAAGACTTGACTCTCTATTCCAAGTCTAATGCATTCCAGGTGTTGCCCAGTAAACTCCCCTTGCTAAGCAAGAAGCTTGTGTAAGTCCACACCACCACCCCGTTTCTCTCCCCCATGATCCAGTGGGCTCCAGAGGCGTTCCCCACAGGTTAGGACCTCTGGGATTGAGATCCAGTTGCCCCTCTTGGACACATATGCGTGCACACACACACACACACACACACACACACAATCTTGGTTTCTTCTCCTCATGCTGAGCTTCTCGGAATAGCTGCAGGGGATCGCTCAGCTCGAGACACAGTGCAGAGCCGAGAGGCAGGAGATGGCGTGGTAGGACCAAACTGAAATGTTGGCAGCAAATCAGGGGCTCGCTTTTCTAATTAACGAGGGGAGCATGGTGTGGTGACATGATTTACCTCTTAGGAATCCGGCCAACTCCCAGGTGGATTGCAGCTGCAACAGAAAACGTGGCTTGCGTGGGCTCGGAAGGGTCAGGAAGGGACCACCGGTGCAAAGGAGCAAGGGGGGGGGGTGGCCACATTGGATTTCCAAAGCTCTGGTAGTTGGGAGGGGCAGGAGCAGGCCAGGTCAAGGGTCAAGCCCTGCAGGGAAGCTCATTGCTGGCACTGCCATGCTGAGCTGCTTCTCAACTAGCATCCATTCCGCTTCTCTTAGCCTGTTGGAAACAGATATGCAGCCTGTCACCACATAGACAGAAATGGTGCACTGAGTCTGGGGAAGGCTGAGAAATTCATTTCAGGGTTTTTTTTTAGAAATCACGATCCACCCGTTATGCACCTTTCAGGGCACACATGGATTTGAGGCTGAAGTCCTCATATTTCCAGACTCGCAGTGCAATTTGGAGGCCGAGAAAAAATAATGCATATGACAGCATGTGCCAAAAATGCACGTGAAAAATGCAAACTTTTGAAAAAAGGTGCACACACACACACACACATGTTAGTCCATGGGAGAAGAATGCATGCGTTTCAAAGGTGAGTTCCATTCATGTGCATTTAGAAAAAGATGCAGGACAATATGGACAGATTTTCGTGCCAAAAGAAAAATGCAAAGCTCGCCATCCGGGATGGAATCAAGTTGGAGTGAGCGTCAGTGTGGAAAACTTCAGAGGGCTCAGGTCTTGCTGATTCACACGCCCCTGATCTTGTCTAAGTCCAACAATCCCCAGCAACTGGAACGAGGACCTGAAGATAATACCACGGGCACTTACCCCCCACGAAGAAATGGAAGTGTGTAGCTTCTGCAAACTGACTCACAGCTCAAAAATTCTCAGGGCCACTTTTTCCTGAGAGTGAGAAAAGATACTGGGGCAAGTCAGTGCTTCAAGTAATCCAGCAGAATTTACATGCCTGGTCAGAAAGACTTTTTCCAGGCAGGCACTGCAATACAGTGGGGCAGAAACGACCCCTATTTCTCCCTTATTTCCACCACGGCACAGTCCCATAGCTCAGTGGTGGAACACCTCTGTCACATGCGGAAGGTCCCAGCTTGAACCCATGGCATTTGTATTCCTGCTGTTTCTAGGTCAGAATAATTGTCCAACTTGTGATGCTCCTCCAGATTGTCAATGGCGGCAACTTCTTAAGACACTCGGGCCTGGGAGTAGGGCTGTGATGAAACTCTGCCGCATCTGTCCCTTGAGCATACACAGACTCCTCTTGTACTCCGCCCTGCCTTAGAAAGCCACTTGAGCCAAGGGGAAGTCTGCAAGTCCTTGCCGAATGAAGGCCGCACTACTGGTAGCATTCTTCCCCCTTGTGTGGAGAGGCTGCTAGAGGTGATGAGGAAGAGGGTCTGTTGGCATGGCGCCAGGCTCACAGCTGCAATGGAGAGGAACAGGGTGCAGGGAGGCGAGGCGATCCAATGGCTTCCTGCCCCCAATACAGATGCCTCACACATGCGTCCCTGGGACCTCTAGTTAGTGTGCCCTGCATAGTCTTTCGCCAGCGTTCCTACCATCCTGGGAATGATAGGAGTTGCAATCTAGGGACGCCAGGCTGGGTTGGTTGGTCTACCCCGACTACGACCTCCAAAAGACTCTGGCAAGGACCTTTCCAGCGCCGTGCTAGAGATCCAGGGACTGAATTAGGGGAGGCATTACGGATGCAAAACATGCGCTCTGCTCCCAGCTATGGCCTCTTCCCAGTGTAGGAGGCATCTGATTAGCATGGGATGTTCAGGCACAAGTAACGTGGGAGGACTTGAGAAACGGGTCCTGCAAACATCATGCTCTTTTCCACAGCTGAACTTGGCACACGCAGGCCCTGTGCGGGCACACGGGGAATGTGGTGCGATTCCGGGAGTCAAGCTCATTTGTCTGTATCGTTTGCATCTCATTTGCATAAGGTGGGACTCTGTGAGGGTCAGCCAGGCTTACCTGCCTTCTCTGCACCGAACAATGGCTTGTCCTTTTGCTGAATGGAGGCTACTTTATTTTAAGAGCTAGTAGTAATTGCACTTGACTTATGGGGTAACTCTGGCAACCAGATGCGTGGAGACGGATGATGCCAATCAGCCAACCCATATGTAGCTTGTCTCTTGAAAATCCTCTTGATCTTAAGTGTTCCAGCATCCAGTTTTGCAGCTACCAGGGCTGTTGAGGGAGAAAATTGCTTCTTGTTAATAGATTCCCATGGGATGTTTCCACATCAACCCAAGTCCAGGGAATTAAAGCAGGAAATTGGACAGCATATAATAGGGGTGGCCGGTGGCTCGAAATGGAGCCCAGGGAAGGCCAGCCTGGGTCCTGGGTGGCACTCCATTTAGTCAAGAGTTGGGGGAAAGAGGACCCCATCTTCTCCCTGGACTTGACTCCCAGGACCTTGCCTGCCTTCTCACAGCCTTGAGTCCAATTCCCAGCAAGCCAGCTGGGCATCCATGTGGCAGCCACCAGGAACGGAGCCTTGCACAACGGCCGCGAGGGCAACATCCTCCTTTCGCACATGTGACTTGCAGCCTGGGGTGGCTTTGCAGGCCCTCCAGCTGCTTCCCAAGAGACCTGAGTCAGCTTGAGTCTCTTTCTAAGCCAGGCCTGAGCACAAGAGGGCGTCTGAAGAGGGTCAGACTGCCCTGCAGCCTCGTCAAGGGTTTCCCGTGTGTTCTGCGGTGACGGGAGCAAGGTGTGCAGTGTCACAAGCCCTGGGTGCTATTGTTGCTGCCCCGCCAGGACAGACTTCTCCTGAGGGCCTCCGAATGGGCCTCCTTGCAATGTGCAATGCAACTCAGGGCCAGCAATGTACCACCCGCTCCCAGGTGCAACCCGCTGGGAGCTGAGCATCGAACCCGGGACAGGAGCCAGGACGCACGAGCCAGGGCCTGCCCCCCGCCTGACATGAGAGCGGGGAGGGCTTGCCTTCCTGAATTGTGGCCTCTGGGCCGCCTGCTCCGCACGGCATGGAAGGGGGATGCCCGTCTGTCAGTGTGAAAATTTGTCCCACAAAGCAGGGGAAGAGACTGGAAGTTGGGGGAGCCTTTAGGGCTGGACAGGACAGAGAGAGATGCAGAGGTGGGGGACAGCCACCCCCAAATGGGTGAGAGTGCCGGAATAAGGTGTCAGCTGCCCCGTTATTGTCCCCCAGCTCAAATAACCGGGTTGTCTCTGGCAACAGACCCCTTGAGCTGAAATGGCTGCTGATGAATCCCAGGTGGGTGAGGGGGGAAGCAGCTGCTGTCCGGGACTTGATCCTGGATGAAAATACTGCCCATTATTAAGTTGTTGTTATGTCATTTCTCTACTGCCCCACAGCTGAAGCTCTCTGGGTGGTTCACAACAATGTATAAAGCAAAACAATAACATAGAATGCAGATACCAGAAAGCAACAATGTGAAAATGATTTAAAATTAATTTTCTGTTTCTGTTTACTTGCAAAGTCGCGTTAAAATAGCTTAAAATACAGTAAAATGCAATTCAAATACAATTAAAGATGTCTCACTAGGATAATCCCCTCAGGAGATCCCTGGGCAACCAAGGAGCATTTCATAGAAACAGAGAAACAGAGCGAGTCAGAAGGGGCCTCCCGGGCCATCTAGTCTGACCTCCGGCACCAGCTGGCTCCGCTCACGACATGCCCACCATGTGCATGTCCAGCCAATTGTCGAACACCCTCACCAATGGGGCCTCAACCACCTCCCATGGAAGCCCATTCCACGCCCTCGGGGTCCTGACTGTCAGGAAGTGCTTCCTGGCATCCAAATGGAACCTGGGTTCCCTGAGCTTTGCTCCGTTGGGGCGCGTCCTGCCTTCCTCTGCAGGGGAGAACAGGTCTCTGCCCACCTCCGTGTGACACCCCCTCACATACCTGTATGTTGCCAACATATCCCCTTTATTTCCTGCATAAAGGCCTGTCTTGACCTGGTGCCAAAAAGTTGGAAAATGTGGTGCTGACAGGCTGCAGCAGGGAGGTTGTTCCAAAGGCGGGGGCCACCACGAAAAGGCCCTCCCCCCAGTTACCAGGCACTGAGCCTTTCATAGGGTTGCGCGCAGAAGAAGGCCTCAGGCCTTGCATCACAGAGACCTGGCTGAATGACACTTTTGGAGGGGATAACATCTCCCAGCTGTGTTCTGCAGGGTTCCCCGTCCAGCTGCAGGCAGAACCTTGCAGGTGGGGAGATGGCGTGTCTGCATTTGATTAGGACTGCACCCTTCTGGATTCCAGTGTGTGTACCGGAAGGTGGGTGAGCAGGACAGGAGAGGGATCTCCCTACCGTGCAGCCGTCTCCTTGGTGCTGGAGACCAGGGGATCTCAACTGCCCCACCAGGAGCGGCTCAGGACTTCGTGTCCACCATGAAACCCTGGCTCTGTCCCACACAGTACCTGCCCCATAGTTCTGGCCATGCTGTGGACCTGTCTTCTGTGCTGGGTGGGGCTGCAGACCTGGTTATGGGATGGAAAACACTTTGGCCACCTTGGTGCCATAGCCCAGAGGTGTTGGTCTTCTTCTAGCCTGAGAACCAAATTCAATTCCGGAGACAATTTTTGGGAGCTCTTTCTGGTGGTAGCAGGACTGAATGCCACAGGGGGCCAGGGGGGAGGCAAAAATGCTAGCGTAAAGCTTAAAGCTCTTCCTGCCAGTAACTACACCATTAGAAGAAGCACAGGGACTCTTTTTTTTGGGGGGGGGGTTGCAGAAAAGCCACGAAAATACCCAGTGATTGGGGGTTAGAGGGAAGGCCATTGGGCCAAGGGTATGGGGATTAGTGTTGGCAAAACTCAGATAAATCCTGGCAGAAAAGAGTTGTTTATGTGCCTTTGTGTTATGAAATCAAATCTGCTCCCCTCTTTCAGATGGCACCCGATTTCCAAGACAGGTCACTGTTCAGCATTTGCTGTTAGATTAAGAAGCGGGAACTGCTCGCTTGCCTAGAAGCTGCCAGGGCTATTGTTCCGCTGATCAGTAAGAACGGATCAGGCAACAGTGCAATCACCCTCATTTGCATGCCAAGACTCACAAAAATCCCTGTGCCTCAATGTTCGTTATGTTAATGATCAATCAAATGCCATTGCACTGAGCCCCCTCTGCAGACCTCTCACCTTCGTCTGACCGTGTTCCCCTTATTTTGTCATCAACTGCTCAGCTGCTGGGCCCATGTGACTCAGACTCTATAAAACACTCTGCATATGTTCGAAAAGCTTGTAGTTGGCCGTGGAGACCACTACCCAGGAGCATGCTGTCGCACGTACCTGCAGGGTACCTGGGTGAGCTCACCAATGAAAATGCCAGGGTTCAGGGCGATTCAGCCTTCCCTGCAGGACATTGTAATTCATTCTCGCCATTAGTAAAGAGACTCTGACAGTAGCCATCTGTGGATTCCCAGGGCCTTCGTCTGGGATGGCTGCTAGCCCAGTGGGCCTCATCTTGGCATTCCTGCTGCAGCCCACCGGATGCCACCTGTTTCCCAGAGGAGGAGAGATGGAGTCACCACAGTGTGTCATTCCTCAGGGCATTTGGGCAAGGATCAGAGCTGGACGGATGGGGCTGGGGCTGCTCCATAGCTTGTGTGCCTCCCCCCCTCCAGTTAGCAAAAAGAAGAAATATACTTAGCCACCTCATCAAAATTGAAATTGCCCCATTTGCAATCACTGTGACCCCAACCCTTTCCCACGCATTGGTAACTTCCCGACTAGATTTCTGCAACGTGCTCTACGTGGGGCAACCCTTGAAGACGGTCCGGATACTTCAATTGGTGCAGAATAGAGCTGCCAGGGTGCTGGCGGGGACTGGGCGTGGTTCTCATATCACCCCAGTTCTCCATCAGCTTCACTGGCTCCCTATTGAAGTCCGGGCCCAATTCAAGGTGTTGGTTATTACCTATAAAGCCCTTAACAGCTTGGGACTTGGCTACCTAAAGGAACATCTGTGACCATATATTCCGTCCCGCCCCTTACGATCGGCAGCAGATGCCCTTCTCCGGGAACCCTCCATGAAGGATATTAGGAGGGCGAGTACCCGGAGGAGGGCTTTCTCTGTGGTGGCACCCCACCTATGGAATGCGCTCCCCAGAGAGGTCCGCCTGGCGCCGTCGTTATTTGCTTTTCGGCACCAGGCAAAGACCTTTTTATTTAAAAGTTATTTTAATTGTTAATTATAAATTGTATTTATTGTGTTTTAACTTGGTTATTCAAGATGGGCCAGTTTTAAATAGTTTTAAATTATTGTATTTGTATTGCTATGAGCCGCCCCGAGGCTTTGTTGCAATGGGGGTTGCATACAAATCTTTTAAATAAATAAATATGAATGCAATATTCAGTGAGAATCTTCACTCCCCCATCACAAGTATCAAAAAAGAAAAGTGGGGAAAGTCCTGGCTAAATATTTAGCACTGCACCACAAAATACATTCTCCTGGCAAACAGAAGGTTTTCCTGAATGCAGAACTTACCCTTTCTGGCCTCTGTGAATCAGATCCCAGCGCTGCTTATGGACAAATTATAGAAAGACTGAGAGAGCAAGAGAGAGAGAGATGACCTGTATTTCCTTGGCCCTGTTTGGAGAGCTTTCAAGCCTAAGGTTCTATGAGAATTTTGCTTCACTTCCTTTCGGTCTGGATTTGACTAGCTTGTCCACTCTGGACAAAATAGGAACTTAGTTGAAGTCTGCACAATTCGATGCTTTCATTGCAATTTTCAGATTCAAAAAAGTGCTTGACAACATGAATTCATTTGAAAAATGTGCTTTGGTAGTTTTGGGAAAAAATGTACTCTTAAAACATGTACGTAACTACATTTTAATCCATGGAAGAAGTATACATCCCAAAGATGCATACAATTGGTGGATAGGGTTGAAAAATGCACAAAACTATCTAAGAATTTTCACACATTATTAAAAAAAATCACAATTTGATAAGACTTGAGTCAGAATGTGCTTTGGAAAGAGCTTCAGAGAACGTGAGCTTTGTTGATTCATATCCTTATCAAGCCAATGCTGTTTTTCATGTCAACATCTCAAGTATTTTATAAACCTCCAGAATGAACATCACTTGCCTCTTCCAATGAGCCATATTAACGCTGGGAAATACTTATCTAAACAACTTGGATAGGAAAAGTGGCTTATGGTTATCTGAGTAAACCGAGGAATTTGAGAGCTCAGGAATTGGCTTCGTCCCATTGTAAGCTACATAATTCCCTTTGGGTCACTGGTTATCCCCCCAAATCTCTTTCCAGAAAAGCCACATAAATGGCTCACCTCCTTTCCGCTGACACCATGTTCAGCAGGGTGAGACTGAAACACACCAGGCAGGCTAGAATTACAAGGGATGAAAGAAACAACAACAAGAAAAATCCAAACGTGTCGTGATGTTTAGTGGCAGAGAATCCCTCTTGGAGAAGGACCAGCGTTTGATTTCCCTGCAGCTTCTGGGAAACCAGGGAGGTACTTTAATGAATTCCGGCAGCACCTGATGCAGTGCAAATGTAGAAAGAAGGAGTGATCAGAAACAAAGCAGATTTCTCTTCTATTAAGATTCAGGAGGCTTTGGTTATAAACTAGTGCCTACTTTTCGACATAAACACATTTTCAGTGCAAAGGCAAATTTGAAGGACTGAACATCGGAAGAATTTTGAAGGAAGTAAATAAATGGAATGAAATGAAATAAAGAAAAGTTTCAATGAGTCTAGCAAAATGTCTGGTGTGCAAGCACTGATGAATTCACATATTGCTTCTGTCCCCGTTTCCTTGTTCTGCACCCATGGATGGCCTTCTCCCCAGGTTGGCCTTCTCCTCCAAGAATCAGTTCAATTTCCTTTTAAAACCATCTGAAATGGTGGGCACCACTACTTCCTGTGGCGTGAGTTACATAGTTTAACAATGCGATGAAGTACCTTCCTTTATATGTCCTGAATCTCCCACCAATCAGCTTCATGGGATGACTCTGGGTTCTAGTCTTACAGGAGAAAATCTCCGTCTCCACATTCTCCATGCATCCTTTTAAGCTCCTCTGTCACATCTCACCCTTTCTCTAAGCTAAATAATCCCCAGTGCCGTACCTGTTCCTCATAGAGGAGTTGCTCCTACCCGTTGATCGTTTTTGTGGTCCTTCTCTGCACTTTTTCCAACTCAATAATGCTCTATCAGGTGTGGCAACCAGAACAATACACAACATTCTAAGTGCAGTTGCACCAAAAAATTGTGTAAGGGAAGTACAAACTTGGCTGCTTTTATTTCTCCATCAGCTCAGGCAGGGAGTCTGATGGGCAGAAGGGTGCACGGTACACCAAAAGAATCCCCAATCTGCAGCGGCGTCAGCAGCATCAGTGGGGCGCCCTGACATCTGTGCCAGCCGGTCAGTCCACGGGTGGAGGTGGTGGTAGGCCAGTCCTGCCTGAGCTGACAGAGATTGTCTCGCACCTGGTGTTGAAGACCCCCAGGATGTTGGTCCTGGGGGACTTCAATCTCCACGCCGAGACTGACCTTTCCGGGGCGGCTCAGGACTTCATGGCTTCCATGACGGCCATGGGGCTGTCTCAACATGTCATCGGCCCGACTCATGAATGAGATCACACTCTGGACCTGGTTTTCTCGACAGGGCAGGAAAAGGGTGATCTGAGGGTGAGGAACTTGTGTCTGACGCCCTTGTCATGGTCAGATCACTTCTTCGTGAGGTTTGGGCTTGGAGCTGGCCTTTCCCTCTGGAAAGGTGCAGACCCCATTACGATGGTCTGCCCTTGGATCCGGATGGATTCCTGAGGGCTCTGGGGGATTTTCCGGTTGATAAAGCTGGAGCTCCAGGTGATGCCCTGGTTGAACTGTGGAATGGGGAGATGACCAGGGCTACTGACATGATTGCTCCTAAGCGTCCTCTCCTGCCAGGCAAAGCCTGTTCATCTCCATGGTAGACATCTGAGCTGCGGGTGATGAAGCGGGTTGGGAGACGACTAGAGCGCAGGTGGAGGAGATCACGGGATGAATCTGACCGAACACACTTACATGCTCACTATTGAGTCTACTCTGTGGCGGTGAGGGCGGCGAAGAAGAAATTCTTCTCCACTTCCATTGCCTCCTCACAGTGCCATCCAGAGGAGCTTTTCTGAGTGGTAAACAGGCTAATACATGCAGGCCCTAAAAAAGATTTGGTGCCACCATCGATTGCCTGTTGTGACTACTTTGCCCAGCACTTTAAGGAGAAAATTGCTCAGATTCGTCATGAGTTGGACTCCACAGTTGATACAATTCCTCTAGGGGAGGTGTCCAGAACTCCATCTTGTCCAGCTTTATTGGATTAATTTCAGTTAATGACGCCTGATGATGTGGACAAGGTGCTTGGACAAGTACGTCCAACCACCTGTTTACTTTACCCTTGCCCTTCATGGTTACTTACCAAAGCCAAACACAGGATTGGTTCCTGGATCTAGGAGGTTATTAACATCTCACTGAGGGAGGGCCGGGTGCCGCCTCCTTTAAAGGAGGCGGTAGTCAGGCCTGTCCTAAAGAAGGCATCCCTGGATCCAGAGATGGCCGCCAATTATAGACCGGTGGCCAACATCCCGTTTCTGGGCAAAGTGTTGGAGTGGGTGGTGGCGGGACAACTCCAAGCACTCTTGGATGAAACTGATTATCTGGACCCATTTCAGTCCGGTTTCAGACCCAGTTACGGTACTGAATCTGCCTTGATCACCCTGTAAGATGACCTGTGCAGGGGAGGGATAAGGGGAGTGTGTCCCTGTTGGTTCTCAGCAGCTTTTGATACCATCGACCATGGTATCCTTCCAGATAGGCTGTTGGGACTGGGAGTAGGAGGCAGTGCTTGGCAGTGGTTCCTCTCCTACCTTGCTGGCCGATTCTAGAAGGTGGTGCTGGGGGACTTTGGCACTGTACCATGGCAACTCTGCCATGGAGTACCGCAGGCCTCCATTTTGTCCCCCTCGCTATTTAACATCTACATGAAACAGCTGGGAAAGGTCATCAGGAGGTTTGGGCTGTGGCGTTATCATATGCTGATGACACCCAGTTCTACCTCTCATTTTCAACTATTCCAGGTAAGGCAGTGGCTGTGCTGAACAGGTGCCTGGCCGAGGTACTGGATGAGGGCCAATAAGCTGAAGCTCGAAGACAAGACGGAGGTCTTCGAGCTTCAGCTTGAACCACCCACCAACAGGACCTCCGAAGACAAGACGGAGGTCCTGTTGGTGGGTGGTTCAAGTTTCTGGGTAAGTGACCTGGGCCCTGCCCTGAATGGGGTTGCACTCCACTGAAAGGACAGGGTCCACAGATTAGGAGTGCTCCTCGACCCAGAACTGTCCCTGGAAGCCCAGGTGAGGAGCACTTTCTTTCGGCTCTGGCTGATCCACCAGCTGTGTCCTTACCTGGAGGAGAACTGCCTGGCAACAGTGACACATGCACTGGTTACCTCCTGTTTGGACTACTGTAATGTGCTCTACGTGGGGCTGCCCTTGAAGATGGTCCAGATACTTCAGATGGTGCAAAATAGAGCTGCCAGGATGCTGTCGGGGATTGGGCATTATTCTCACATAACCCCAGCCTCTATCAGCTCCACTGGCTTCCCACTGAAGTCAGGGGCTCAATTCAAGGTGCTGGTTATTACCTATAAAGCCCTAAATGGTTTGGGACCAGGATACCTAAAGGAACACCTTTTTTCCTATATGCCCTCCCGCCCCCTAAGATCAACAGCAGAAGCCCTCCTCCAGGAACCCTCTTTGAAAGAGGCCAGGAGACAGAGTACCCGGAGGAGGGCTTTCTCAGCGGTGGCGCCACAATTATGGAATGCGCTCCCTAGAGAGGTCCGCCTGGCACCGTCATTATATGCTTTTTGGTGCCAGGTCAAGACCTTTTTATTTAACCAATATTTTAAAGTTAATTAATTTTAATGGTATATTTATGTATTTAATTCATTTTAACCATGTTATTTTATACTCAGTCATGGTGTAGCCAATTTATTCATTTGTTTAGGATTGGTGCGGTTTTAATGTTTGCAAACCACCCAGAGAGCACTCTGGGCTGTTGGGGTGGTATATAAATGTGATAGATAGATAGATAGATAGATAGATGGATGGATGGATGGATGGATGGATGGATGGATGGGGTGGTGTATAAATGCAATAAATAAATAAATATTTTCAATTCCTTTCCTAATTATGCCATAACAGAGTCGGCTTTTTCATAGCAGCTGCATGCTGGGCTGACATGTTCTCCAAGCTGTCCATCTCCACCCCAAGATCCCTTTCTTGCTCTGCTACCTCTGATCCCATCAGCCTATATTCGAAGCTGGGAATTTCCATTGTATATTCCTCATTTCCAAGCACTGATGAACAGGTTGTGAAGCATGGGTCCTGAGCCATATCCCACTGGTTTCATCCCTCCTTTGGGAAAATGGTCGTTCATTTCACTCTGCATTCTGTTCTTTAACCAGAACAGAACTTTTATTGAACTGATCGATCAATAAAAGCCACCCACCCCGCCCGCCCTCCTGATTCCATGACGGCTAAGTTTGCTCAGGACTCTTTGATGAGGGACTTGGTCTTCTCGAAGAGTCCCTGTGAAGAAGTGAGTGTCCTGTCCTTTCTAGTACATTTTTCCTGGTTTCCTGTGCTTCAGTTCAAGCCCAGAGGAAAATGTTGTGGTTTTGTTTTGTTTTTCTCGATCAGGAAGTGTGGGCTGCCAGGCAGGCTGCAGAGCAGCGAAGGGCGATGCAATAGAAAGAGGAGAAGAAGAGCAGTCCCCCTCAACCTCTCACAACAATACAACAAGCTCAAGAACACCACCAAAGAAATTCTAAAGACATCCCAAGGACCTAAGGAGGAATCCAAAAAAATAAAACCCAGAAGCGCCTCTCATGGAGGGAGGACAGATTTCAGTATGGGACCAATATTAGCAAATATATTTTTGGTTGTTAGTCCCTTTGAGTCCCTTTGCTTGAGAGCTATGGCTGTTACGCTCCTGAGCAATAAAGTCCACCAGCTTCTCCTACATTCCCCACCCAACAATATCAGCGTCTTCCCAGATGGTAGCCCTTGTTGGGTTCAGGATAGAATTTGGCCTGTTGTGCGGAAGGAACTGCTCCCGGCTCCTTGCAGCGAGCAACAGCCATGGCACGAGGTTCCTTCTGTTGCACATCAGCCTTGCCTTACTGTTGGTTTTAGGCGTTTGTCTCGGAGGCCCCGGAGCTGCTCTGGGCTAGCATTGCTGGTGGTCCTTTTGCGCTCTTAGACACGGAGATCAGGTCCTAGGCAGGGCAGAGGTATCACTTTCAGTACACCCAGCTTCAAAAAGGAAGCTGTACCAGGGCAGTTTGATAAAAAGTGGAGGAGCGGGGAGAAAAAAAGAAAAGCTACCCTGGGGAAGATTTGCTGAAATTCCCCAGCTAGGGCGTTGGGGTAACAAACCTGTGTCAGAGCTTTAACAAGGCAAACTATTGGGAGAAAGACATAACCTTTTCTTAACATCAGCGGCTCAATTAACTAATGACAGCAAGCATTTGGTGGTGTCACCGATCCCACTTGCCAGCTGGAGTGGTGGGGGCGATGGGGTTATGTGTATTTATACAGCTGGGCAAGATGTTTGGCCAAGACTGGCTACTCACTTGGGCTGCTTTATCTTGGAACGGATCTCTCCCTCTCATTCGCTCTCTCTCTCTCTCTCTCTCTCTCTCTCTCTCTCTCTCTCTCTCTCTCTCACACACACACACACACACACACACACACACAGGACCTGTCTGCCTTCTGTCTGAAACACCTACACTTTCCCCAGCCCATGGACTGGATCAAACAAAAGCAACGAAGAAGCAATCCTACTTCCTTTCTGAACCCTTGATTACTGGGACGCAGTGCAACTTACTTCTGAGTAAACATGTGCAGGATCAGGCTGCCAAATACAGTCATGCTGTACAAGGAGTCCTCTGCACAGGGGCATGATTTTGTTTGCATATTAAAAATGATTGCGCACACTTTAGTTGTAGTGTTTAACTGGCATGTATTAACATTTTGAAATCTGAGGAGAATGCCAGACTAACTCCCCTATTAAGCTTATTGCCCTCTTATTTTATTGACATAAGTAACTGGAGGAAAAAAAAATCCTTTGGGGAACATGTTGTCATAAGCTTTCCCTCCATTTAAACTAGATTACTGTTCTGTGTTGATCCCCCTTTTCTGCATATTTGTTATAAAAGTGCTTGCATCTTAATTACATGTATTATAATACTTATTATTTGTAACCTGCCCAGGGAGCCTTATGATTACAAAGGTATTCTTAGAAGGCTGGAATTACTCATTTGCCAGGGGAGTTCACGGCCAAGCAGCAATTCATGTGCTGAATTCTCTCTTTCTCTCCCATAATGTGGAGGAACACTCACCTAAGATGTGTCAAGCCAAAGAAACTTTGTGGGTTTCTTCGCCTCTCTTCTGCGGCAAACCATGATGTGAACTGGGGGAAAACAGACTGCCTGAAAGCTCGACAGAGACGTCTACTCATGAGGAAGAGGCAGGAGCTAACAGTGAGAGTCAGGCA
>JAIXND010000757.1:1560335-1703746 GCA_023646645.1 Varanus salvator macromaculatus
GTTCTGGGCACCACAGTTTAAGAGAGATGAGGACAAGTTGGAAAGGGTTCAGAGGAGGGCAACAAGGCTGATCCGGGGACTGGAAACAAAGCCCTGTGAGGAGGGATTGAAAGAACTGGACATGTTTAGCCTGGAGAAGAGAAGGCTGAGGGGAGACATGCTATCACTCTTCAACTCCTTAAAAGCCTGTCACAAAGAGGAAGGCCAGGGACTCTTCTTGATCATCTCAGAGGGCAGTACATGGAATAATGGGCTCAAGACAGAGCAAGCCAGGTTTCAGCTGAACATCAGGAAAAACTTCCTGTTAGAGTAGCAGGGCAATGGAACCAAAGACCTGAGGAAGTGGTGGGCTCTCCCACACTGGAGGCATCCAAGATGCAACTGGACAGCCACCTGAGAAGGATGGTTTAACTGGGAGTCCTGCTCTGATCAGGGGTTGGACCCCATGACCCTCTGGCCCCTTCCAGCTCTACTACTCTATGTTTCTATGATTTTGGGAATGTATTATGCAAATGAGCTTAGGGTGTTCAGAGTAAACTGATGCAAGATAGGAGACACCTTGCAAATCCAATTGCACCACTTCAGAATTGAGCTTACCTCTGTGCAGAATCGTCATCTTTCATTGTAATGCAAAGGGGGCATTCCGCACTAGCTATAATTCTCCCCATCATCATCACCCCCCCCCACCACCACATCCTGCCTTCTTTCCATTGCAAAGAATCTAAGGTGGCTTGCAGTTATCCTCCATTTTGTTCCTCACAACAACCCTGTGAGGTAGGTTGGGCTGAGATCTGTGACTGGCCCAAAATCACCTAGTTAGCCGCATGGCTGAGCGGGAACTAGAACCTGGATCTCCCAGGTCCACGGTGAACACAGGAACCACCATGACACACTGGCTCTCCTCCTTACATGGCACAGGTGAATGTTCAGAGGGATGACAATGGAACTAAGGCAAAAAAGGCCATGGCTTCTCTTCTCGGAGCAATGTTGGCTCAGTTGCATGCTGCCCAATCTGTACATGACGGGTTTGGCATAGCGGGCATCAAATGTGGCTGATCCTGAGCAGAAAAAGAACCTTTAATCATTTTTCCAGGACTGCCTTTCCCCAGCCTGGTTCCTTTCTGGCTGCTGGTGTCAGCATCCCTAGCTCCACACATGAGGCCAGTCCTTGTAAAATTTTAAAAGCCAGACCACCCACGGTTTTGCACTGCAGATCCATAGCCGAGGCTCAAACCCTGCCCTAAAAGGCAAGGTACCTATGCCTATCCGAAGCAGGGATAGCTAAGAATTTTGAATGTTGGATTTTTAAAAATGAACCAAACGAACTCACATTGCTTCAAAAATTGGTATGGAAAGAGCTTTAGACTTTAAAAAAATCAAGTATGAGAGAAAAGGCAACTGGACAGATTCATCCGCCAAAGAAAAGTGTTGCTGCATTAAGGTTAGTGGTATCCATTCAATTTGATGAGTGCAGATGGAGACTTCCATTGGGTTCAATTTGAGAAGGATTTACCAAAAATCAGACATGTCTTCATAAACAAGATGGAATGGGCTTCAGCTTCATTCTTTTCTAAAAAACCAAGTGTGGGAGAAATCGAAACTCATATTCACCATCCTTATCCATATGCCTGCTGCCTCCAGGTGGCTGTCTATCCAGTTCTCCACTGGATAGGAGAAAGTATCTAGTGGAACCCATGGCTTCCCTTAAATCCAATCTAATTTAACACGTATCCCAGTAATATAGAAACAACACACACCTGTTCTGTGACCTAGATTTTGTTCTGCACAAGAGAGATATTTCCATCAGACCAGTTTCAAAACAACTCAACTCTCCTGATCAATAGCAAACCAGGCCTATCCCAGCAGGCACTGGGCCGCCGTGTCTGCACTTTCTCCTACAAGATGTGCCTGGCATTGGGTATCCCAACTCCCCGCTGAATTCTCCTCCATTTGCCCAAGCTCTCTCTGTTTTCCTCTCCTTCCTCTCTCTGGCAGCCACATCCAGCACTTCTGATTCACACAAATACTCCCCATATTAAATCATTTGTCTGTGTCAATTGATTCAATATTGAAACATGACTTGCAGCCACTTGTATCTAAATGGAATCTAAATTGTTATTACAGCTCCATAGCGATGGCTCCTAGAGCTTTCCCCCTCCCGTTTCATGCTGGCAGCTCCATTCCTCTCTAATTACCTTCCGTGTGTTGAGTAACAGGTACAATTTTGCAGGGCAGAGAAATTATCATCAGATCTCCTTTAAAAAAACAACAACAACCACCCCTCTAAATTCTGCTGTGTTTACTGATTCACCTCCCCATTGCTCCTGGGAGCAGATAGTACCAGACTGGCTAATAAGAGGCTGAGAGTGTTTGTTTCTGATCAGAGGCCAAGAAGAACATTAAGACGAGGGAAGTACATCATCGCTCACTAACCGGAGGGCTCGCACAGAGTTCCTCTGGCTGATAAGGAACCGGGGGCCTTCTCTGCTACACAAATTGGATTCACACATTATATTTTGAAGCGTTTCCCTAACACACCCCCTTCAATAAACCCCCTGTGTGCCTGTTTTATGTCAAAATGCCCCCCGGATCCATTTGTCAGAAAGTTCAGAAACGTCGGAGTTTGAAGCTAGGATCGACTCTGGACGTACGCGGACCATGTGTGCCTGGGGCTTGGCGCCCTCTGCAGGTACAGGGGGGAATAGGCTTGCGCAACAACAGCTCCTGTGATTGGCAGGCAGTATGGAGCGTCTTGATTGGCCTGGTCTGGTATCAATAGCAGGGACCCAGCCTAATGCTGGCTGAACTTGCTCCTGTGGGCTAGGGATGCGTGAGGTGGTGGGTGGGAATTCCTCAGATTCCCTCTGGAGCAGCCACAAGTCCAAGTTCCTGGCTGGCACACGCAGTATTTGTGCAGCGCTCAGCAGGAAGCAAGCCCTGTGGGAACGCTGCACCGGTGGCGTCCCTCTTCCATGTCGTGCAGAGCAGCCATAGTTTGTGCTCCTGCCTGTATGTGGAACAAGGTGGCTGCTCCTGCTGGGAGTATCCGCAGACTTCTGATCGGATCGGGTTGGCTCAGATCCCTTCCTAAGCACAAGAGGAAGTCTGCGAATGCTAGAGGGATGGATTCTGTGGCGTTTCATCACAGCTTCTGGAAGCTAGCGGAAGCACACGCCCACAGGGAGAGGACAATTTGGATAGAGAAATCTCTCTGATAAGCCGGCCAGTGGTGACTAGCTCACTGGTGACTATTTCAACGGCCTTTATAGCAACATTGCTTATGGCCCCTTCTTGTCTTCCCTTGTCCTGGGGGAGAACGCCACTGGACATCTTTACGGGCATTGTAATGCCTGACTCGCCAGGGTGCTGAACTCTCCTCTTCATGCTCTTTCTGCCATGACAGGTGGTGGTGGTGGCAAGGAGTGCTTTCCTACAACTTCGACTGATCCATCGGCTGCGTCCTTACCTGGATGAGCACTCCCTAGCAACAGTGATACATGCTCTGGGAACTTCCCGCTTGGACTACTGCAACGCGCTCTACGTGGGGCTGCCCTTGAAAATGTTCCGGATACTGCAACTGGTGCAGAATACAGCTGCCAGGCTGCTGACGGGGACCGGCCGTTACTCTCACATAATGCTGGTCCTCTACCAGCTGCACTGGCTTCCAGTTGAAGTCCAGGCCAAATTCAAGGTGCTGGTTTTGACCTATAAAGCCCTAAACAGCTTGGAACCAGGATACCTGAAGGAACGTCTCCCTCCTTATATGCCCTCACGCCCCTTAAGATCTATGGGAGAAGCCCTGCTCCGGGAACCCTCTCTAAGAGAGGTAAAAAGGTCATCAACTCGGAGTAGGGCCTTCTCTGCTGTGGCGCCCAGACTCTGGAATGTATTCCCCAGAGAGGCACGCCTGGTGCCTAGTTTATACTCTTTGGCACCAGGCCAAAACCTTTTTATTTAAGCAGTATTTTAAACTTTAATAGTTTTTAAGTTTAGTCACTCTGTTTGGTTTATTGTCTTGTTCTGTTTTATTATTGAAATTGTTGTTTTAATGGTCCTTTTAAATATTGTCAGTTGTCCTGAGATCTTGTATAATAGGACAGCATACAAAAGCTTTTAATAAATAATAAATAAATTGCATCCCATATTTCTATAGAACACTTCTATCACAGCCTCTCTCTAAGTTGCATCCCCCCCCCCCCCGGGATACGTGTGTGCTAAGCCTGCGGTACTGTTGGGGGGCCAGGAGACCTGGCTTCACAGGCATCCAGCCGGAGAGGAAAAAGGAAGTATCTGATCAGGGCCTCAGCAAAACAGTGGCAACTCCAAGGAGAGTCCTCAGTTGTTTGCCTGTTTCCTCAGCCTTTCCCATATTTTTTCTCTCTTTTTCTGACCTGCCTAATAAAAACAAATGCAATGCTGCTTTTCCCCTCCCATTCCTGCCCTATGAAAAAATAAAAGTTTCCTATAGGTCTGTGAGGGCCAGTGTGGTGTAGAGGTTAAGAGCATGGGACGGGGACTCAGGCGACCTGGGTTCTAGTCCCTGCTCAGCCACGGAGACAGCCAACTGGGTGACGTTGGGCCAGTCAGACTCTCAGCCCAACCTACCTCACAGGGCTGTTGTTATGGGGATAAGATAGAGTGCAGGAAGAAGAGAATGATGCAAGCTGCTTTAAGTTCTTTAAAAAAGAAAAATGTGGGATGTAAGTCTAATGGATGCATGATTCTTTGCAAGCTTGGGATTCTGCATATACTCTGAAATAAATCGCATTATCCTCATGGAAGTAAATTGCACTGACTTCTGGAGCATTAACTTATAAGGAAATCAGCATAGGAATGGGGTACCACTTGTTCTCCAGGAGTTGTTTTTGGGCAAAGCGAAATGGCTGTATTCGTGCCACTGGTTTTACTGGGCAGGAGGTGGGACAACAGCAGCAAACATTATCGCAGTACACGGCTTTTCTCCTTCTCCATGATTTTTTGACAGCGGGGCAAGAGAAGCTGTCACTTTTGTTCCTTTTAAGAAAAACCCTCCACTCTTTCACTCCAGCAAACATGTGCATAGCTAATTGAGCCTTAAAAACAAACAAAAACAGATGACCCTTAATGAGCCAGTCTCCTGCACACACCAGCGTGCCAACTCCTCCCGTGCTTTCCCTCAACTGGAGCTGTGAGTGACACACGGTCACATCCTCAGCACAGTGGAATCTGTGCTGTTTTCGACAGCAGGTGCCCCAACTGTAATAAAAGCATCCTGCAACCGGTGTGACACAGCTTTCTCCTCCTCTCTTATTTGTCGGTTGAAAGTAGGGATGCTAAAACTTTGAGTATTCTCTTCTGCTTCTGTTCTTGTTTCTTCTTCTTCTTCTTCTCCTTCTTCTTTGTTTCCTTTTTCTTTGGGTTGTGGAACATCATCAGGTCTCTCATCCACTTACTGACAGACACAGATCTTTTTGCCTTCTCTGGTAAATAAAGGGCTGGGGTGGGAACCTGTCAGAAGTTACAGAACTTCCCCAGGTATATAATATTTTGTATACTTTTCTTAGGTTGACATAAAATGAGTGAATAGAGCACACAGAGAGAGAAACATGACATTGCAGAGGCTGAAGAGACCCTGTGTAAACATCTAAAAATGGCATACTTGAGCCATTTAACACAACTTCCTTACTCGGGACAACCAACATTGTGTATAGTTCCTGAAAGTTTAAAAAATGATTCACAAGCACACAGGATTGGTAAGGCTCTGAAAAGCCTGAGGATTCTGAGGGCGAAATCATAGAATCTGGTGTCAGCCTTGTCCATGGCAGATTCTCCAACGTCACTTGCTGTGAATCAGCTGCTGCTCCCTCTGGGACCTCACACGATGAACTTGCCACCAGCTAGTCCTTGAAAGCACTTGTGGTAGCTAGCAAACTAAATATGAAAACATGGGAGCGTTACATGATGAAAACACCTTCGTGTGTTTCAGGGGTGCTTGGAAGTTTGGCAGATGACCATGTTGTCTCCCTGCCTTCCTCAAGAGTTTTGGCCTAGAGCTACTGGGGAGACAACCAGACAACCAACCGACCTCCTTGCATTTCTCTTTGTCACTGTCATACTTGGCTGAGCATTTTCCCAGGCTGTGTCAAGGTTATGCCCTCCTGCCCCCTACGATGGGCAGCTGATGCTCTCCTCCAGGAACCCTCTGTGAGAGAAGTAAGGAGGGTGAATACCCAGAGGAGGGCCTTCTCTGTGGTGGCGCCCCACCTATGGAATGCGCTCCCCAGAGAGGCTTGCCTGGCACCGTCATTATTTGTTTTTCGGCGTCAGGCGAAGACTTTTTTATTTAAGAAATATTTTAATTGTTAAATTATTAATTCTATATTGTTAATTCTATATTATTATTTATTGTTTGTATTTATATATTTTTACTTTTAGACTATGAGATGGGCCAGTTTTAAATTGTGTATTGTTTTTAAATTGCATTTTTATATGTTGTTAGCTGCCCCGAGGCTTGTTTGCAAGGGGGCGGCATATTAAATAAATAAATAAGGTAGCTTCTGCATAAAGAAACGTATGGAATGACTCCACCTGGGCTGCCCATTGGCTCCTCCTGAGGATGAAGGTGTAGAAGAAGGCTTCTTTTCTTGGTGGAACTTCGCTTGAGCAACAAGGTTGATCCCGAACTGTGTTCCTGGATTCTCCTCTGATCATGATGGCTTTTGAGGCCTAACCTCTGATTTCTAGCCCTGGACTTGTTCCAGACTGCTAGAAGAAGCCAAGCTTTGACACATATGCCATGGCCTCCTCCTGCCCATCATTCTTCACAGAATTTTCTTGCATAGATTCAAGAACGGTTAGGGCACTATCCCATGGCCTCCTGTGGCAATGGCAGGTGTCCCCGTCTGTGGGGTTGCAAGGTCTGGTACAGCACAGACCACTTGCACTGGCTGCACCACCAAGAGTAAAACAAACCCCATCTGCTCCTCCCCAAGCACATTCTGTCCCTTGGAAATGACCAACTAAGGATCCCACGGGCGTCCATTTATTTGCTTACTTGCAGCCCACCAGGAGTGGCATAGGCCAACAATATGGTGCTCCACGTGTGTGCGTCCCTCCTTTCATCCCCAGAGCACACAAGCTAGGTTTTGGTGGAACAGGATACAAGACTGATTAAAGGTTGATTACGTACAGGATGGGAAGGGGTTGGTCAGATCCCATAAAGTAGCTTACAGAGGCAGATCAGTTTCATGGCACAGGCAAGAAGCACTTCCAAGAAGCAAATCATTGGCAAAGAACAAGTAAAGGAGGAGATACCATCGAGGCCGCACAGGTGTGTCCTAAGCTGCCTACTGGTTCCTTGAAGAGACACTATGGCTGTGGCAAAGTCCTCCTGCCGCCTCTTTTGGATCTTCCCATCTTGGTTGGGGAAAAAACACACCTGGGCACTTGAGCCAGACAACCTTGAGAAATCTCTCCTGAGCTTGCTTCAAGTCCCCTTATTTCCTGGGAACCCATGGCGGAAGAGAAGGATCCCAGCTCTCTTTTCCAGTGCAGCATATTAATTAATTAATTAATTAATTAACAAATTTATATGCCGCCCCTTGCCACAAGCCT
Source organism: Varanus salvator macromaculatus (assembly GCA_023646645.1). Lineage (NCBI taxonomy): Eukaryota > Metazoa > Chordata > Lepidosauria > Squamata > Varanidae > Varanus > Varanus salvator. Next base: position 1,567,929 of record JAIXND010000757.1, read on the forward strand.
CGGGGCGGCTTACAACATCCAGAAACATACATCATATTAAAAACATACACAATATTAAAAACTCTCTCTCCTCCGGTTCGTCCCACCTTGCCTGGAGGGAGATGGCCAAGGAATGTCCTGGTGCGTCTGCTGACGGCCTGGTCATGCCTCATCCCCTGCTCTGAATGCTGGAAGGTCCTTTTGGTTCCGGCACCTGGCAGTTTACTGCTTAACAGACGGGGTAAGTGGCAGCGTTCGGCCGGTCCAGGCAGACCCTAACACCTCCCTAAATTGTTTGGCAAATCAGGAGCTAAGTCAGAATCCCAACTCTGTCCTAAAAAAACCAAAAAAACCAACAACACTTCAAGGTGAGAACTGGGACTCCAATCTCAAAAACCTGGCCTTCACCCGTAATATTTGCATATTAATATTTATACAGTGCATTTGAAATTTAATTACTGAGAATCATTCCATTGCATTCAATGGGGTTTTCTCCCAGAAATATGTGCAGATGACTGGCGCCTAAGTCTTAGCCCAAGGAAGTAAAGGCCATTGAACAAGGCAGGACTTGCCAAGGAAATATGTACAAGACTGGGTAGTAATTAACTGATTAAATGGAAATTCATTTGCTTCTCATCCAAATTTTACTGGAAGGTCTTTTTTTGAACTACTGAAGGTAGATCAAAATTTGAGAACTTACAACTTGAGATGCAAACCTAGGCAAGTTTAGACTGGAAAAAACGGCCTCCAACTCTCAGCATGGCTCAGCCTAACTTCCTTTTTTCCTGTTAAATTTGCATAGGATAACTCCTTGAATCAACAAAAGGTACTATTCATGTTAGAAGGCCTCATTAAGCCCCTACCAATTTCCCCAGACAGTTAGATTGTCTCTGGGTTCCCCTGCCATCTGAAATGATGCATGACCTGGGCCATTTTAGTGGCAATATCACTCCCAAGCATTCCTTCCCCAGTGAAGTTTGAAGCGTCTTTCCCCTCCTGCTTCTGAAGACAAATAAACCTCACCATTGTCAAGAACTTCTCTAAGGAGGTAGAGTTGCTTCTGCTGCTGGGGATTATTATAGGCTGTTGTCATGGGCTTTAAACTGTTTCATTGTTGGGTTGTTTGTTTTACCGTTTGCTGTTCCTGGGGTTTGTTTTACTGTAACCCTACAATGTTTTAAATTGCGGTGTGCTGTCATGCTAAATTTTATTCTTAGTTGACCCTCTTATGCCCGGCAGAAGGAAGGGAGATCTGTATTGCTTTCTTTTCCATTCCCTATTAGAGTATGAAACAGGATCAAAAACTTCATTAAGCACCTAAATTGCTCCTTAAATCACAACCCCATAGCTGAGAGGGTGAACTCTGGCTGAGTCCTTCGTTAACTAAGGACGGAACAAGTGATGCTGAAGCTCACCCAAATTCTCTGAATGTCAGCTCGAAGTTTCTTGCACTACATTTGTCTGCACTCTGTATTCATTTTGAGCGAATGGGGAAATTTGGCAAAATGAAAGGTTGAACGCACTTTTCCCCATAGCCTATGGCATGAAAATAGCATTTAAAATAATGTGCATTTTAAAATGCAGATTTGGGGGTTTGCAGACTGGCTTGGAGAACCTGCCCTGCTTGCGTCCACATTCTGGGTTGCAAACGTGGCACGTTCCTGTGATTCGGGACCAGTAAGGAAATCCTCGTACTGAGCAGAACAGAAGAAACAGGGATGGACAGATCTCCTTTCTTGGGAGTCCCCAGCGAAGGGGAGGGTTTGGGACAATAATCTTCTTTAGTCTGTTGTGCCCTTACAAAGCCAGGGGACAAGCCGCCCGTCTGCCCCAAGAGCACAAAGCCCCCATGCCAACCGGATGGCCGCCTGAGCTCATTGCTCACACGCCCTTCCCCAGTTCAGCAAGTGGCTCTCTGGCAGCTGCTCTGGAAATACAGAAAGCGACGAGGGCACAAGCACAGGGCAGCGATAAATCACCCGCCGCGTGTGTGTCCCACAGCTTTGGCCTCGGCAGAGCCAAGATTAATGGATAGCTCGTTTAACCCAGCTAGCCCTTAACTAGCCGTGAAGCAGAGGCCAAGGCACCGCCGGGAACAACCGGGCTTTGTGGGTGGCTGGCTGTGAAATCGGCCGGCTCCCTCCTGCTCCTTCGCATTCTCGGGCCCTGAGAAAGACCTGCCTGCGAAAGTCATTGTTTCTGAACCAGCTGCAGCGAGCGGCTAACTAACCTGCCACTTTGCTGATACCGAGGGCATTTTTCATAATTACAGGCAAGAGTTCAGTGGTCGTGCGTCGCAATTAATACCATGCCAGGAGCCGGTTGTCGTACTGAGGCTGCTGACTCTGATGCAGGGCCTGGCTCTTATGGAGACAGATGGAAGCATCCCTCTTCTGCAGAGAGGCTCCAAGTGACAGTCCAGGCTCGTGCCATCAGCTATTTGTTTTGCTTTCGTGCAAAATGATAAATGGAACCGGCCTCTCAGAGATGGCTCACTGGCTCCAGGGCCAGGAATTCCAAATCAGTGTGATGCATGTGGCTGCAGTTCCTTTCTGGACTTTCCCAGACCAAGAAAGGGGAAGTCAATCAGGCATAAGAATTCCTTCTTGCAAAAGTAAATTCTGAAAAAGTAAATTCTTGCAGAAAGCAGATTCATTTCAAAGCCTTGTTCTCCTTTTCCTTCCCTTCTTACCCGTTTTTTCATGCCATCAACCAGGATGGGGGTACATGTTCTATTCCAACTGATTATTAAAATATCACAAGGTTTCAAACAGATTCATCAACAGGATCTTGTGGGATGAGCAAGGCACTAGGCAGGTCTAGTACCTTAAACCCCATTGTCCCTTTCAAAATTGCTTCCCACCAAACTTCCCAGTCCAGTCTAGAGGCCAAGCAGCTTGCGACTGATTGCACAGGATTGGGGCCCCATGTTTTGGGGAGTTTTGAGAACTGCTGACCAGAAGTTTAATGCAAGAGGCAGAAACAGGAGCGCAGAGCAGAGATTCAGAGACCGGTGCCAAAATGGAGCATCGAACCATGCAGAGCTGAGCAGGAATCTCCTGACATTATTTCTTCTATTTGAATGCCAGCTATCATGCCATCGTCAGACTTTTTGTTATGGTGGGATGTCATTGGATTGTTGGCCTCCGGAGCACCTTTTCAGACTGCAGAGACGAACGCTCAAATGTGGTTACTGCAGATGTGCGTTACTTTAGCAGTACTCTTCTGTCTTCTTAAGGAGGAGTGTTTTGGGCACCTGCAGTAGGAAGGTGCTTCTCAGAGGGGAGGTTCCCAGGTAATGGCAGCCCACCGTGGCGATTTAGCACGACGAGCTCATTGGAACGCCCCAGGCACCCAGACCAGGCTCATCACAGGTACATCACGCACACCCTCCTCCTGCAGGCACCGCAAGGAACACGACAGCCACGTTCCCGACCTGCTTCCAGCTCGGCGCATCTGTCATTTTGTCCCCACTGCACATACAGGGCATTCCCTGAAGCGCAACAGGAAGGATGGGGGGGGGGGCAAGCATTGCTCACCCAAGAACCAATCATTGCAACAACAGGTAGTGTTGCACAACCCAGCAACAGCCAATGATTGGTTGTTATGCCGTGTGAACCCTGCCACTTCCTCCTGGGAATATGCCAATGCTTGGAAGTCTGGCTTGTTTGAGCATGATGAACTTCTTGCTTATTTCTGATCTGATAATCAAAAGCAAGTTAGTTTTCCATGGATGTCTGTATCTAAACAGTTTGCATATTTAAAAAAATGCTAAGGACATTCACACAAATCACACATGTTCATAAATGCATGCAAAAACTTTAAGCACAATGTATGCACAATTTGCATGAATTTATGTGGAATGCTAAACAAACTTTAGCATAATTTGCTCTATTAGAACTGCTCAGTTTCTGGCTTCCAGTTTGCATAAATAGTGTGATTTGCTTGAGTTTCTTAGTGTAGATAGAAGTATGTGAGCTGGTTTAACTCATGCAATAATGAGTTAACCCCAGTACAGGGATAATGAACTGGAATCTGAGATAAAGTTGTGAAAAGCAATCATATCTTCATTCCCTCTCAGATTCCTCATATATTCCATGTTTGGAAAAGTGACAAACATGGAATATATGTTCTTTGATTCATCCCAGATTTTGAGATTTATTTTTTCGAGGTTGATAAGAAAATGCACAAGCATTAATGCACATTTCTCCTCATGCATATATCTGCACATATATTTCTAACATACATAAGCAATTTGCTTAATACAGTGCATATTTGAATATTATTTTCTCAACTTTATTTAATACAATTTACACATTTTATAAAATATATTTATATATACTTTTTATATGTTTGTGAGAATGCATTTTATATGCACACATAAATATACAGACGTTTTCTGTTTGGAGAACTCCATTACAGACTTCAGAAAGGTGTGAATTTCAAAAGATAACTGAGTTTTGGTTTGCATAGTGATTCAAAAGTGCAAAATTAGGTATATGCACATTAAAACATGAAATGAAAGGATGTCTTGCTTCTTCCTAATCTATAGTGACATATCAGGTTTGTGAAGCTATTTCCAAATCTATTGTATGCTTTGGCACAACTTCACTATGTGCTGTCACTATTTATTTTCTCTATCTTCTCAGCCTTTAAAAAAAATGATCTTCTCATTTGTGCTAAGATGCTCTTTCACCTACTTTTTAAAATTAAAGTGTATCTTGTAAAAATGTTCCATCTATATTTTAAAAGAACTATTATTCAAATTCTCATGTAGTAATGCATATCTGACAAAGGGGTATTGCACAATTTTAGAAATTAATTTAACTCCCCCTTTGCTGAGCCTTTTTGTGAATGGGGTGGCATAGAAATGCTCTAACTAAATAAATAAATAAATTTTAGCATATGGTTAATAATTTTTATTGGGCTGCTAATGTGTACTAAGACACTTTTTAGTTCATATTTTTTTTAAAGAAAAAGGTTATTAAAGAAATTGTGAAACAGGGCTTAAACTTAAAGGCACCTTAGTACAAATGAAAGAATGGAGCAGCTGCTTCCCAACCCACGCAAAAAGCTCGACACTTCACGGCTTTGGGTTGGGGTGCCCATATTCATTTATGGAGGCACAACCCAACAGGGGTGCCAATTTGCCCAACTAAGCGTGACACTTTGGAACAAGGGAGCAGGGGACCGACGTGTATTTTGTTCATGATGGCTCCCTCCCCACTGCCTCTAGAAGATCCCCCAAAGTCCAAGGTTGTGCTTTCAGCTTCAGAGAAGCATGGATTTATTTATTATACCTACACCCCACTTTCTTCCATTCAAGGAGCACAAGGTGGCTTCCATAATATTCTTCATCCTTTTAATCTTATCCTCACAACAACAACCCAGTGAGGTAGGCTGGGCTGAGAATCTGCGATAGGCCCAAAGTCACCCAGAGGGATGAGTGGGGACACAAGGCCTGAGTCCCAGTCCCACATTCACAACCACTACACAACACTGGCTCTCCAGTGGTCCTTCCTAGGCCAGCCGTATGTCAAGGAAGGAGATTGTAATTCAGGTCCACAGTTATGAGGATCGGGCGATTTTCTGGCCTTGCAACTGGGAATCTGAAAAATCCTTTGGCCTTTTGATGCTGTCAGGGTGTGATGTTGCTCCGCCTAGGGAGTTTTATCCTGCTCCACAGCCGAAAAGTTTTCTCAAAGTGTCTTCATATCATCTGAAAAACAAGCTGGTTAATCTAAGAAGAAACAGCACAGAAGGAAAAGAGACTAGAGAGGGAAGAGGAAAAGATCAGCCTTCCCACGAACTAGTGGAAGCCTGCAGTGTGCCTATATGCACCAATTGCTGGGGAACCTGTACGCAGCTCCTCGTCAGTTCTGATGTTCCTCTTAGGCTTTTCCCAAGAAGAACCTGCTGACAGTCCCAATTTAGAACTGGAAAATGAAATAGGTGGGAAGGGGTAACATATTCCTGAATACCCTGCCCTTCCTCCTCAGGGAGCCCAGTGCACAACAGAATGTGCAAATCATTCAAACATTCAACCATATATAAGAAAAATGGCGTAACACGATGCATGCGCTCTCAAACTGAAGGGTCTCAGAGAAAAGTTACACCCCTGAAACTCAGGCGAACAGATGTGCTTTCAGCCAACATCTGTGGGATATCTGCCAACCCCACTGGAAGGAGTGCCATCATCCTGCACCACCACCAAAAAGGCTCTGCCTCGGATCTTCCTCTAGACTAAGTGGTAAGATCAGAGACAATGCCTCCCAGGCCAGTCTTAAGGACAAGCTGGCTAGAAACTGCATGGAGCCAAATTAACTTCCACCAGAGCAATCCTTGTTTTGCAGCTGTGTTTGAGCAAAAGAAAAAGACACAGACAAGTATGTGATCAGTTCTCTTGCAGCATGTACAGTTGGGTCTCTTCCTGAGGGAGAAAGGATTCAGGGAGGCAGCTGATGGCCAGGATCTGAGCTGATGGTGAAAGAGACCAGATCCCCCAGGCAGGGCCTAAATTACTCAGGCAAAACTGAGACCTGGCCCCTGAGAACCTGATAACTAGGCAGGGCATGACTGCTGAAGGTGCTATACCAGAACTGGGAGAGGCTATTGCTTCCTCTTTCCACACGGTTGTGGGCTTTTTATCAAAGCCCCCAATATATGGGACACACAGCTGATCCTCATTAACAGCGGGAGGAGGCAATTAGATTCCACAGGGATCGTCCTCTGGCAGCAGCTGCCAGTCAGTGAGCTAAATGGACTAACAGCTTGGCTCGGACAAAGGCAGGCCCAAACTGTTTTGCTTTGGTGCCTTTGTGGTGGAAAGGGGAAATTCTTTGGGGACACACTGGAACACAAATGGCCTTCTTGTTTTTCCCAGAAAACCCTGCTTAGGGTACCTTTCTTTTGCATGTTGGAACTTGCAAGATGGCTGCCAGCATACAAAATGGCTGCCACCTCTGTCATTGCAGGGAAATGAGAACTGTGCTTCCAGCAGTTCTTATTTCAGAGGGGGCAGAACCTCTCCGAACAAAGACCAGGCATGAAGGAGACTTGTTAAAACTATATGGTTACAGTGTGCCATTTCAGCCAAGCCTATTTTTAAACTGAGCTATTCAGAAAAACATTTGTTAATGTTTGGATTTCGTTCTCTTTTTTATGAGAATGTCTTGCAGAACAACGCCCCCGGCCCTGCTACCAACATGTTTTATTTGAAACCAAGCTGAAAGATTTAAAAGGTGATTGATTTGTGATTGGAAGGCTGAGGAAGGGTTCTCAAAATGTGTAAGGAAATGCAAAGATTGCGACACGTGTCTCTTTTGCTTTTCTCTGCCCCTGCACACGCCATGTCCTTTCCCCACATTTGGTCCTCACATGAAAAAGCTGAACATCTGCTTTTAAAAGAACCCTGAGACATCCAAACAAGATCCAATGCTGCAAACCTACGCAGGTATACCTGCAAACCCAATTTAAATGTGTAATCTAATTCTTACTGCCAAGGTAAAGAAGTTGAATACTTTAATTTAACTTTTTCTCCCAAGGGTCATATTGCACACTTAAAAGTTTTGATCCGGCACAAACTCCAGGTCTGCTGACTTCAATGGGATTAAATATGTTTTATTCTGTGCTGGACTGTGTCATAAACTGGCCTGGAAGATTCACCAGGACATTAAAATGAATGGATTTGGACCTCATTACACATAGTCGCACAAAGAAGACACCCCAAAAGGTTGATAAAAGCTGAACAGGTAACAAGACCAATCACTGGGATGCCAGAACAGAGCTCCCAATAGGATGTTTTCAAGATGTGTTAGACTGGGATTCCCACAATTTCTAGCCAATTGTCATGCTGGCTGAGCATTATGGGAACTGCAGTCCAACACATCTGGAGGGTGCAAGTTTGGAATAGGCTGTGCTGGAGCTAAAAGCTCTACTGAGATGGAGATTAGCAACTTGCTAGGAGTCACCCCGGAAAGTCCACAGATGTGTGTACTCAGACGATTGCATTGTTATGAATACTCACTGGAATCAGATGTATATGCATGGGGAAGAAAAGCCCGCAGATGCTTATTCTTTTAAGATTACTATATAGGAAAATGGAGAATAAATATGAATAAATTTAATATTAACAGTGCAAGATAATGTGCCATATATCCATAGAGCCATGCAGAGATTTTTTTAAAAAGCGTAAATGGAAATCTTTATCACTATAGACTGCTGAATATTAATAGTTATTGTTTGAGCCACTGTGGCATGGAAAAGTCAATTATAACCGAAGTGTAAAAATGTTCTGAATTATAGATAAACTAGGAATGGAAAAAAAGAGAAATCTTCCCGGCACAATGCAAAAAAGAAGAAAGAAAAGAAAAGAAAGCTCTTTGATAAAAGAAGAAATAAAACTCGATAAGAATGTTTAAACAGCGAGCAGCTGTCCAGAAATGATGGGCAGTTCTTTCTCAGTGCTCAAACTTTGAGTTATATGAAGCGTTAAATGGGTGTCTAATAAAGACTTCCGCCGGCTCTTTATTTTACACCAAGCTGCAAGCCAATAACTGCGGAAAGGGCTTCCAACTTCACTCTCTTAACTAGCAGACCATTGGAGGGGAAGTCTGCACAAAACATTTGCACACCAGGGCTTTTGATGTCGCAGTGCAAATGGCTCCGGATTACAGCATTTGCACATCTGTTCGCCATCCGGAGCAATTTGTGCTTGTTTCATTCTTCTGTTTTTATAGCGGTGTGCATTCGAGAGCTGCTGCCACAGCTGTACTGTAGCAACACACACTTCGCTGGGGTAACTTCACCCTTGATCTTTCAATAGCCTTGTCTCTCCATACGGGCCTGCGGAGCTCTCAGGGCAAGGGCTCTGCTTGTCTGGTCAAGCAATTCATTCGTCCTTTGAGCAATGCCCCTCAGATGCTTCCTCTGTTGGACTCCTGAGTACGGTGGCCAGGTGTCCTGTTTTACAAGGACAGTTCTCTCGATGTAGGGTTGGGGTTGCCCTCTATCCTCTCTTAAAGAGATGTCTGATCCAAGTTTGAATGCAGTAAAGATCGAGAACCCCAGAATGAAAAGCTGGGCCCTGAAGTTCATAGAATGATAGAATTGTAGACTTGGAAAGGGACCTGAAGGTCACTGGGTCCAACCCCTTGCTCAATGCAGGACTCCAAATTAAAGCATCCCTATCAGATGGCTGTCCAGTTGCATCTTGAATGCCTCTAGTTTGGGAGAGCCCACCGCCTCCCCAGGTCTTTGGTTGCATTGCCACACTGTTTTAACAGTCAGGAAAGTTTTCCTGGTATCTAGCTGGAATCTGGTTCCTGTAGCTTGAGCCGTTATTCCTTGTCCTGCACTCTGGGATGATCGAGAAGAGATCCCGGCTGTCCTCCATGTGACAGTCTTTCAGGCACCTGCAGACTGCTGTCAAGTCAAGACGCATCCTAAGCAGGCTGGCGTGCAACTCACCAGGCCACAATCTCCCAGACTAAGGTGAGATTCACCGTGGTTCCCTTTAAACTATATTAAAGAGCAATCCCATGGCCCTTAGACAGCAGCTAGAGAACGACCGAATCATCCGGACTCCTAGTTCAGAAAACAGTTCAGTGTCAGAGTTGCTCAAAGGTGTCCCCCCACCCCCAACTTTGCAGCCAACTTTGAATGAGCTGCATCAGCTGCATCTCCAAAGTCCAAAGAAGAAGGGTAAAGGGGACATTCTGGGGTGGGGGGGGGGGGGGGGGGGGCAGGGAGGGGATAAGGCATATCTTGGCAGCCCCTCAGCTTCCTCTCCCCACCCACATCCAAAGTATCACAGTTTGATTGCCAAAATCTGCTGATTTGCAGGTGCGCTTCCAATCTGCATAGGATGCCCGTAATCTTCCGAGTTCAGAGGTTTACAGGCAGCTTCATTGAATTGCACCTTAATCGTGATAATGCATCATCCTTTCTAAATTTGCATCTATACATATCAATGAGTATGTGCAAAGGTGATGCAGATTGGCCTCCTCTTTGGTCATCTTTTCTGGCGATGCACACCCTATTGTTGGCAAGAGTTCTGTAGGTACCCTGTTGCTACAGCATCCAAACCACCTAGGCCAGAGGGATGATGAGTCGATCCGGAATATCCCAAGGGCTGGCAGTTCCACAACTTTTCTCTTCATCTTTTCAACTGAAGTGGTTGGAGGTTTGCAGTGCTGGGAGGGAGACGAGGCTGCTAGGAAAGAAGGGTGTGTGGCTCAGAGGCAGGACAGGTGATGGCATGCAGAAACTCCCAGGCCCAGCTCTGCATTTCTCCAAGGAAGGGCTGGGAAAGAACCCTGCCTGAAGTCCTGAAGAAGCATTTCTGCAAGCCAGAGTTGATAACACAGGGCTAGGGGGCCGGTGGTAGCTTCAGCTATGGGCGGTATTGAAAGAAATTATTATTCATAATAATAATAACAGCTCACAAGGTGAAGTGCCTTCATGCTGTGGAGCAGCCCCATGCTTGTCCTTTCTGCAGTGTCTCCGAAGCCTCTGAGCTTGGGGAGGCGGGTCCCGGGGTGGAAAGGGCATCTGCTCCGTTGGCAGACCTCTTCTGCTGGTAGAACAACATTGCTGGAGACAGCCCACCTGTGTTGGGCTAGACCTGGAAGTTGGAACCAAGGCTGGGGAACGCATTGGCCAAGGGACCCTGAAATGTCTGCCAGAAAGTTGCAGACGGTGCCAGGTCTGAAGTGAGTTGAAAATGCAAAATTGGACATGCTTGGGTTTTTTAAAACACCATGTTCTTGTTCTTCTAACTTATCAGGAATGTAGATGCAGCTTTAGCTCTTGGAATGTGGTTCTGGGTGACAGGAGAAGAACAATGCCATTGGTGTGCTTCACAATCAAAATACTACAGACATTCATTTGAAGGGGTGGTGTTGGAGGGGTCCATAAGACCATTAAGTCCAGAGTCTAAACTTGCTAGTTCTAGCCTCACTATTACGTTCTATTATACCCTGTTTTTCTTCCTCTTGCAAGAAACCCAGGATGGCGTACAGGGTTCTCTTGCTCTCCATTTTATCCTCATAACAACAACTTTGTGAGATAGGTTAGGTTAGGCCAAAAGTCTGCGACGGGCCAAAAGTTACCCAGTGAGCTTCATGACTGAATGAAGATTAGAACCTGCATCTTCCATGTCTTTACCCAACACTTGAACCATGACATTTCACTGGTGCGCGGCATGGAACTATGAGGAGAAGAACTTTGCTTATCCTTGATTGTTCCACATATTGGTGAGGCTGCTGCTGTGCAGGGCTGCCAGGAATGGACAACACCAGGCTGCGGAGGGCTGGTATGTATCGGTAAAACCTGCCCTCGCAGGATTTTTCCTAACGAAGAGTAGTGTTTAAGAGTGCGGGACGGGCGATATCTTGGATAAGGACAGTGGTCTGAAACTAGATCAAGAAATACAAGAACAGGGACTTAATATCTCCTGGTGGTATAAGGTGCAGATGCAATCGAGATACGTTAAAGATTGTAAAGCGTGGGGGTTTTACAAAGACTTAACAGCGTTTGATCAAGTGATGCTTAAAACAGATGAGAAAATGATTAAAAGATTATATGATTTTTTTACTTGACAGGAAAATGGAAGGGGAACAGGCTAAGGAAATTATGATAACACGGGCACAAAACTTTGGATATAATGTTGAACTAGAAAAGTGGCAAAAACTATGGGAGAGAAATATTAAAGTAACATTAGCAACCTCGTATAAAGAAAATTTATATAAAATGTTCTATAGATGGTATTTATCGCCAAGTTGATTAGCTAAGATGTTTCCAAATATGTCAAATAGATGTTGGAAATGTAAACATAAAGTGGGTACATTTTATCACATGTGGTGGACCTGTGATAATGTGAAAAAGTATTGGATTAAAATACATAAATGGCTGGAGGAAATACTACAAAAACCCTTTGCTTTTAAACCTGAAGTTTTCTTGTTAGGCATCATACCGGAAGATATTAACAGACAGGAAATGTATTTGATGTTACACTTAATCACAGCGGTGAGAATTGCATTTGCTCAATACTGGAAAAGTGAGGTACTGATTTTAAGAAAGATTCTGGACTGCACAGAAATGAATAGATTGACTTTATCATTGAAGGAGAAAGAAGACACTGACTTCTATCAAACTTGGGATTTTTTCTATAATTGGCTGGAGAAACGGGACTTGGCGTAAATTTAGAGATGTTTTCAAGTTATTATAAACTGATTTGAATATGTCTATAGAATGTTAAAAAATATGTAGCAGGGGGTTGACCCAGTAAATCCAATGTATGTGATGACTGATGTTTTTAGTATTAGTTTAAAATTTTAATAAAATTTCTTAAAAAAAAAAAAGAGTGCAGGATGGGGACTCAGGAAATCTGGCTTCTAGTCTCCACTCGGGTATGGAGCTCACTGGGTGACTTTGGGCCAGTCACAGATTCTCAGCCCAACCTACCTTGCAGGGCTGTTGTTGTGGACAAAATCATGTAAGGCACGCTGAATTCCTTGTAAGAGTTTAAAAAGGCAGTTTATAAATATAACATGATGATGATGATGATGATGATATGGGCAACTTGGTTTCTGCTCTTAAAGAAAGGACAGTTAAGCATACATCTAGGGTTCCGTCCATCATGCTGTGGTGTCAAATATCGTGTATTTCAAGGGCCAAAAGCAACATGACTTAAAATACGTGCCTTGCAGCTGCTGGGGAGTAGCAACAACTCCACATTAAGGATGTGTGAGGAATCCACTTTGGGCAGAAAATCTGCCAGGTTCCTGGTTTTGGCTTCCAGTCCACTCTGCAGCACCCCAAGCCCAAGCCCCTGTTTGAGCCCCACGCACTGCGCAAGCAGCGCCCTCCTTCCGTGATCCTGTTTGTTTTCCCTGTACAAGGCAACTGTGCTGTAAGTCCACGCCAGACTTTCCAATAACAGCTGCCATCACTGGTTTAATATATTTTGATTATATTTTTACTCTAGAGTGGGTGCAATAACCCAAGTCTGGATTGCATGTGGGCAGTGGGGCTTTTAAGATTTGGACGGGGGAGGGGGGTGGCTGCATCTACAATAAAAGAAAAAAAAAGGGGGGGGAGATACAGCTGCTAGACATGCATTTAACATAACGTCTGTTTTGCTGCCTCTTCTCCCTCCCTCCCTGCCTGACTTTTTCCACACACACACACACTGATTAAGCAGCCCTGAACCTCTGACTTTTGCTGATATATCCCTTGGCATTGGGGTGGGGTTGCCAAATAAGAAACTAAATGGATCAGAGTAATTAGAAATTCATATTATGACTTGTATTATGACTAATTTTTCAAACTTATTAGGATAATTAGACATGGATGTATTTCAATTTGGTGGTTGATAGGAATAAAATGGTTTTGAATAATTGCAGACAGACACTCTCTCACTTTATTGTCTTCAATCCATGCCGTTTCCAGCTGGTAAACTTTAAAAACTTTCACCTAGGGAGTGAAAATTCAAACTTCCATGTTTATTTTGGGCATGTCTGAGTAAGAAAAAAGTCTGACAGCTCCCAGCATGCCCCAGCCAGTAGACAGAGCTCGGGCATGCTGGGAATCTTAGGACTTTTTTCCATCTAAATATTCAAGGGATGACACCCTTTCTGACTCTACAGTGTCACTGCTGTAACTTGTACTAATGCTTCTGAAATTAACATTATCCTTGAATTCTTGATTGTTTAGTTGAAGATCCTTTCAAGACTGCTTCTGAAAAATCTTTCTCTGCAAATGTAAGAGCATAAGAAAAGCCCTGCTGGATCGGACCAAAGGTCCATCCAGTTCAGCACTCTGTACACACAGTGACAAACCCGCTGCCCCCAGGACCTCTTGCACAGGATGGGTGCACAACATCACCCTGCCTGAACTGCCCAGGAACTGGCATGCAGCCGCTGGCAAAGGATACGGTTTCAGAGCCTGACTGCAGGTTCTGTTAATTCCATGACTTCTTAAATTAATGTAAGATATTGCAGAAGGGGATTTCCACAGGGAGCACTGCGGTGAGGGTTAACCCTTCCCTCCCCAGCTGTGATCTGCCATTCTAAATCACTGATGGGGAGAGCTCCCATTAGCACCAATAAGAGCTGTTTTCTATTACAAATTGCAGTGTCTTTGCGGGCAGGGATTTTGGGGGTGATCACAGCTGGGAAGGGCATAGTTAAACCTTCCTTCCCACATGGCCTGATGGAAAATTATACCCCACAGAAACCTAGAATTGCACTGTAAAATACCCTGATGTGGCCTCAAGCCATGCAATTAGCTCAAGCCCGAGGCTTGTTTGCAAGGGGGCAGCATATAAATTTGTTAAATAAATTAATTAATTAACCTAACAGGTAGCTAGACTTTGGCATTGCCAGTTTGGGGCACTTTTCCACAAAGTCCATGATGTCATTTGTCTCAGTGGTAGGAATGGTTAGTTCGCTAAGTGGCCATATCCCAAAATTCCAGTGTGCTTAGAGTTCCCTGTTCCACTCACTTCCCATACAAATCTGGGCCCGTTTGCTACAGATTGATTTTTGCAGAATGTCTGGTGTACCTGAGCAGGAAGGAGAAGGAGAAGGAAGGAAAAAGAAGAAGAACCTCTTTTTATGTTCCACGACACTGGAGTGGGGAAAAATCTGTTGCTTTATTCAGAACCAGTGGGTGCAATTATACGACTGTTGTTCACGCATAAGAACACTGCACATGTTCATTGGATCACTGGCATTTGATCGAGAAAAAATTTTCCCTTTTCTTTTTAAAAATTCAAAACAGGATGAAAACCCCATGCACAGTTTACTTCCCACTAGCTCAACTCCTGAGCAAACTGTCCCTATTCGATCATTAATCCAACCTATTACTGCCCTGCAGCTAATGCTCTATCATTATTTCCCAATCTCTATTGTTTCAGCCAACCTCTCCGTAGGGTGGCCATTTTCACCTTCAGCATTTCCCCCCTGAGATTGATGTTTGAGTTTCTTGTCTCACCATTCCTGACTGTGAGGCATTTTGCTGATGAGGAAGAGCAGGAGGAAGTAGGGGCAGCCGACTCTGAATCACCTGGGTCTGGATCCTGTGAGAATGACTCACTGGCAGGGAAGCAAGACGAAAACTGGATTTATAGCCAAAGATAAAGGCCAGCCTAAGAAAACAACAGTGTTTTGCTGGACTCAGCAAGGTTAGCAAAAGCCACAATGACCCATTTTCCTCGTCATCCCTGGCTCTTCGGTGCCTTGGTCCGGGAACCCCCTTGCTTTGCTTCCGAGCTTCTGCTGACACAGAATTCCTACGCTGCTGAGGGAGCACTCTTAGTGCTGTTGGACTTGAAGGAAGGGCTTGGGGAAATGGGGCACAGAAATGGGAGACCAGCGTAGCAAGCTTCACTCTAGGACAGGGGTGTTGGCCCTCAGTCCCAGGGGCCATATCCACCCCTCCAGGGGACCCCCAGATGGCCCTGCCCTCTTTTCCTGGCCCGACCACCTTTCCCCCAAGCAGCCACCTCTGGGTGGTTTCCTGGCACTGGAGCGGTTCCCCAGCCCCATTCTAAAAGTCTGAACTGTCTTCCCTAAGTCTTTGTTCCTGGGAATAAGAAGGCTAAGTGCCCATGTCCCGATGGCGAGATTGTCCGGGTAGCTGGTTGCCCACTGCGTGAGCGGAAAACCAGTCAAGGTGGACCATTGGTTGGGTCCAGCAGGGATCCTTTGAAGTCTGGGTGCTGGAATCTGCGGGGTGTTGGCCTCACTGCCTTCCATCTCATTCACCGCTGGAATGCAGCTTCAGAGACCTCCAACCTGGAATCTGGAATTCGGGGATTAAAGAGATCCTGCCCTAGCAGTGCAGTCCTATAATAGCTCCGCAGAAGAACATGCTTTTGCGTTCAGTAGGGCATATATTCTAGTCAATGAATTCAGGGCTACAGGTTAAAATTTCCACTGGAAATGCAGTGAGGAAAGGCAGGGGTATTGGATCCAGAAAGGGCTATTGGATCCAAAATAGGGTTGTGTGGGGAATCTGTTCTGGTGTGGGAAGCCATCAGATTCCCTGGTCTCGGTTCCCCAGATTCTGGTTCACATGGACACGGCCATGAGTCTGAGCGCCTGGTGCATGAACCCAGTGTTTGCACAGTGCCCACGAGGAACGGAGCCTCAGCCGACATCCCTCTTCTGGGCCACATGCCACAGCCTTTGCTAAGGCTGCTGCACATGCTGTGGCAGAAGCTTGCTGGCTGCGCCACCTTCCTTCCATGAGCACCTGCAGACACCCTCTCCGCTCATTTCACTTTCCAAGACGGGATCCAGCGGGAAGAGAAGTCTTGAATGCCAGAGGGACGGATTCCACTGCGTTTCATCCCAACCCAAGCTGCCTTCCATTAACTCAAGGACCCCCTCGCAGAAGATGCCTTTACCCTTTCTCAGGGGACCTCCCTGCCCCGCTCCCCCCCCCCCCCAGAAGGGTCCCTGGGCCCCTTTCACAGCATTTTCCAAGAGATGCAGGAGCTCTCTTGAAAGGGCCACGAAGCACATTTCCACCAACCAAGCTGCACAGGCCTGAATCTGGATCCAAACCATGACCTGACATTTTTGATGAGCTTTCTGAAAGCAGCAGCGGTCATTCAGGCAACTTCAAGGCCATCAGTCGCCCGTGGGGTAGCAGTTCAAAGGCCTTACCATTGGCATAGAGTGCCTAGCATTTTCATGGAAGCATTTTCCATGCAAAAGCCAAGTTTGTTGATAGAAATTCAGCCTGGTGTGACTCAGATTGTTTTTAGCTTGGCCCTGCATTGAAACATCTTCTCGGCATGTAATTCTTCTGCTGTTGTTCCACAGAACTTTGTGGCCTGTACATTTACACTACACCTTTTCCGGCTGCTAAATGGAGGGAACATTCACATAGGCAGTGCAAGCTCAAACAATTACTTGCTGTGGACGCAACCCTGTTCATGTTTAGACAGAGAAAGGACAGGAAAAACACCTGCTGGGGAAACTGGGACTTTTTTCTGCCTAAACATGGATAGGCTTGCTCCCTTAATAAACCAACGAGTTATTCTTGGTCTCGAAGCTACGCTAGAGCATAGCTTTTCGAGCAATACCCTTCTCCAGGACACAAGGGCAGTGACCAAGTGTAAAGGAAGATTGATTGCTGCAGTATTTAAATGGAAAGGAAGGGATACGGCCTGAGTTTGAACTGGGCAGGTTTTTGAGGGATGGACAGGACAGCCGCTCTTTTCAAACTTGCCCAGCCTATCTCCTGCTTGCTTCTGCAGCTTTCTAATACCAGTTCAACCTGCACCTTTGTCAGTGCATCTTGGCCAGCTCAGCTTGCAAGGTCCAGCAAGAGCCACCCCCAGAAGGAGAGCACAAAAAGAACATCATGGACCAAATTAGCCCCTGCATTTTTCCAGCTGATGCCTTTTCCAGCCACGGGATAATACTTTGCATGTACTCTTGTTGTGAATTTCATTTCATTGTTTTCAACCCAAATGTTTTCTTTTCCAGTGCCAAGAAAGGAAAGGAAAGAGAAAACACTGGCTCTGAGCTTATGCTAAACCTTCTTACATTGCAGCCAGCATTTTTTTTAATGATCTCCCTTAACTGCCTCTCTTTGCCTGTTAGCAAATGCCTGCCAACTAAGCCCCCCCACCCCCGCCACTTCTCATGCCCAAGGCTCCATTCTGTTTGTAAATAATAAACGCTATAATTAAGACGGCAAGAGCCGTTCTTTATCCGATCACAACATTTCAAAATGTTTTTCTGTTTGCACCGACCCTTTCTGTGCTATGCCTGGGCCTAAATGTGATTGAGGGAAATGTTGCATTAATTCCATGGCATCAGAATTTTGCAATCGTTTCAAAAACATGCCATTTTCTTGCATCGCCTTTCCCTGCCTACCTGACACAAAGCAATTTGGAATTGTCGCTTTTGGAGGATCGGCGCATTGTTGGGTTCGACAAAAACAAACAAATGCGTTTTGATTAGGGTCATTATTTGATAACTCCTCCCAACCCCCTGCTTAAAAATGAAGATGCCAGTAGAAGCTCTGCTTTGCATGCAGAAATCCATTCCAAGAAGGACAGACTGAAGCACATGCCGTCTGGCAGTGCTCTTGCCAACCGCATGCCCAGGAGGGGGTGAGTGTGTAGACTGGAGACCAGGCATTCCTTTCACATGTGCCAGCCTTTAAATACCAGTGACAGGAGTCCCAGCTGCTGGGCCACCACCTTTTGAGCCTGCCTGCCACTGAGTCAAGCCACCAGCCCCTCGGCCTGGTCTAGTCTAGCTAGCAGCAGCTCGTCAGACCCCTAAAATGAGAGGTCTTCCTAGGCCTTCTGCTCAGAAGCCTTCAGTGGGAGATTCCAGGACTGAGCTGGGGCTTTTCTGCGTGCTGCATGCTCTCACAACCGATGCCCCAAGGCGCATCTCCAAAAAGCCAGTTTGGGGCCTGAAAGAATGATATCTATGAGGGGGGGACCCAAACCCCACCTCCAGGAATGTATGTATAAACAAATGTGTATTTAATTTTGCATGTTCAGACTTCAGTCACCTTCGAAGTACTTTCCATTTGATGCAACACAACGATGGAGACTTTTTTCCACTGCTCAAATCAGGTTTTCAACTTGTTGATTTTGATGTGTTTTAGTGCTTCTGCTGCTTGTTGTTTCACCTCTTCCACCCTGGCAAAATGTTTCCCTTGCAGTACTTTTTTCATCTGGGGCAAGAAAAACGTTGCACGAGGTGCGATCAAGTGAATAGGGAGTGTGAGGCACAAGAGTCATGCCGGTTTTGGTCAAAAACCGAATACTCAGCTGAACAGAATTTCACCTCCATACATTGTTTGTGTAAATCAGCCCTCAGGAAATAGGCAAATTGGAAAGACTCCAAAAACCCTCACAGAAGGTTTTCTGCCTCTCACAACGGCCCAGGCGGGTACACTGATGCAGGTGGGTTCCTGGACCCTGGAAGGCTGTACTGCAAGGGGCCCACCTTCCAGAAGATAAACTCCTGGGAGTTTTGGTCCCCCCTCGTACACGGAGGCATTTCTCTGTTGATTCCCATGGAAGTCACTCCGCTGGCCTGTCATGGGCACAGACATGAGTTTGAAGGACCAGCACTCACCCTGACCCCCCTGGGGCAGCACCCCCAAGGGCAGACCACAGTTTCAGGCAGCAGTGTGGACCATATGAGCAAACCAGGCCTGGCAGTTCTCCTCTCCCATTCTGCCAAGCGGATGGGCCTTCATTGCCCATTCATGCCCAAGCACTCCAGAACACTTGGCATTCCAGCCAGGAGACGTGCATTCCCCCCACCCACCCAACTACTGGCAGGATTTTGGTTGCCCTTGGAGGAAACATGGAAGCCTGGGGGCTGTGGCAGCTGATGCCATCCCTGGCTCACCAGAGCACTCTTGGCTAGCCATGAGTGATGAATCCATATCTGAGCAGAAGATCTACTGAATTCCCTGGTTTTTGGCTTCTGGAGTCCAGGAGGCTTGTAGTAGCCCAGCATCCAAGTTCCTGGTGAGCAAGTGCAAGGAGGGCACACCACGGTTGGGCTGCCAGGAATGGCGGCCAGTGTGCCCACTCGTTGTGCCCCCTTTCCCCGCACGCCAGCGATGACGGCAGCAAGCGGGAGGGGAGGTTGGTCACTAGGCTGGCACCGATGGACTTCTTCTGTGCTTGGCTCACTTCCATAGAGAGGAACAAGCACTGGAAGAAGTCTGGCAGTTAGGCGTGGACTGGGCTCTTGATCGGGTCGGCACTTCCCTACCACTGGCTGCAGAAGGAGGGGACAGGAAGTAGTTCTCTGGATGTTCTGGATTTCAGTTCCCATTAGCTGTGCCGTCCAGGGTTGCGGGAGTAGGAAACCAAGATGTCTAGATCACAAAATGCCCATTTCAGAGTAAGGCTGTGAAGACCGGGCCAGAATCTGCCTCTCCTATGCTCCCCAGAGCTCTTCCCCATGCTTAGCCCTGGCCAGGAATCAAGCTGAGCTGAGATCAAGTCTGTGAACAGATGCCCTGCTCATCTTTACCGCAGAGGCAGAGCGCCAAACCTCTTTGGTGATCAGCTGTGGTCCTCACCAGCCGTCTACTCAGGTTCCACCACTGATACTGTGTGCCCATGTGCTTCTTTTATGGTGTTAGATTCTTTGAATTTAAAGCAGCGGTCCTCAAACTTTTTGAACAGGGGGACAGTTGAAAGGTGCCAGTAATGGGTGCAGGCCGCCAAGGCGGTGCGGGCAGGGGGCGCGGGCTGGGGGGGGGTGCATACAGCAAGACAGGGGCATGCATGCTCAGAAATCATTTTCTCCCAGCAAGTCCAAAACGATCTCCTTGCAAGCAAGTCGGCACCTCCGCGCGTGGAGAGCTACGGCGGGCCGGATGAATGGGCCTGGCGGGCCGGATCCAGCCCGCGGGCCATAGTTTGAGGACCCACGATTTAAAGCAGTGTACTCCCTTTTGCTCCAGGGACTTATTCTTGCCTTAATTTAGAAGGGGAGAACTTCACCGCAGGGCAGGGGACTGGGCAAGGGGCACCTGGCTCCTAGATGAGTCCGCTTTTCCTCCCACTTTCAGGAGGCATGCTGCTATTTGTCACAAGGGGGAGCCTGAAAAAGCAGGCTGAAGTGCTTCAGCCCATTCTGCCTCCTCAAGCTTCTGCATCCCACTGCAGATAGAAATCAGACCTCATCTGGCGCGTGCATGAAGTTGGCTTACATCATTTTTTTTTTACACAGCAATACTCAAGGATGCGAAGCTAAGGCACGCACCGGCGGTCTGCAGGGGTGCAACCCAGGGAAACGCACTGCCGCTTGGGCCTGCTGAGGGACTGCTCTGCATCGAGCCCTCGGCAGCCTTTGTCTCCCTTCCGTGACTTCTTTGTAAGCCAAACCGTTCGCTGGTGTGTGTGTGGCGGGGGGGGGGGGCAGCGGCTCAAGAGGCATGCACCCCATCTTCGGATGTGCAAAAGCGTGGCAGGTGTGCACCTGACTCCACCCCTGCGTCAAGCCAAAGGGTCTTTCACGGGAACCGCCGGCTTTCTTCCAAAGGGCACGAGGTGGCCTTCAGAAGGAACCAGCTGTTCTCAGCCAGGGCTGAGTCCTCGTGCCTTAATGGACACGTGCAGCCTGCAGCTGACGGGGAATGTCTCCAATTGTCTGAGATCAATAGCTGACAAGCCTTTTCTTCCTTCCGCTAACAACCTGAAAGCTGGGTCACCTTCAGTCAGAAAGAGAGCTGCCTTTCTGGAGGACCAAGCCAGCGCAGGGGGGAGTAAAAAGGGGCTGCCCTTTCATGCCAACAGCCTTTTAGCAGACAGCCTTCCTGGCTTGGCTGTTAGAGCTTGGAGGAATTGAAAAGAAAGGGGTCAGCGAGAGCTTGCGTTAATCAAATAACTCTGGCTGGCTTCCCTCCCGTCCTCGGCCTCCGAGTCCAGCTTCGAGAGATCCACCAGTGACAATGTTTAGTGGGCCGCTTGGCTGTTGGCTGTTCTGGCTGTGCTTGGCCATTCTGCCCTCCCTACAAGATTTCTGTTTGCTTGTTTTTGACATCATCAAAATGGATATCATGCCCCCCTCGAGGGGGCACTTTGCATTTTAAAGATTAAAAACCCCATTGAAATAAGATGGATGGTAGAGGCAATGCCGAGGAAGGCAGCATCATTAAAAAGCATGCTGGAACACAGCAATGGACCCAGGGAGGCAGTCCCACCATCTGGGTGCCCACATCAAGAAGGCCC
This sequence comes from Varanus salvator macromaculatus, assembly GCA_023646645.1. Lineage (NCBI taxonomy): Eukaryota > Metazoa > Chordata > Lepidosauria > Squamata > Varanidae > Varanus > Varanus salvator. Next base: position 1,589,650 of record JAIXND010000757.1, read on the forward strand.
TGCTCTCATGCTGAGTGACACTCTCGCCCTCTTTCCAGGTTCCGAACTCAGCTGCACTGACAGTCGGATTGTACTTTCGGGCAATAAGGATGCATGAGGAATCTGCCTTGCGTGGAAAATCTGCCAGATTCTCTTGTTTTGGTTTCCCAGTTTCTGGCCTGTGATGCGTTGGCCAGATTCCAAGTTCAGGTCACTCAGCAGGAATCAAGTCTGTGGGTCGCTCACCAGGAATTGAGCCAGCAAGCAGGGGAGAAGTTTGGCTGCAAAAAGTCAGCCCCCTGCCTTCCATGCCAGCTGCAACCAGCCTTTGGAGCCTGACGTGGAAGAAAGTTTCTGGTTGTGCAACCAAGGCTTGTCAATCATTTGCAATCTTTGCCTTGACTTGGCTCTCTTTGGAAGACCAGACCAAGCTCACTGTGCCGAAATGGACAGATTGACTTTATCTCTGAAGCAGAAAGAAGATACAGACTTCTATCAAACTTGGAATTCCTTTTATTATTGGCTAGAGAAACGGGACTATGCATAGACTTAAATATGTTTACCAATTATCATAAAAAGAAAAAGTACAGGGGGCTGACCCAGTAGGTCTGATGCTTTTGATGACTGATGATTTTTTATTTTCTTTTTGTTAGTTTTGTTAGTCAGTAGAAAAATAACAATAAGACTTATTTAAAACAAAAACAAAAAAGGAAGACCAGACCAAGCACAAGAGGAGGCCCATGAATGCTTGGGGGGACTGATTCCAACAGGGGTCATTCCATCCCTAACTGGCAATGGCACAATGTAAGCACATAAGAAGAGTCTTGCTAGATCAAGCCAATCTAGCCAATTTTTTTGCCCAGTGGCCAACCAATGATCTGTGGGAAGCAGGACATGAGTGGAAGGATCTTCCACCTAGTTGTGTCCTCCAACAACTGGCCACGAGAAGTATCTTGCTGCAGATACTGGAGGTGGCAACTAGTCATCATGAATAGGAGCCATGGAGAGTCTTCTTCTGCACAGGTTTTTTAACATTTCAAAGCCATCCTAGTTGATGGCCATCACTGCATTTTTGTGGTAGCAAATCTCATAGTTCACCTGGCTATCTCTGTGTCTGAGGGTTCCACTTGCTTTTTAAAAAGCACTTTACCTCTGAAAAATAAATTCCTTCTGCTGGTAGGAGAACTCCCTTTAATCTGCCTGGGCCCTCCCACCAGTCTACTTCATGGGATCCCAAGAGGGAGTGCAGTAGCCAAACTGTGTGCCACACACAACACTGTGCCCAAACATCTCAATGCTTCCAAGTATCCCCTGACATTGCTCTGCTTTATAGGGCTGGGCCGGCCCTATAAACTTGTCCAGGTGACAATCAAGCCATTGAGCCCTTCATGGACAAAGCCATCTAGGTTCTTCTCCTGTGAAACCCTTGGGTTGGGCACCTTTGAAGTCTGTCTGTTTCATGGGATATGATAATGGAAGAAAAGACAGCCTACGTAGCCCAGCTATGCCTCCATCACGCTGCCATCGTAAGAATGCCTTCTTTGCCTCCAACTTCAAAATATCTCCAAGGCGTTTGCAGATAGTCTGCCCGTCTGCCACTGTCAGTACCTTTAATCACGGAGATTAGGAGTTGGGATCTGACACAGCGAGCAACTGAACACCAGCACAATTATTTCAAAAGGCGGCGTAAGATCAGAGCAGCTATGAAAGGGAGACGTCACCTCGGCAGATTTGCTGAACTGCTCCGTTCTGCTTGCTTTCCCCTATTAATCAAGGCCTAAACATGGCACATCCCGCAATTGCTTCCTAAGCTGCAAGAGCAAATGGGGGCCCATGGACACATCAGCTAACCAGTCTCCCACCACTACGGAGTAGAAAGATATCGGCTGCCCTGCATTTTTAGGCAGCAGGCAGCCTGTTGGGGATGAGAAAGGTGATTGCTTTGAGTGCACCTTCTCAGGAGCTGCTGGCTCGTCTCCAGAAGAATCAGAATCAGAAGGAGAAGGTGGGGAGGAGCAGGAGGGGGCCAGGAATGTGGACCATCACAAAACACTGAGATGAGACAAGTGGAGGTGCTGATCTCAAGGCCAGACTCCCCAGGTGGGCAGCCAGCCAAGATTTAGAGCTATTGGGAGGGACTTGGAACAGGGGAGTGCACAGACTCAGGCAAGGCAGCCCTGGCTCTTGACCCCATGATGTGTCGTTGGCCGAGCAGGGTGTCCCAGTTAGAGGATGGGTACACTGAGAAGAGGCATGCTTGCTTTTAGAAGGCCCCTCCTGAGGGGATGGGGCCCAGGCATGCTCTTAAGGAGAGTTCCCGGAAAGGAATACTAGATTGGATTCAACAAACTGCCCGGTGCACAATCAGAGACCCATGCTGGGTGTTTTGGGAGGTTGGTGAATAAAGAACACTTTGCAAGGAAAAGGTCTGTGGCTTTGAATGTGCAAAGGAGGAAGCTCAGCTCCTGGCACAGACCTAATTTGCACTTTTTGGACTAATATGTGGATCTTAATGCAGTTGTCCTCTGAATTGCACAATTCCCCGAATTTTGCAATTTTCAGTGAGAAGGAGTACCGTGCATGAGATTTCTGGTTGATCTGTACAAGCAGTTTTCTTCACAAAGCGTAACATTGACTCCTGGAACTTGCTACCACAAAGTGTGGTATTGGCTCCTAGATTAGATAACTTTTGCAAAGAATGACACCATTGCATGGACAATGGTTCTGTCAATGGCTTTTAGCCCCTGTCTGTATTTTAAAAGTAATATAATTTTACATTTAAATTACATTAAAATAATATAATTTTAATATACAGAACAAACAGATTAGTCTTTCATAGAGGATGTGATAGAAGCAAAATGCAACATTAGTATAGCTCAGATATGTTTTTAAATATAGTAAGACATATATAAACATTTTAACTAATGAAAGCATAATATTATAGCTAATATAATAATCTCTTGCATAATTCATTTATGCAACTTTTAGTACACCACCTGTCTAATCTTTTGATGTTCATTTAGCTGATTCCAGTGTTGAATATATTTCTCTGAGTGTTCCAGAAACTTGTTTTGTGTTAATTGTCCTTCCCAGACTTCTTACAGTATGATAGCTTATGCATTAATATACTTTGCTCAATACTTCTGTCCCACTTGCCTAAAGATGGATGTTCTTTAGTTATGCAAACATTATTATTAGCCACTAAATAAGAGAGCCAGTGCAGTGCGATAATGGGAACGTTGGCCTGTGAGCATTCTAGTCCCTTCTCAACCATGGAACTCCAGTCCCCACTCTCAGCCCAACCTACCTCACGGGTCTCTTGTTGCATTGATAAAGTGGAGCTCTGCAAGCCATCTGGGGTTACTCACAAGAGCAAAAAGGCCAGGTATAAATGCAATGAAATAATAATAACAACAACAGAACTGCCATATTTAAGAATAGTATATCTATCAATACCAGATGCTGGAGACATATGGTGGAGGAAAGCTATTACTTTCATCATTTATTTTTTATTGCAGTATTTATATACCACTGAGTATAATATAATGTTTAAGCTGTGTATATATACATATTAAAATCACTTTTAAAATACAAATAACTCCAATTCCAGTAATAATACTTATACCATACAATATGGAGGCAATGAAATGGAGCAGCAAGATTAATGATGAGGCAGCGAAAGACAGGAGGGACAAGTACATTGTCAGGATGAGTCCTGTGGTGCTTGGACTCATCCTTGTAGGGTGGATCCCAGAGAACAGCATTGTGTGACTTCACCTTGGCCCCTGGCAGTACACCTGTGGGGTGCCACATGGCCCCGTCTCATTCCCAATGTGATCTAGTATCTACAAGAAGTCGACAGGGAAGGCGGGCAGGGGATGTCCTGCACAGGAAGGCAGCTAGCTTTGTTCCTCCCTGAGAGCCATGGGGTGGAGGTCTGTCAGGTTCCCTGTGCTCAGCTCCCTGGGTCCCAGCCCCCTTTGCTGCAGCCCTGTGCCCAGGTGTGTTTGCAGAGCAATTGCCAGGATTCAAGCCCCAGGCACTGTGCGAGCAGAGTCTCTCTTCCACACCGGCACAACTGCAGCCCGGGCAGTGACGCTCTTCCGTGTCAGGTGTGGCGGCCTTTGCCCCAGCCGTGCACCCTTCATTCTGCAAATGTTCTGCTCCCGCAACCCGGCCCACTTTGCCAGGCGTGGCTGAGCAGGAGAGGAAGTCTGCAAACTGCCAGGGGAATGGACTCCGGGGAGTTTCATCACAGGCGCTGCTGGATGGCTAGCAAAGGACATGGTCGCTGCATGTAGATCTGGGGCCCAGCTAGGCGGCTTTTGGTCCGAGGGCCCAAGGATCACCCCCCTGCTCTCTCTCGCAGGCTGGATCTAGACCATCATTTGCTCATTGCTTGGCCTGCGCAGAATTTCCCCAGAGACCGCCTTCCCCCTGGAAGAGTGTGGCAGGGAGAGAACTGAATCATGGTTGGGACGGGCATTGCCTGCCCTGCTTTGTATTGTATTCGGCAGCCCGCATTTCTGAAGGGTCGGCAAACCCCTTCCCCACACGACAGAAGCAGCCTGGAAAGCCACGCTCTCGGGGGGTTTCTAGTCGTCCTCCGCAAGCAGGTACAGTGGAGTGTGTGGGGTTGCCTTTCAAGTGAAACCCACCCTTGCCAAATAGGTCTGGAGCTCCGGAGGCATTTCCAACAGGTCTTTGGTTACATGTCTGTTTGCCCACAAAATTGGAAAGTGGGAACTGAGAACACCACCACCCCCTACCTCAAAGCCTTCGCAAGACCCCTTCTTGTCAGATCAGTGTCTAATCACCGCATTTGCAGGAACTGCAGTCGAGCCGGGGACAAGAGAGGTGAAAGGCCGATACCTGACTCGTAGCCACCCAGTCACCAGCACAAAATTCCCCTTCTAACAAGGCATGGAGAAAACAAATTATCTTTGTTGTTAGGAAATCTGTAAGCACTTATCGTTATAATTACCATCTGTGGTTTCTGCAATTCAGGTAACGTGGCTGCAGCAGCTCCGATATCGGTTAGGCTCGGCCCCCAGGGCTGATAATCAAAACCAAACCGTTTTGCCTTTAGGTTGATTTCGGTGGAAGATGATGTCAAACTTGATTGAGCCTCCGAGCTTTGATGGCTGTACCTGAAACCCAACATCATCTGTCTCTCGCTCTCAGTAGCTCTGAAAGGCGATACTCGTGGAATGGTAGACGCATCAGCCATCCCTGTTCCACAAGGAAGAGCAGAGCCTCGGCCCATCATATCCCCAGCTTCAGGAATCAATAAAATGTGACTCTGACCAAAAAGAAAAGAAAAGAAAGTGTAAACAACCGAGATTGAAACCTACAGAGATGGTCAGAAGATTTATACGTGGCTTAGTTTAGATTTCTGTAATCGATTTAAATTAATAGCCACGTCCCCGGCGTTAAATTGCTTCCAGAAATCAATGGCTTTCAGGTTTCGCAAGGCAACGTTTCCACGGTGAGGTCAGGGCCATGGACTTAGCCTCCGCGGTGGAGAAGTAAAAGCCAGAGCAGCCCTGATGTACTGGAGAACTTAACCTAGTGGTCCTCCAGAGAAGGACCAGACGTAGTGCCACCATGGAAGCAAAGCACACGGCCCAAGCCTATCTGGACCAGTACCCAGCTTCCCACAGTGGACAGCCAGATGTCTCCTGGGAATCCCGGGAGCAGGACATGCAGGAAGCTGCCCCTTCCATGGTTGCTCCCTGCTTCCAGGCATGGAAACGAGAGCTTCTTCCAGGCCCATCGGCTGCTCTGGGCAGCAGGAAGTCACGGGTGTGCTATTTACTCTTTCCAGCAGCTACTGGAGGGGCCCTCATCCTCTTGGGATCCATGGGCATGCTGGGAAATGTGGGGAACTGCTAGGGCACCATCACAAATGGGCTTCCATGGGAGACGGGAGAACCACAGAAGGCTCCCAGGACAGCCTGCCTAGATGAAGGACAGCGAAGAGGCAGGGAAAGGAGTGAAAAGGGCCAGGGTGGGGTGGGGGAACTACAGTCCAGAAAGGAAGAGGGGAAAAAGAGGACTAGGGATGTGGATTGAGCAAGTGGGTCCCGAATAAGTCAAGCCAGAAGTTTCCCTAGAAGCACGCATGGCAAACTGAGGCTGGCATACTTCGGAGACATCATGAGAAGGCGACACCCACTGGAGAAGACACTCATGCAAGGAAAAGTCAAGGACAGACGAAGAAGACCAAATAGCCAGTGTGATGTCGTGGTTAAGAGCATGGGACTGGGACTCAGACGACCTGGGTTCGAGTCCCTGCTCAGCCATGGAGCCAACTGGGTGACTCTGGGCCAGTCACAGACTCTCAGCCCAACCTACCTCACAGGGGTGTTGTTGTGTGGATAAGATGGAGGAGGAGAATGATGTAAGCTGCCTTGAGCCCTTTGCAGGAAAAAGGCAGAATATAAATCCCAAAATAAATAAATAAATAAATAAAAATTAATAAAATAAAATAAAATAAAATATGAGGTGTTTTGATTCCATAAAGGAAGCCTGTATTTACAAGATCTGAGCAGAGCTCAGCATTTTGAAAGGCTTGCATTCATAGGATCCCCATAAGTTGGGGGAGGACTGAGAGCATGTAACAACAGGGATGCGGAGGAGAAAAATAGTGAGGACAGGAACTGAGGGATGCTAATCTTGAGATAATCTTTCAAGGTTTTTATTTTTATTTTTCTCTTGAAGCGGGCAGGAAGCAGAGAGCGTCATGGGTACTGTTGGATATCCCTGTGAGTTCCACAGAAGTTTCAGGTGCAGTGAAGGGGAAACCTGACATACTGGGTTTCTCTTAACGTTCAGTTAGTGGCACGGGAGCCGGTGTGGCACAGTGGTTAGAGCATGGGACTGGGACTCAGGTGACCTGAGTTCGAGTCCCCGCTCAGCCATGGAGCCAACACTGTGCCTTTGGGCCAGTCACAGACTCTCAGCCCAACCTACCTTGCAGGGTTGTTGTTGTGGGGATAGGATTGCGAGCAGCAGGAAGAGAATGGTGTCAGCCACTCTGAGTTCTTTGCAAGAAAAAAGGTGGGATATAAATCTAATGAATAAATGGGAAATCCCCACGTCTTCAGTTCAAAGACTTGACCCCTTCTCCCCAGAAAGCCACTGCCTGCGAAAGCAGCATTACATGAGATCAAATCTGAGATGATTTTAGAAATGTTCATTTATTCACTGAAAACATTTGTACAGTGTATTTAGTTTTCAGGGCACTTTACAATAACTAATAAAAACAGTATGTACTGATACATGTGCTTTACTCTTCCAACGTAACATTTACTTACATTTCTGTGAAACCAGTTGCTGAAGTTCTCTAATACTTAATAAAAGATTGCCAGCTTCTCTCATCCCAATTTATTTTAGCAATAATGGCACATCAGTGCAATTCATTTGTCTGCTGTGTTGCTATTTCCTTAACACCATCCCTGCTGCTCACATACCACAAACTCAGCATCAACAACCCTGGAGCTTTTATCACATTGATCTGACTGCTGATGCCTTCTAGAAGTTTGGGCCTATGATCTCCAGCCAGCATGCCCAAACAATCCTGCTGATGATGGGGTTTGTAGTATAACGTATTCAGAAGCTATCCAGTTGAAAGGCTGGTGGGGAATGATTGGTCCCAGTCCTCATGATGTATATTCCTTTCCTAGGTCAGCAGAATTCGCAGTATCTTCAGAGCAGCGTTTGCATCAGTTCTGTTAACCCCGGTTAAATATTTTTGAGCAAGTTTAATACAAGTTTAATACAGATAGTTGCAAAACTACCCATTTCATTTTGGATGTTCCCAACCTGTGGGAGCTGCACATTATCTCACCCAGTTATTGAGGATTCTCAGTAGGGTTAGGTTGCCATATCTGCTGCAGCTAAAACCAGGAAATGGTTGACAAATCTTGTAGCACGTTAAAGACTAAATCTGGGATCCAAATATGAGCTTAACTTATGCTTTAATAAAGAATGACACCAGCTTATATATGTCAACCAGTGTTTCCTAGTGGTTAGAGCACTGGACTGAGATTCCAGAGGTCAAGGTTCTTGGGACTAGAATCTTTTCCTGACTTAGCCATGAAGCTCACTGGGTGACCTTGAGCCACTTGCTCCCTCTCAACTTACTTCACAGGGTTGTTGTTTTGAGAATAAAATGGAGTGGAGGAAGGCCTTGTAAGCTGACTTGTGTTTTCTGGAAGAGGAATATGGGAAGATACAAATGTAATATAGTCTTATGATAAGCAGAAATAAGCTTAGTTGCTACCCAGCTGCAACATCTTGTGTCATCTCAGTCTGAGTAGCATTTCTTTTGGAGAGTTAAACAACCCTCAAACAACCCATGGCCTTATAAATAACCCATTCTTTAAGAGCTGTTCGATCCTCCAACAAGCCATGCCACCTAGGTTTGGGAGGTGCAATATTCCACCAAAAGATATTATGGCTTATTTTGACCATGTGAACCCTGCCTACTGTGTCCAATGGAACTTATTCCCAGGTTTGCGTTAGAGAATTACAGTTTGATGAACTACCGTTAAAGTTATTCTAAGCCTTTATTTATAACCATTCTCCTTTGAATTACTGCAAAGTGAAAAGTATTTATTTTTGTGTTTCCACATCTTTCCATGGATTTCAAAGAACTGTATTTTGGACAGTATTAGAACCTGTGCCCAGCTTATCATATAATTTTTTTACTGGTTCAGTTTCATAACAGCATTCCAGTGGTGTTGTATAAATTTGTGACGCAATATGCCCTTTTGATGTCAGATTTTGTTACCGTCTCAAAATCTGTCAATTCCCTTAATTGAAAGTGGTGATCTAATAATTCTTTATATGCTATTACTTGCAAAGATTCATATCAGATGCAGTCTGCAGTCATTCCTGTTCTTTCTGTTTTTTAAGCTTCCTCATAAGCTCGGCATTTTGTATCAAATCCATATAGTTGCACAAATTATATGTCCTCCATTAATCAAACATTCTTATATTTCCAATAGGGCTGCTCTGAAATGTGCATATAAAACCTACCTTGGTAGCAGCATCCATTTGGTCCCCCGTCTTTGTTCAAATTTCACCACTAGAAAAAGAGGGATACCAAACTCTAAAGTGCTCCTTAGCTTCGTGTGTGAAAACCAGGGTTACAACTCAGGATGTTTAAATCAGCAAAACCTGAGACCATTCTCTGAATTTCACCTCGAATGTTATTCTGAAATTCCTGGCAGATTCTTGTGTGTTTGTCCTTTTGTGCAAAAAACATATATTTATATCCATGCACATTTCCTGATGGGATACATTTTTCCCATGGATTGAACTGGGTATGTATGGAATTTTTCCAACAGTGTGCATTTTTAGGTTTTTTTCAATGTCCCCATTTTTGCTTGTTTGCTCTGCAAACCACATTGCAAGCTACATAATCTACATGCTTCACTTATGGATTGTGTTCCTGTCTGTTCATTTTCAGGAGACACGAAGTTTGTAAATTCTAGTCAAAAAAAGAACTGAAACTAATTTCTCATAAAAACACACTACTTTCTAATACTAATGTGATACTAATGTTATTGCATGTTTTAGCTATTTTAGAAACACAGAAACAGCAAGTCAGAAGGGGACTCCCAGGCCATCTAGTCTGACCTCCGGCACCAGCCAGCTCTGCTCACGACATGCCCACCATGTGCATGTCCAGCCAATTGTCGAACACCCTCACCAACGGGGCCTCAATGACCTCCCGTGGAAGCCCATTCCACACACCTCGGGGTCCTGACAGGAAGTGCTTCCTGGCATCCAAATGGACCCTGGGTTCCCTGAGCTTTGCTCCATTGAAGCGCGTCCTGCCTTCCTCTGCAGGGGAGAACAGGCCTCTGCCCACCTCCATGTGACACCCCCTCACATACCTGCATGTCGCCAACAGATCCCCTCTGAGTCTCCTCTTCTTCAGGCTGAAGAGACCCAGTTCCCTCAGTCTCGCCTCATACCCCATCCCCTGCAAACCAGCCACCATCCTTGTGGCCCTACGCTGCACTGACTCCAACCTGGCTATATCCTTTCTGTAATGAGGGGCCCAAAACTGAGCACAATAATTCAGTTGCGGGCACACCAGAGTCGTACAGAGTGGTAGTAATACCTCTCTCGACTTTAGGCTTAAGTTGAAGAAAGTGGGGAAAAGCACTAGGCCACTCAGGTATGACCTAAATCATATCCCTGATGAATACACAGTAGAGGTGACAAATAGATTTAAGGAATTAGATCTGATACACAGAGCGCCTGAAGAACTATGGACGGAGGTTCGCAACATTGTACAAAAGGTAGCAACTAAAACCATCCCAAAGAAAAAGAAATGCAAGAAAGCAAAATGGCTGTCTGAGGAAGTTTCACAAATAGTTGAGGAAAGAAGGGAAGTGAAAGGCAAAGGAGCAAGAGAAAGATACAAACAATTGAATGCAGAATTCCAGAGAACAGCTAGAAGAGATAAGAATGCCTTCCTAAATGAACAGTGCAAAGAAATAGAAGAAAACAATAGAATACGGAGGACCAGAGATCTCTTCAAGAAAATTGGAAATATGAAGGGAACGTTTCATGCAAAGATAGGCATGATAAAGGACCAAAATGGCAGGGACATAACAGAGGCAGAAGAGATTAAGAAGAGGTGGCAAGATTACACAGTAGAACTATACAAGAAAGAACTTAATGTCCCTAATAACCATGATGGGGTGGTCACTGACCAGACATCCTGGAATGTGAAGTCAAATGGGCCTTAGGAAGACTGAGCAACAACAAAGCTAGTGGAGGAGACAGTGTTCCAGCTGAGCTATTCAAAATCCCAAAAGACGATGCAGTAAAAGTGCTACACTGAATATGCCAGCAAATTTGGAAAACTCAACAGTGGCCACAGGACTGGAAAAGGTCAGTTTACATTCCGATCCCAAAGAAGGGCAATGCCAAAGAATGTTCAAACTACCGCACCACTGCACTCATTTCACACGCTAGCAAAGTTATACTCAAAATCCTACAAGCTAGGCTCCAGCAGTATGTGGACCGAGAACTACCAGAAGTACAGGCAGGATTTCGAAGAGGGAGAGGAACTAGAGATCAAATTGCCAACATACGCTGGATCATGGAGAAAGCCAGGGAGTTCCAGAAAAAGATCTACTTCTGCTTCATTGACTACGCTAAAGCCTTTGATTGTGTGGATCACAACAAATTGTGGCAAGTTCTTAAAGAGATGGGAGTACCAGACCATCTTATTTGTCTCTTGAGAAACCTATATGCAGGTCAAGAAGCAACAGTGAGAACTGGACACGGAACCACTGATTGGTTCAAAATTGAGAAAGGAGTTCGGCAAGGCTGTATACTGTCGCCCTGCCTATTTAACTTATATGCAGAGCACATCACGAGAAAGGCGAAGCTAGATGAATCACAAGTTGGAATCAAGATTGCTGGGAGAAATATCAACAACCTCAGATAAACAGATGATACCCCTCTCATGGCAGAAAGTGAAGAGGAACTAAAGAGCCTCTTGATGCAGGTGAAGGAGGAGAGCGCAAAAGTAGGCTTGAAACTCAACATTAAGAAAACTAAGATCATGGCATCCGGTCCTCTCACTTCCTGGCAAATAGATGGGGAAGAAATGGAAGTAGTGACAGATTTTATTTCCCTGGGCTCCAAGATCACTGCAGACAGGGACTACAGCCAAGAAATTAAAAGACACTTGCTCCTGGGGAGGAGAGCTATGGCAAATCTAGACAGCATACTAAAAAGCAGAGACATCACCCTGCCAACAAAAGCGCGTATAGTCAAGGCTATGGTTTTCCCAGTTGCAATGTATGGCTGTGAAAGCCGGACCATAAGGAAGGCTGAGCGCTGAAGGATTGAGGCCTTTGAGTTGTGGTGCTGGAGGAGACTCCTGCGAGTCCCTTGGACTGCAAGGAGATCAAACCGGTCAGTTCTAGAGGAGATCAACCCTGACTGCTCTTTAGAAGGCCAGATACTGAAGATGAAACTCAAGTACTTTGGCCTCCTAATGAGAAGGAAGGACTCCCTAGAGAAGAGCCTGATGCTGGGAAGGATTGATGGCAAAAGAAGAAGGGGACGGCAGAGGATGAGGTGGCTAGATGGAGTCACTGAGCCAGTGTGAGCTTAGGTGGACTCCGGGAGATGGTGGAGGACAGGAAGGCTTGGAGGAGTGTTGTCCATGGGGTCGCGATGGGTCGGACATGACTTCGCAACTAACAACAACAAATACCTCTCTCGATCTAGAAGCCACACTTCTGGCTATGCAACCAAGGGTGGTGTTTGCCCTCTTGACCACCGCATCACACTGCTGACTCATGTTTAGCCTGCGGTCAACCAGTACCCCGAGGTCCCTTTCACAAGTGCTGCTCTCCAGCCGCTTGTCACCTAACCTGTACTTATGACACGTATTCCTATGCCCCAAGTGCAAGACCTTGCACTTCTCCACATTGAACGCCATCCTGTTGTCTCCTGCCCACTTCCATAGTCTGTCCAGATCCTTTTGGATCTGGAGTACCTGCTCCTCAGTTGTGGCCACTGCTCCAGTTTTAATATCGTCTGCAAATTTGATCAGCAGACTGTTCACCCCTTCTTCCATGTCATCGATGGAAAGATTGAACAGGATCGGTCCCAGGGCAGAGCCCTGCGGGACCCTGCTTGTCACTGGCCACCATCCCGATGATTCCCCCGCTAATGGTTACCTTCTGCTTTCAGTCAGTCAACCATGTCCTAATCCACCAGACAGTGCTTTGGTGTATCTCAAAACTCCTCAGTTTCTCCAGCAGGATATCATGGGGCACTTTGTCAAAGACCTTGCTGAAATCCAGGTAAACCACATCCACTGCATCCCCTCCATCTAGTCACCTCGAAACCTTGTTGTAGAATGCCACAAGCCTTGTCTGGCGGGACCTGTTTTTGTGGAAACCTTGTTGTGTGGCTTCCAGCCTCCCTTCCCTATCTAGCATCACTAGATCTCTCGCTATTATGAGCCTTTCCATTGTTTTTCCTACAATGGACGTAAAGAGAACAGTTCTATAATTCCCCATGTCCCTTCTACTACCCTTTTTGAAAATGGGACCACTGATGCCACCCTCCAGTCCTCTGGAACTTCACCCGTTCTCCACGAGGCCTCAAAAATGGAGGCCAGTGGGCGTGAGAGAACCCCTGCCAACTCTCTTAGTACTCTCGGGTGTAACCCGTCAGGGCCTGGCACCTTTGTAATGTCCAATGCCCTGAGGAGCCCCTCGACTGCAAGGGGGGGGTGACTCTAATCTGTGCCCCTAAGTCCCCAGCCTCATCCAATCTCCTATACGGATATCCCCCGTCCTGCTTTGGGGAGAACACAGAGGCAAAATAGTCATTTAGCATCTGTGCCTGTTCCCTCATGTCAGTCACTGGATCACCTTCCTCCTTATTTAGTGGTCCCACCACTTGTCCCCCCTTCCTCTTCCTATTTACACGCTGAAAGAAGCCCTTTTTGTTGCTCTTGATATTCTTGGCAAGTCTCAGCTCATAATCAGCCTTAGCCTTGCGAAGAATCCTTCTGCAACGGGCCTCCTCCTCCCGGTGTACCCTTTTGTCTATTTGCCCCAGTACCCATTTCCTGCGGAGGTTCCTCTTTCGTCTAATCCCTCTCACCACCTCCTTTCGCATCCATGGCGGCGCTCTCCTCCGCCTCCATCTTAAAATTCTTTTTAGTGTGGCTTTCTTTTAGTGGCACTTGTATGGTAGTTTAGCATTCTGTTTTATGCACTGTTATAAACTGCTCAAACAGGATTGGCTACAGGGCAGTGTAGGAATGAAACAAATAATCACAAGCGGTTGCTGTTTCATACCGCCAAGGTATCTCTGACTTATGCATTTATTTATCATTAGAGTTACATCCTGCCTTTTTCTTTTTTAAAGAACTCAGGATGGCTGACATCATTCTCCTCCTAGTGCTCGCAATGGTATTCCCACAACAACAGCCCTGCAAGGTAGGTTGGGTTGAGAGTCTGTGGTTGGCCCAAACTCACCCCAGTTGGCTCCATGGTTTATGGTGCCTTTATGAATGCAAGACCTTCCAGACGTCCTGTCTGAGACAGCCTTGCTCTGCACTTGGAGACTCAAGGCTGTGGCTTCCTTTATGGAATTAATCCATCTCATAGTTGGTTTTCCCCTCCTCCTTTTGCTTTCAGCTTTTGCTGGCATGTTTGTCTTCTCCGGGGCGTCTCGCCTTCTCATGACGTGCCCAAACTATAACTGAAGTGTAGTACTAATACTATACTAACGCTAACTTTAAATACTACTTTCAAATACTAATTTCAAACTAATCCCATACATACTTTTCCTACCTGCTGCTTTTAAGTCACAATCTAAGGACTTATGGGCCTTTTTCCTGTCTAAACATACACAAGGTTGAGTCTTTAATGATTTCCTTCTTAAGATCGCTCTACCCATGTCTGTCCTAGAAGGCAATGACATTATCATTAAGATGCCACAACAACTCTGATTTGACATGTTTAATTCTATCCCCAGAGGGTCAAATCAGGATAAAGGTTTCTTATCACACTACACGTGTTAATTGGCTTACCTTATGCCAGCATATTTGTGTTATCAGCAAAAGCTGCCTGCAAATGACCATTGTTAATAATGAGATTGTCCTTGTCAAGCAGGGAGGGACGGCTTTTGTTAAATCCCTTCCATTTGTGTTTCACATACTGGCAAATGCTCTTCATTCTGTCACCAACTCATGGGGGGAATCAGATTTTTCTGCATTTCCCCAAGATGTATCTGCCTTGAAAAGTGTGCACTCTTTCAAATCCCCCACCCCTCACAAAACTGCTTATTCAAGCTCTCCAGGGAGAAGTACACAGTTTGTGTCAGGTTGTTTTCGGTTTCTACTTTGCTTTTTTGTATGTTCGGTTCTGCATATTAATTGCAAAATTAAAAAAAAACAGTCTACAAGTCCATGGAATCCACATGACTCAGAAAAGGGCAGTTTGCTGTATGGATTGGATTCCTAGAAACCCAGTGCATATGACTGCAATGCTCCTATTGTCCGGTACTTTTTGCATTTAATTTCCTTCTGACTTCCCTGTTTACAATCCTCCACACACCTGCGCTGTGCCCAATATGCACTTTCATAAACCTGAAAGTCTCCAGAACACTTCATGCATCTGATGAACTGGACTATAGTCCATGAAAGCTTTTGCTAGAATAAATTTGTGAGTCTTTAAGAGAAGTCTTTAAGAGACCACAAGACTCTTTGTAGCTTTTTTGCTGCAAGAGATTAACACAGCCACTCTCTGGAAGTCAAAAGTTTAAAACTCTTAAGCGTTGGCTAGCAGAATTGTTAGGTCTGGGGCCAAAGAAAGAAAGCTGACATAAACGATTGGTACAGTTTTGAGGATATGCTCCCAGCCAGGTGTAAAACAAATTCATCCATAGTGACAATTATTATGCATAAGGAGAACATTGGCACAAGTACCAGCCACAGACCATTTTCCATGCAAACTTTCTTCATTGCTCTCAAGTCCAAATCACCCAGAATTTGGTGACCCCAGTCTAGTCCTTACCTCCGGGAACTTTCCTTGTGAGCATGCCTGGGCCGCATTCCCTGAGGAGGGGCTCTCTGAAGGCGAGCACCACTCCTCTCTATTCTCATTCAGTTGGGCCTCCCATCTCTGCTGACACCCCACCATGGGGTCAAGAGCTGGGGGGCTGCTCTGCATCTGAGAATTCGTCTTCCTTAGAGACCTCTCCCACTGGCTGTACATCTTGGTCATTCCCAGAAACTGCCTGGCTCAGTCAAGCACCTGGCCTTGAGATAGTCCTCTCTTCCTCCTGCATCTCAGAATCTTGCCCTAGCCCATCCTCCCCAATCGCACCGAAATATGCTTCACTCTCCAATTCCAAAACATCTGGAATGTAGCCAGCAGTGCATGGGATCGGTTGCCCTAGGTCTCCATCCTTACGTCCAATGCGCTTGCCCGAACAGATTCCTTGCACATCTCTACTATTTAGGTCCAACGCTGAAGCTGACAAGAAGTCCTTGCCTTGCAAAGCAGCAAGGTGGCCTCTCATATTTCACATGCCAAGCGATCCTGAAGCTCATAGGCAGCACTGAGGGAGGGATGGGATATTTTGGTTCTCAGATATGAGCCCAGAAACCAGCTCTGAAGTCAGAGCTGAGGAATCGTGCTCCAGTCCTTAGAGCAACCTCAAGAAGGGCTAAAGGGGCAATTCCAGGGGGCAGGAAGAGGAGGAGACCAAGCCCCAAGATGCAACGTATCTTGGCAGCACTTCTATCTCCTTCCTTCCCGGTTCACAGAGCCACAGCTGAGTGGTCCAGATCAGCCATCCAACTGATTTACAGGGTGGGAGGAACAGCAGTGAAAGCAGCACCCTGCACAGAACACGTACACTCTTCCAAGATTAGGGAATTACAGGAACCCTGACTGGATTGTGCCCTTATAGACCAAGTTCAGTTCAGTGAACTGTTCACTAAACAGACAGTGCCCGTTTCTACACATTGATCCTGGAAATGGGGTTCAACGGCCTGGTCAAAGGGCAGGGGGAGTCTGTTATCATTACTGTTCTTATTACTGCTGTTACGTCGTTTCATTTCTATACCACCCCATTGCTGAAGCTCTCTAGACAGTCTACAACAATGCAGAAAAACAAAGCAATAAAATATAATAGCAGTATTATAAAATCAAAACAGCATTAAAAAGGGTTTAAAACTGCGAAAATGTACAGTAAAAACGACCCAGTCTACAAGCATGTTGCCCTCACGCATTTCCCTTGGAAGTGCAAGTCTCGGGTCAGTTCTCTGTTCCCCTTCGCTCACTGCGGCCGCCATGCTGTGTTCTGGGCCAACACGCCAAGGACACCCAGCTGTTCAGAGCACAGCATAAATGTTGCAAAAAGACACCAGCCGCCTCTTTCTGAGCCACCTTCCTGGTGCTTTCCAGTGTGCTGCTTTGGCAGACGCTGGTGGGCATTTATTTCTTTATAATTATATCCCAACTTTCTCCCCTGGTGGAACCCAAGGTGGCTACATGAGGCTCCCCGGTGGTCTCCCCTCCAAGCTCAGGCCAGCCCCAGCCCTGCTTAGCTTCAACAGGCGGGTGCCTGGTGTGCCTTCAGACCATATTCCGGGCCAATTGTCACCAGGCGGCATCCAAACACCTGTGGGACCTTGGCCAGTCTCCTCTCTCGTAGCTGCCCTTGTGGAACGCATCACAGGCCCATTGTTCTGAGAGAAGCATCCATCCATTTCCCTTGCGCAGAAAGAGCTTAAGTGTGTTCGAAGAGAGCCAGCAAATCCCCCTGCTGCAGTCCGGCTGATAACACCAGCACAATTCTTCCCTCAGCTCTCTTTTCTGTTCTGCGGGACCAACACAGCTCACTGATTCTCATCTACCAGATTTGCTGGGCGGATGGCGGGGGTGGGGGTGGGGATCTTAGGGATAATCCGGCTCAGCCTTTTGAAAGAGAAGCATCAAGGCAAAGGAAAACTTGTGTTTTCCTACTGAGTTCCGTATCCAGCCCACTCCAGTCCTGGGTGTGCTTGCCTCCCCACCTCTGAAGAGATCTGCATTAGCTTCACACATGCATAGTCTGAAGACTGCAGTATCCAGCGACGGATGGCGTTCAGGGGCACATCTTTGCAAGCCCCAAAGTCAGCCTCAATATCTGAGGGGTGCCAAAAAGTAGGGGCCAGTTCGTCTAGTCTGTAGGCCTTCGAAAGACACAGTAGTAAAAAGAAGAGTGCTTGTTTGTTGAAAACAAGGGGGTGTGCAAAGGAGAACGGGCCCACTTCCCACGATCCCTAATCTTTCCATGGGGCCAGCTCACACGCATTCGCCTTCCAGCTGGAAACTGCATGTATCAAGTCAGAGGGCAGAGAAATCAGTCTGGCCAGGAGGGTGCCGGTGCATTTGCTTCGGACTGTGCCGTTCTTCAGGGTAGTTCCGAGTGGAGGCGAGCCTTTGGCGCTGCAAGTGTGGCTGGACTCCACACGCCATCAGCCACAGCTCTCATGATCAAGGGTGATGGGAGCTGTGAGAGCAACGGGAGGCCACGGGTCAGCCCACAGGCTCATCAAAGGGGCTTTTCCAGCTGGCTTGCGATTACCGAACCCCTTCAGCCAGCATGCGTGGCTGGGAAAGGTGGGAAGCAGCCAAGGGGACCATCCCTGTTTTTAATGCCCCGGAGGCTGCATAGAAACAAGAACAGAATTTTAGAGCTATGAAGGGGGGCAGGAAAAACAGGAAGAAGGGGGGCAGATGAGCTTTCCTAATGCTCCAAAGGCCCCATTCTTGCTTGTGAAGGGACAGAGCTCTAAGAACAGGGGCTTCCAGCCCCGTAGTGGTTCCTGGGATGTCCCAGGGACCATGCAATGAGACATTCCCTCAAAATACTCCCCATCCCCGCTTCCCTTAACAGAGTCTCTATTTTGCCCTGGGACTTGCCAAAACAGAAAGCTTCAAATATGCCACACAGTGCTAGTTTTCCGTAATGCCCACCCTCCCATGCTGAGGTGAGAGGCAAGCAGAGTTTACTGGCCCAGACCAGGGGGTACTCCTTTCCTTCATTGTTGTTGTTAGTTGTGAAGTCATGTCCAACCCCTCACAACCCCATGGACAACACTCCTCCAGGCCTTCCTGTCCTCCACCATCCCCCAGAGTCCACCTAAGCTCACACTGGCTCAGTGACTCCATCCAGCCACCTCATCCTCTGCCGTCCCCTTCTTCTTTTGCCTTCAATTGTTCCGAGCATTAGGCTCTTCTCCAGGGAGTCCTTCCTTCTCATTAGGTGGCCAAAGTATTTGAGTTTCATCTGCAAGATCTGGCCTTCTGAAGAGCAGTCAGGGTTGATCTCCTCTAGGAAGGACCTTTCCTTCATATGCTGTCTTTAAGCTTGCTATTGCAGTGATAAGATCTCCATGTGCCCAGGAAAACAACGCATCTCTGCCATGTTCCGGCTCGGCACTTGTGCAGCTGAAGCACATGGAGGGGAAGCGCTTCTTCCTTTCACACCACCATGGAGGCCAGTCCAGTCCTTTGGTTTCAAGAAAGCATAGGAATCTCGTGCAAGAGAGGCAGGGATTGCCTTCATAGCTCTGCTCTACCCCAACCAGAAAATCTCAGCGAACCAGAACGGCTGCAGATTTTCTTTGCTTGTGGTAAGAAACATGACAGAAGATTGTGGACACGTAAGACATGCTAATCTTGAACCCTGAGCATTTCAGCAGTGACTGTGCTTCCTGCTCCCCTCCAAGGAAACCAAGCGTCGGTGCCGCCGTACCAGCGACATTGCAAGAAGAGGTCCAGAATCTCCCTGGTGCACCTGCGGCTGCTCTTTGCTTACAACAAGAGCCATTCTGAACAAAATCATTTTGCAAATTTTATTCATTTCTGCTGGTCATGGGAGCAAGAAAAATAGGGCCGTGTGGCCCCATGTTCCATGTGGTTTCCATGCCAGCCCTTTTCTCGAGAATTGCCAGCCGCTATGCAAGCACTTTGAGGCAAACAGAAGAGAGCCCCAAAGATGGGGTTGCTGAATTGTTCTTTTCCCCCTCCTGTTTCCTCTTCTGTTTTTTCAGACCAGATTTGTGAAAGTGACAGCAAAAAGATAGCAATCGAATGCACATACGATACAACCCCGTGCAGTGGAGTTAAGCAGAGTGCTCCTGTGACCTGGGAGGGATTCAGGCCTTCTCATCAAAAGCTGCAGGTTCAGCCCTTTACCGTTCTGCAGAGCCGTGTGATGAGTCACGAATTGTCCCTTAATTAGTCAGCTTTAGTTACCAGGGTGGTTTTTAATGACTCGTTTCCTTACTTTATTTTCTTTGTCTTATAGTGAAATGCGCTATTAAAAAATTAAGCAAGGAGAACAGTAAGCAATTTCTTCATCCTCCCCACCCCAGGAACATTTACTTAATAAAGGATTTAAAGGCACAATCCTATAGCTCACACTTTAGATGCACAGAAGCCTCCAAGTTTGGAGGTTTGCATGCTTCCTATGCGCATAACGAGGCACAAAGCTGGTGAACTGTGCAAGTCTGCGCCTGATGGTTTTACCTGTTGGCAAAATCAGGGACCCGGAGGGAAGGAGGTGGGGGTGTTGATAGGAATCAGTGGAAGTCCTCAGCTCCAGCCCGCACCTCTTGCATATTTGCACCCCCGGGGGAGGCACACTCTGTGGTTCTTTCCACACCGCCTGTGCAAGAAGATGGGGCAGTAGCTTTGAAGTCCCAGTGCTGAGATTGCAGGACCTGAGAGAACTCTTGCTTATCCTCAGTTTCCCAGACAATGCTTGGTGGCCGTCACGTTGTACCCCAAGTACAAGAAGGCAAGCAAAAGGAGACATGAGAGAGGGCTTTAAAATAATGCATGGTGTGAAGAACCTGGAGAGGGAGGCATTTTTCTCCTCTTCCATAACACTCAAACCTGGAACCATCCCATGAAACTGACTGGTGGGAGGTTTAGGAGAGATGAAAGGAAGCACTTTGCGCAGTGTCTGTTAAACTATGGAACTTGCTGCCGTGGGAAATGGTGACGGTTGCCAATCCGGATGTCTTTAAAAGGGGATTCGGCAGATTCATGGAGGAAAAGGCCATCAGTGACTACTAGCCTTGCTGGCTGAGTGCCACTTCCTTCGCCAGAGGCAGCAGGCCTGTATACTGCAGTTGCTGAGCAGGAGGAGGTCTTGCACGCATCCTGCTGGGAGATCGTGTGGGCAACTGGTTTGCCTCCATAGGAACAGAATGCTGGCCTGGAGGGACCTTGGTCTGATCCAGCAGGGCTTTTTTTTTGTTCAAATGTTCCAAGCTCAATAACGAGACAATACATCAGTCACATAGAAACATAGAAACAGAGCGAGTCAGAAGGGGCCTCCTGGGCCATCTAGTCTGACCTCCGGCACCAGCCGGCTCCGCTCATGACATGCCCACCATGTGCATGTCCAGCCTATCTTTGAACACCCTCACCGATGGGGCCTCAACGACCTCCCGTGGAAGCCCATTCCACGCCCTCGGGGTCCTAACTGTCAGGAAGTACTTCCTGGCATCCAAATTGAACCTTGGCTCCCTGAGCTTTGCTCCATTGGAGCGCGTCCTGCTTTCCTCTGCAGGGGAGAACAGGCCTCTCCCCATCTCCATGTCACACCCCCTCACATACATGTATGTTGCCAACATATCCCCTCTGAGTCTCCTCTTCTCCAGGCTGAACAGACCCAGTTCCCTCAGTCTCGCCTCATACCCCATCCCCTGCAAACCAGCCACCATCCTTGTGGCCCTACGCTGCACTGACTCCAACCTGGCTATATCCTTTCTGTAATGAGGGGCCCAAAACTGAGCACAATACTCCAGTTGTGGGTGCACCAGAGTCGTGTAGAGTGGTAGTAATACCTCTCTTGATCTAGAAGCCACACTTCTGGCTATGCAACCAAGGGTGGCATTCGCCCTCTTGACCACCGCATCACACTGCTGACTCATGTTTAGCCTGTGGTCAACCAGCACCCCGAGGTCCCTTTCACAAGCGCTGCTCTCCAGCCACCTGTCACCTAACCTGTACTTATGACAGCTATTCCTATGCCCCAAGTGCAAGACCTTGCACTTCTCCACATTGAACGCCATCCTGTTGTCTCCTGCCCACTTCCATAGTCTGTCCAGATCCTTTTGGATCTGGTGTATCTGCTCCTCAGTTGTGGCCACCACATCCCAGTGTGCTCAACAGGAAGCGATAATCTGCAACCTGTGGACAGGAAGGTTTTGCTTAACATTGCAGGGGACTTTTGCTGAACAGGACTGTATTCTCACTAAGGACTGCAGAAGAATAGTGCCAAGACTTAGGTGCACTTGAATATTGGTAGGCTGCGTCCCTTCCTGGAGCTCGACTGCTTGGCAACGGTGACTCACGCGTTGGTGACTTCCCGGCTAGATTACTGTAATGCGCTCTACGTGGGGCTACCCCTGAAGACGGTCCGGATACTTCAATTGGTACAAAACAGAGCTGCCAGAGTACTGACGGGGACGGGGCGTGGTGTTCACATCACCCCTGTTCTCCGGCAGCTTCACTGGCTTCCCATTGAAGTCCGGGCCCAATTCAAGGTGTTGGTTCTTACCTATAAAGCCCTTAACGGCTTGGGTCCCGGTTACCTGAAGGAGCGCTTGCGTCCATATACACCCTCCCGCCCCTTACGATCTGCTGCTGAGGCTCTCCTCCGGGAACCCTCCGTGAAAGATATTAGGAGGGTGAGTACCCGGAGGAGGGCTTTCTCGGCGGTGGCGCCCCACCTGTGGAATGCGCTCCCCAGAGAGGCTCGCCTGGCGCCGTCTTTATTTGCTTTTCGGCGCCAGGTGAAGAACTTTTTATTTAAACAATATTTTAATTGCTAATTTATTTATTATTTATTAATTTAATTTGTATTTGGATAGGTTGTTTTAATTTTGACTTGGAGATGGGCCAATTTTTAATGTTAGTTTTTAATTGTTAATATTTGGAAATTTTAACATTATGTCTCAATCTTTTGGTTGTGAGCCGCCCCGAGGCTTGTGGCAAGGGGCGGCCTATAAATTTCCAAATAAATAAATAAATAAAATGTGCTATGTGGAACCATAGTTTTAATCCCATTTCCTGATCATTGTGGAAGAGCACCACTTCAGCAGCTCTAAAAAGAGCAACCTCCTCGTCTTTTTCAGTCTCACCAGGCATTGCCCACACTAAGTACATATTTACAATCATAAGAGCAAGAAACTCGTTGGCTTTCCCCCCTTTTTAATAGAAGAAAGCCAAATTCCTTAGGAATCTATATTCTGTGGTATATGCAAACAACTCCATGAATATCTGTTTCCAGAGAATACTGGGAAATAAACCCTCTAATGATTGCCTTTGAAGGGAATTACAGGGTGGGTAGTAATAGCATGGAAAATTCCCCCAGTCCTAAGTCAGGGCTCTAATGCTGCTCCAGACATAAGAAAATAAAGACAGTGGCTATGCTGGGCTCAGCTTTAGCCCCTCACTCTCTCCCACAGTGGCCAAGAAAAAGCTCCAGAGCATGTCGCAAGATCTGCAAGATGTTCTTCATTCCTTCACTCTGTGTGTTGATCAGAGGGTTACATGCTTCCTTTTGTAGTCATCATCGCTAATAGCCAATGATGAAGATGATGATGATGGTGATGGTGGTGACATTGCATTTATATCCTGCCTTTTTGTGAGGAAACCAAGGTGGCTTACATAGCTCCATGTTGTCCTCACAACAACAACCCTGTGAGGTAGGTTGGCCTGAGAGTCTGTGACTGGCCAAAGTCACCTAGCAAGCTTCATGGCTGAGTGGGGACTCAAACCTGGATTTTCCATGTCCCTAGTCCAGCACATTAACCCGTAGGCCTTCCTGGCCAACCACTAATGGGTTTAGAATCATAGAATTGTAGAGCTAGAAGGGGCATTTGAGGCCATCAAGTCCAACCCCCTGGTCAGTGCAGGAGTCCCAATTAAACCACCCCAAAGGGATGGCTGTCCAGCTTCCTCTTGAATCCCCCCAGGGTGGGAGAACCCACCACCTCTAAGGCCGTGGGTGCCATTGCTGTGCTTTTCTGCCAGTCAGAAAGTGCCCACTGATGCCCAGCTGGACGCTGGCTTTCCTGTATCGGACAAAATCAAGGGTTTCCCCCTCCCAGATATGTTGTGCATCACTTTTAGAAGCCACGTACGGTAATCACAATTCACAACCTCCACCAGGCAATGTTTTCTCCTGAAAAGTTATCTCATGTCCTTCCTTTTGATTATCCTGAAGCTGCTGCCCATCATCTTCATGGGGTGGCCCTGAGCTGCAGCACTGGGCAAAGAGTTCATGATTCCTCTAGAGCAGCAAATGGCACATGATGGACTCTCTCTACCTTCGTATCCAAGAGGCACAAGTCAAGATCACATGGGCTGCCCTTGCTCCTGGCCCAGTCAACACACAGGTGCCTTGGAGAGGCACTCAGGATGCCCCGGTTCCCAGGATAAGCCTCAGAAGATGAACCAAGGATTTCAGGTCATTAGTTGCCGGAGCTGAAGCAAGGGGCCAAAATTTTATGCTGGTGGGGAAGAGAAGGAGGGTGGGAAGGGGAAAACCTGAAATGGACCAGTGACGCAAAGAAGGCAGGAATGTGTTCGACCCAGGGGAGGTTGCTGACTCCTAGGTCAGTGGGGGTCCTCATCCATCACAGATTTTATTTTTAGCTTTGTAAGAGTGTATCCATCCATGGTGGTGAGCTTGCTTTGGGGATGGAGTTCAGTGCCTGTAAAGCTTAGAATAAAAGCTGCAATGGATGAGGAGCCCCAGTGGTGCTGGAATGACTGCTTCACTGTTCAGACTTTGGACAGGAGCAAACCGAGGATGCTGTGGGCAGGCAGAGAAAGGGGAGAGAACTCATACGAGGAAGGCGGCAGAAAGAGAGACAACAGGTGGTCCCACGCACTTCTGTTTCTGGCCCTGCCCACTGTTGGGATACTTTATTAATTTGATTTCTATACTGCTCCAAAGTCAAAGCTCTCTGGGCGGGTCACAAGAATTAATCAAAATACAAAATATATTCCAGAAAGTACAGTCAAAAACAGTCAAAAATCCCAGTATATAAATTTAAAACAGCTTAGTAATTCCAATATACAAAAATATAAAACAGTTTAACATCTAAAAGATTTTCATTAAAAATTAGACCTCACAGGTTGGAAGCAGAGCCCAAACCCTTGGAATCAACAGGCTCATCTGTGCCATTTTTATTGGAAAATTATACACAAGATATACATTAAACAATGCATTCATTAAAACAGGAATTGAACCCTGATAGATTACCCACAATGAGACAATGGCCCTTGGCAGAAAAATGTTTCCCTGTTTCTCATGTTTAAAGTTGTACGGTTATAGCTATGTGTTTGCTTACACTTTACCAAAGCAAATTAAAAATGCATTGCTGAAAACTCCTCCATGAATGTGGGCAAGGAGATGAGCAAATGGCTTAGCTGTCTGGCCACCAAGACCCACACTCAAGGAGGGTATGGACCCCCAGAGGCCCTTGGTCTTCCTCATCCTCTCTGTTGATGCTTGCTTGATTTGCACAGCTGAGCAACCTGAGCAAAGGCAGAGGTAAGGGGCGAGAGCTGCCGGTTTCCCTTTGCCTTGCCCCCTTTAGGCAGTGGGGGAGCTCGTGCCTGCAAGAGGAGAGGTGTGATGGTAGGGACAGAAGCAAGAAGGGTCCACTTGGTTGGTGCTGGGACACCTTGCTCAAGGATACCCTGACCTGGAACTGAAGAGAGAGAGTTCCACTGGCTCTCTTAAATACTGGAAGGCATCTGTGGCCACATACCCTGCCCTCACGTCCCCGTCGCCGTCCCCTCCTAGTTGCTGCACCTTTGCCATCCAGCACTGCAGCTGAACAATCCACATAGCAGCAACCCCACCCAGACCTCCATGGCAGCCTCTGCCTCTCTAGCGAGCATCTGTGCCTTTTACGCTCACTCGGGGCCAGCTGCCGCTCCTTCCTTCGCAACGCCGCCCGGGCCTCCCAGCACATCCAGCCGCTCCCGGCATTCCGCAAGCAGGCCCTGTCGGCTTACCACAGATATTCCCCATCACGGGCTGTGCAGGCGGCCGCGTTGGCTCAGCCACAAATTCCCATGGCAAGCACCACCCGGCAAAGGGCTGCGTGGAGCTCCGGAGGAACATTCCGCTGCAAAACCGCAATTGGACCTGCTGGCATTCCCAGGGTGTCTGAGTCAAGGAAGCAGAAGCTGCATGCGCTGCCTGGGACACAGTTTGCTAGACGCATGTGTTCTCTTTTTTACGAGCAAGGCCTCGGCCAGCCTTCTCTTATTCCTTGCGTTTCGGGGCGAGGGAAGCACCGGTGTGCATAAAAGGGATCAAGGCATCCCCTTGCTTGAAGTCAAACCGCCAGGGCCTTCGCACTGCTGGATACAGTGCGCGCATTGCGGATCCAGAGCAGGATGGGCAAGCGTGCCTCTCGCGGTTTCGCTCCATTTCTCATTTTTCCAGTCTTCAGTTTGGTTCATCCCTGACTCTGATGGATTTTATGCCACCTTCTTAAATAGGTTGCATGAAGGTTCAGGCACTTTTATCCAAATGGAGACATTTTGTACACAACATAATTCACATACTTCCCAAATACACTGTATTTGCATTTTCATTCACAGAGGTGACTTGGTGTGCACGTTTTCTGAACACAAGCATTTTTGTGTGTTTTGTGACTGGAGGGCTCCAGTGCAAAATTCGGAGTGATGCAATTTTCATAGGTGAGCTACAGGTCACATACCGGTACAGAAGCGCAAGATTAGGTACATTTACACGAACATGTGAACCAAACAAATTGCTTCCCCAATTGTTTGTTTGTTTTGTTTTTTGATTGATATCCTGCCTTTTTCCTACAAAGGGCTCAAAGCAGCTGACACCATTCTCCTCCTCCATCTCAACCCCACAACAACAACCCTGTGAGGTAGGTTGGGCTGAGAGTCTGTGACTGGCCCAAAGTCACCCGGTTGGCTCCATGGCCGAGCGGGGACTCGAACCCGGATTGCCTGAGTCCCAGTCCCACGCTCTTCACCACAACGCCACACTGGCTCTGGGCTCTAGGCAGCACTGGGCTCTAGGCAGTGAGCTGAGCACCAGAAGAAGTCTGAGAATGTTCGGGAAATGAACGTTGCGCAACCAACAACCTTCTTCCACGTGTGCTGCTGCGCATGACATGTGCTTACACCATGGTTGCATTGGGCTCGATTCCTGGTGAGCAGCACACACATCCCGGGCTTGCTCACCAGGAGCTCGGGCTCATGTCAGCAAGGAAGGAGGCTGGAGTGTGGGGAGCTGAGCCCAGGGAATCCACCCCCGAGTGGAGACTGAGCCCACATGAGCTACCACTGTCTTGCTCAGAGGCCTTTATTTCTAGAGTAATCAGGGAAGCACTTGACTCCCACCAGTTCTGAAGTTCAGCAGCATCGCTACGATGCCGCTGGATTTTGTGCCAGGGCAAAGGTGCTGCTGCACTCACGCCCTTCTTGCTGAGTTTGCTGCAGGTTGGCCACCATGTGAGCACAATCCTGAACTAGGCGGGCCCTTGGACTGATCCTGCACAGCTCTCTCATCTTATCTATGTAAACACACCAGTTCTGGCAGGGTCCATCACGACCATGAGTAGGTCCTTGGTGAAGCCATTTGGTCCCCATTCAAGAGAAAGCCACTACAAGATGCCGCCACTACAGCACAGAAAGTGCGTCATAGTTCATTGTTCCAGGGAAAACTCTTTCCCTCCACGCCAGTTACTGAGGATTGCAGCTAAACTCAAGGCTAAGAAGTCTTGAGAATGGCAGATGATGCCACTGACCCTGCTAATCAAAGGGTTCCAGCGATTTGTCCCCATCAATACTGGTTCTGCACCATAACCACTACACCCCTGGTCCGCTCCACAAAGCTCTCCAAGCCCATTTGCAGGTTGAGTCATTTCATTTCACATGTTATCTTTCTATATCGCCTAATAGCCAAAGCTCTCTGGACAGTTTATGAAGATTAAGTACAGTCAGAATGAGAGCCATTATGGTGTGGTGGCTAAGAGAGTTGGACTGCAACTTCAGAGATGCAGATTCTAGTTCTGTCTTGGCCTCGAAGCCAACTAAGTGACTTTCGGCCAGGCACAGTTGAACAGGCAGAACCAGAGGGGAAGGGACATAACTTATCCAGACCCATTGTCCAGCTGCAGATCGAAAAAGAACAACAGAGTAGCATCCAACATTCCTGCCCTCTGGCCCACAGGCAGCCAGAACCTCCCTGAGGGTGGAACTAACTCTGGTTGGAAATGGAGAAGGGGGTTCAATTTGGAATTGACTTCTTGGCTTAAGTGGTAATCAGCCTAATTGACTGATGTCTTCTGCTAAGGAACTCTGCAACCCACCTTTTGTATTGCAAAGGTGGTGGTGGTCTACTTTAACATAATAAAGATTGTAGCTGGAAGACATCTGCTTGGAAGGAGAAGCGGGGAGTGAGACCCTCTCACAACATCTCCCTTGTTGCCACTTTCTGAGCCTTCCTTGGAGGAGGCACCTGGAGAAGGATGAGCATAAGATATGAGCAGTTGCATGCCAGGAGAGATGTTCCATCAGGCATTCCACTCCTGAGCTTCATACGTTAGAAGCAAACCCTGAAGCTAGCTTAGAAACATACAAGCAGCCTGTGCAAGCTGGCCAGAACCAGACTTATATCGCCCACTGTGTCCCTTGTTATCAGTCTTGCAACCTCAGTTTGCACAAGTGGCAGCTTCTGAACTGTCTTCAAGGGCAGCCCCACGCAGGGTGCATTCCAGTAATCTAATCTGGGGATTACCTGAGCATGGGAGGCGGAAACCAGGTTCTCCCTGGTCTCAGGTTCTCCTTGGCTTTTGATTCAGGTATCATTCACACCCCATAAAGTCTGGCTCCATCCACCTTTATGGCCACAACTCCCATGCTGTTTTTCCTCTGCCACAGTTCCAGCACAGCTCAAGTTATGCTCCAACACTTTTATCCAATGTGTTTGCTTCCATACTCCTCCATGGGCTCATGCACACAAATGCCTCCCCATCTGGATTTGGAGTGGAGCAGACAGTCCCGCGCTCCCACCTGCTTGCTCTCAAACAATGAAATAAGAGAGGGTGGCCCCAGGGTGGCCCCTAACCTATCTCCTTGCATGTTACCGTCAGATAATATTTTATTTCACCACACAAGTCCTTATTGTTATTATTTATCTCCTATATGGCCCTGCAGGCTCTCTGGGCCTTCTACAGACAAGCAGGCACGGTAATA
Organism: Varanus salvator macromaculatus; assembly: GCA_023646645.1. NCBI lineage: Eukaryota > Metazoa > Chordata > Lepidosauria > Squamata > Varanidae > Varanus > Varanus salvator. The sequence continues at coordinate 1,618,470 of JAIXND010000757.1, forward strand.
ACTGTGTAAATTATGAAGCGAAAATCCAGGGCTCTCCGATGTCCATGGAAATGGCTTCTTTTGCTCGCTTTCGATGTTTATTCCAGATCTCTCCCCTTCCTAGCCTCCTGCGTTCGCACTTGCTCCACCTAAGTCAATGCTAATACTTCCCATCAGTCCAGCATTATTTCCCTCTCCGGCCCTTTTTATCAAACTCTTGCAATAAGCCCACAGATATGTGGTCTGCGCTTTAATCTCACACTTCAGGGGAACCCCTGAGACGGCGTAATGGTGGATGCAACGCAACAGAAATCTGTGCGGCGATAATTGCACGGAATGCGCCCTAAGAAGTGTGTTGGACAAATACGCCGAGGCAACTAAACGAACACTTTCTTGCAGTGATTGTGCACATACTGCAGCTTCCCCACGGACAAAAGGGGGCTGACGGGGAGCATTGCAAAGCAGGCCGAGGTGGATCAGACACTGGGCAGATCGTTTGAGGGCATAATCCTTGGGGGGAAAGGGGGACCCTCCAGCTAGGGATCTACAGGCATAGTGAAATCTGTTCTGTGTTTCAGGGATTGCCAGGCACCTTTCGTTCAATAACTCGCTCAAGGAAGGAATCGAACTTTGCAAACTTTCTCATTTGCACATTCTCGAATTCCTGAAAATGGACAAACCCCCATGAGTTTGCCCTGAGTGTATTCGCATGTGTTAACCTATGGGGAAATGTACATTTTAGTCAGGGTTTAAAAACAAAAAAAAAACCCTTTCTACAACTAGATTTGCATAAAATTATGGAAAAATAAGCAAGCTGTAAGACTCTAGAATCTGGGTGATTTGGAAAAAGGTGATCTATCATGTTGCAGACATACCATGAGAAGGCAAGACTCTGGAGAAGACAGTCATGCTAGGGAAAGTCAAAGGGAGCAGAAAAGGAAGACCAGATATAGAAACAGAGTGAGTCAGAAGGGTCTCCCGGGCCATCTAGTCTGACCCCCGGCACCAGCCGGCTCCGCTCACGACATGCCCACCATGCGCATGTCCAGCCTATCCTTGAACACCTTGAATATGTAATGGATGGACTCCATAAAGGAAGCCACAGACATGAACTGAGAAAAGCTGAGCCGGGCTGTCATAAACAGGATGTTTGGGGGGGCTTTCAGTCGCCAGATTAAGACATGACTTGATGGCACATAACGACAGCGACAACAACTATGGGACACACAGGCCTGTTTCTTAAAAATCTAAATGTATTTGGACCCACTGTGAATTTCTCCAACATCCCTGCTTTGGATTTTAAAATAGGAATATGTGGGCTTTCTTCTGTGATGTGAATGGGGCCCATACTGAGCTGGTATAAGAGTATATGTCCATCTATTTATATATTTACCAAATGTACAGTCATTGTTTTCCACCAAACAATTATACTCAAGGTGGCTAACAATAATATCAAGGCTGGGGAAAAAATCTCGATTGAAACAATCCAACGTCAACAAATAAATTAAAAGCGCAATCACGTCGAAGTAAGTAGCATCCAACCCTAAAGCTTCAGCCAAAAAAAAAAGCAGCTTCCATTTCAAAGGTTGCCCTGAAGAAAGAAATGCTTGGATGCCAATGGAAGAACGACAGTGAGAGAGCCCAGCCAGCTGCCCTGTGCAGGGAATTCCCGACTCGGAAGGCCCTTCTCCACCCTGATCCCAGAGAATAAGGCGAGCTTCTTCTCCAGTAAACGGCCTGATAGCAATCATTATTCTATCCCGCCTTCCTCTGATTTCATTTTATTTTTTCCACTTCACGTTCAACATTTGTGGCTACAAGGCACCACGGGTTTGGTGAGTCTGCACACACGAGCCTACGTGTGTTTGTTTTTTGAAGATTTTAAAGCTATCTTGAGTGCCCTGTTTTGGCAGAAAGGCAGGGTGCAAATAAGATCTGTCCATCTATCTACACTTCCACAGATCTCTAGGAATCCCTCTTTCCAAGCAGTGCTTTTCCACACCCTTCCCGGCCACTGCAGTCTGCACTCCAACCTCCCCAAGGAAAGGATAGGGAGGAAGGAAAGGGGGCTGGTGGGCAGGAAGGGGGAAAGAATCGTCATGTGCCGAATGCCAGCCAGGGGCATTGCAAGAGAGTTGGGTGAGCTCAAAGGCTCCTCCAACATGAAGTGCCAGGTGCCTAGTCCATATGGAATCATCTGGCCATAGTTCTGCCCTGCTGTCTTTGGTGTGACTCCCGATGAAGAAAAGCAAGTCTTATCATCATCTTCATGTTACATTTATATTCTGCTTCTTCCTTCAAGGAGCCCAAGACAAGATCCACGATCCTCCTCCTGTATTTTAGCTATTTTATCCTCGCAACGAGCCTGTGAAGAAGGTCAGCCAGAGGTTTAGTGACTGGTCCAAAGTCACCGCATGAGCTTCATGGCCAAGTAGGAGCCAGTATCCAGGTCTCCCCAATACAATGCTCTAACCACTGCACCACATTGACTCTCCAGAATTCCGTCTTCCTTTCCAGCCAATTCTTCCTGACTTTTCCTCTGGGATTTCAGTGGTCTCTCCCCCTCATAAGGAATGTTGCCCCTGGAAAAGTTTCAATTCCTTTCTTTTCTTCTTTTTTTATCACTCGCAGCCTTCTGTGTTAAATAGCTCCCATATGCAACATTTCAAAAGTTGTATCCCCACATCTGTGCGGAACGATCAACTATCCCCAGGATACTAAGGGTTAGGGGAGATGGATGCGTGGAGAAGGCGGAGGACGAAGGCAGGAAATCTTGCGTATTGCGTTGCGCGTTTGGCTGCTTTCTCGCTGCGTACAACCTTGGGCAAGTCTCTCCTAGCACTTCATCAGATTAGTTTCCTTTAATTCCTTTACAAAGGGAAGGATATATATCTACTCCAGGAGATGACAGATTCAGACTCAGTTTTCCTGGTTGGGATCTTGATTTATACGCTGACACTAAATGTCTTGTTACAGCACATGTTGGAAGCAGCAGCTACCAGTTCCCACCATGTGACAGAGCGATGCGGTTTCTGACGCCTGTTGCCCTCGTTTCCGGCTGCTAGAACACATTAAAGTGCAATGCTTTTAAAAATGTATGGGAAACATACTACGTCCTAATGTTACTTTCCCGCTTGGAGAATTGTTTTCTTGCTTGCTTGCTAGGGGCAAAGAGACGGAGCAGGGAAGAAAGACATTCAAGTCTCACATCTGCCAAAAAAGTTACTTGGTGGCCTTAGGCATGCGAGGGCTGTCTTGGCCTTGGCCTTCTCTCTGCACATCTGCAGCGCAGAGACCTGATGTACAGGGCGTCCCATATGGATGGCAATGGAGAGAGTGCCTGATCTGTTCTTTAAAAACTCCATGGAAGGCCGAGCTCCAAGGTAGGTAGGCCAGCGAGGTGGGTTAGGCCGAGAGTCCATCGCTCGCCGAACGTCACCCAGTGGGCTTCACAGCCAAGTGGAAACTACAGCCCAGCTCTCCTAAATCCCAACATGATGCTCTAACCACTAGGCCATACTGGCTGTATGGCATTGGCTATCCAGCCGCTTTCCGCACATTTAAGGCCCTCCAGATGTGTTGGGCTAGGACTCCCATCACCCCCAGCCAATAAGACACTGCTGGCTGGAGAGGATGGCTGTTGCAATGGGACACCTCCAGATGACCCCGGTTAGGGGACGGGTCCCATTTCGGCTTCTGCTGCCCTGCTGTGTGGACCAGGCAAGAGTCTCACAGGGCCGCCAGCTCCAGGGCTTCTCCAGATGTCTCAAAGAGCATCTTTCTCTGCCGCCCTGCTAGTTGCTCGCCTGCTGCTGTTTCCCTGGTAAAGATGTCGTAGACTAAATTAGAGACACAGCTTGCCAAAATATTTAACAACACGGGGCATGTCTTGGCAGAACTCCAGGCTCTTTTGCTTTTCCTTTTGAAAGGGGGAGGGATGGCTGGGTTTGCAAGCTGCTGCCACTACGATCCGGGCAACCAAGGAAGTAAAGAGAGACCGCACGACCACGGACAGCCAGAAAGGATGGCTGAAGCCACCACGCAACAAAGTGGCATTTAGATACTTGCTTCCTTACCAAATTCCTGTATTTATTAATCACATCTTTGCTAGGGTCAAGCTGACGGACAAGTGTGTACAGAACTGCCAATTGCAAAGCAAAAATAAAACCGCGATGAGAGGACAAACATACATTTCATGGGTACTCCCGGAAGTCCACGCCAAAAACTGGAGGACGAGCCCCATTGAGACTTCAGAGGCTCTCGCAGGATGGAAGCAGAGCCCACGCCCCTGGAGACAACCGGCTCATCTGTGCCATTTTTACTGGAAAATTATACCCAAGATATACATTAAACAATGCATCATGTAACATTTTGGTGTAGCTGAGATACCAAAACACACGTGCAATGAGTCTATAAAAGCCTTTCCTATTGACTCGGGACACCAATCCCACGGTCTCCCAACAATAATTGGATTTCACGCACACTGAGGGTTGCTGACCTGGTCCTCCAAAGCACAGCCTCAAGGTCATACCTGGGGCTCAGAAGGAGGGGAGATGAGCATGCCAGGTAGAGGGGAAGAGGCTGGGCTACAGAGCTGAGTCTCCTCTGATCAGCACCCCATCCTCCTTGCTTCCCCTCTGCCAGATATAAACCTAGATGGCCAAAAAGGGCCACCTAGATAAAGCACGAGGTGTGGGGCACCTTTCAGGCAGGTGCATAAGCTTCTGAGACTTGAGGCTTATGCGTGTCCACCATGAAGGAGACAGGACTGCACCCTTTATGTCCATACCTAATGCACGAGTTTACATTAACCAACGAACAACAGTTCATTTTCTGAACACAGTTATGTTACATCTCAAACTTTCAGTAATAATCTTAATGCTATGCTATATTCTTCAATAGCTAAGTAATTCATATTCATTCCAGTTAATGATAAAAGATAATAAGGGTACGTAAGATCTTGAAATGTATCATTCCAGAATGTAATGAACACCATCCATTTTCTGTGAATCTCTTCTCAAATATCTGGTTTCCTCTTATGTGTAAGCAGTAAGTTAGTTTTACTGTGGAAACAGTGCTCCAAATTCTGAAAATCCAGTCCAATAAAGGGAGGAGCAACAGACACCCCCAAAAGGCGGTTATAGGCATTTTTGAAGCCATGTAAATTAGGGCACAGTGCTACTTAAATTTATTCAGAAAAAGCCTACAAAAGAATTAGGCCTTTTTTCTGTTAAACTTGCATAACAGTGTGCCCTTAATGACCGTTTCTACATCGCTGCTGCAGAATCTTAAAAAAATAAAAATGAGGAGACTCTCTACGGATCAGTATGCAGAGTTACTAGCTAAAGATAAAATTTAATAAGATGCCAGTAAGGTTTAGGGTTTTTCCACAGTCTCAAAGTGTAGGCAGATAATTCTCTCTCTTTTGTCCAATCTCTCCAGAAGTGTTACAGGCATGCTGGACTTCAAGTCCACGGTCTGAATTTCCCTAGAAAGAACCTTCCCTTCCTGTAGCCCCCTGTGCCCCTCCGGCCTGAGATCTGTTGGTGATTGGCTGGAGTTCTCTCGTTTCCCCTCTTCAAAAAGGATGGATGTTTCTCCTAAGAGTGAGTTACCAGCAGTAAGAGCCACAAAATAAACTGCACAGGGGTACTGGTTTTTGACCGGCCTCTTTTCCTTTTGGCCTTGCCCTCTCCAGGAGCTTCTTTGACACTGACGGCAGGCCTGGACTGGAGGAGGTCCAAGGTCCCATTCTAGCAAGTGTTGACTGGTGGCCCTGCTCCTTCTCCAAGGAGCTCGCGCTCAAGCTGGCTTGCAAAGTTCTTTCTCCACCCCAGAAACCCTTTGAGGCAGGTTAGGTGGGCAGAGGGCAAGAGAGGCGGCTTGGCCCAAGCAGGGGCATGACCCTTGACTCCCCAGTTGTCTGCCATGCCACAGTGGCAGGGTGAAAGGGCCTCCCCTGGCTGAACTGGGAGGGTCCCTGGGACCGCCTTGGCGTGCACTTGTCGTCCAGGTAGGCAAAGCGCACATGACCTTGACTTGGCTTCATGTGGCCTTCAGCCTAAATTGAAAAGCCTTCTCCAGTTGGAAGGAACAACAAGTCTTGGAGCTGGCACGGTTTGGGCCTCCATGGCAGCCCACCACACAGAAAGGAAGAGGAGAGGAGGAGCAGAAGGAGAGAGAAAAGGGGTGACCTCACGTTTTGGCCCATGCCAACCATGGCACGCCACATTTCAAATTCTTAACCTCAGCCATTGCAAAAGATAAGGGCTTCCGCCACCAGTAACCAGCAAAACACCAGAAAACCGAGTTTATTTGCATGGACACAGAGTTTTCAAGTGCGGACACTATGAAGGTGGTGATACAGCGTGGTGTTCTCACAGTCCTGGCCTCTGTAAGAGATGGAAAGTGCTCCAGAAATATAAGGGCCCAAGGAAGTAAGTGTAGGTAGCCACGCTCCCCAAGCCATAAAGAGCAGCCATCCCAAACGGGTGCCTTCCACATGTGTTGACCTTCATCATGTGAAGGTGCCGTCCAAAACATCTGGATTGCACCAGGTTGGAGAAGGATGACTGTAGCTTGGGCTTGGATGCTTCCAAGGCCTTGCAAATAGGACAAGACATGATAGGAAGGAGTCCTGATGGCCCATTCCTTTGATGGAAAGTAAAGCAACCCAGCGCGGAGTGTATTACAGGCATCCATGCGAGAGACTATCAAAGCGTGGGAGACAACGGAAAATGAACTCTAGAAAGAATGCTGCTTCCCCTCTAATCTCCGCCCAACTCATCTGTTCCTACCCACAATGTTTTCTTCCTTTCGCATTTCACAGTCTGCACCACGCCTGTGGCTAGAGAAAGTATAGGCATCCATCTGATTTTGGAAACTCTCTGGTATGCAGCTGTAATCCATGCACTGACATGTTTCTTCTGCAGAGGAGAAGGTGCTTCGTGCTCCTCTTTGCTTGGCGTCTCAGATCCTCAAGAGGGCAAACCTGGAGCCAGAGATTGCCTCCAATTATAGGCTGGCGGCCAACATCCCGTTCTTGGGCAAGGTGCTTGAGTGGGTGGTGGCCAGGCGACTGCAGGCTCTCTTGGAGGAAACTGATCGGCTGGACCCATTTCAGCCTGGATTCAGACCTGGCTATGGGACTGAAACTGCCTTGGTCGCCCTGTATGTTGACCTGTGCAGGGAGAGGGACAGGGGGAGTGTGTCCCTGTTGGTTCTCCTGGACCTCTCAGCAGCTTTCGATACCATCGACCATGGCATCCCTCTGGATCAGCTGGCCGGGTGGCGGGTTCAAGGCACTGCTCTGCAGTGCTTCAGCTCCTGCTTGACAGGCCGATTCCAGAAGGTGGTGCTGGGGGACTATGGCTCTGCGCCATGGCAGCTTTGCCATGGAGTTCCGCAGGGTTCTATTTTGTCCCCCATGCTGTTTAACATCTACATGAGAGGAGAGGTCATCTGGGGGTCTGGGCTGAGGAGTCACCAGTATGCTGATGACCCCCAGCTCTACCTCTCTTTTACCTCTGATCCAGGTGAGGCAGTGGCTGTCCTTAACCAGTGTCTGGGTGGAGAGATAGGCTGGATGAGGGCCAATAGACTGAGGCTCAATCCAGACAAGACGGGGGTCCTGTTGGTGGGTGGCTCATCTCTTCAGGTGAGTGACCCTTGCCCTTAAGGGACAGGGTGCATGGTCTGGGAGCATTTTTCTCTCCAGAGTTGCCCTTGGAGTGCCAGGTGACTTCTGTGGCAAGGAGCGCTTTCCTTCAGCTTTGGGTGATCCACCATCTATGCCTTTACTTGGATGAGCAGAGCCTGGCAACAGTGGCCCATGCTCTGGTAACCTCATGATCGGACTACTGCAGCTTGCTCTGTGTGGGACTGCCCTTGAAGATGGTCCGGATACTTCAATTGGTTCAGAACAGAGCAGCCAGGTTGCTAGCAGGGATCGGCAGATAGACGCGCTGCTCCTGTACCACCTGTACAGGCTTCCAATTGAAGTCCGGGCCCAATTTAAGGTGCTAGTGATGACATACAAAGCCCTAAATAGCTTCGGACATGGGCATTTGAAGGAGCACCTCCTTCTACATATACCTGCCTGGCCTCTAAGATGTGGAATACGGTCCTTGTTCAGGAGCCCTCTTTGAAGGAGATCAGAATAATGGCTACCTGGAGAAGGGCCTTCTCTGTGGTGGCACCCCAGCTCTGGAATGGGATCCCCAGAGAGGTGCACCTGGCACTGACGCTTTTTTCATTTTGGTGCCAGGCCAAAACCTTTTTATTTTCCTGGCATTTTAAAAGTTAGTATTGGTTTTAATGTTGATTTTATATATTATTGCGATGCTGTGTCTTATTTATTTATGTTATCACCACCCTAAGACACTGTAAAGTGCAGAATCCAAAAATTTAAAATAAATAAATAAATTTGGGGTGTGAATAGGGATAGGGCCAAATTTTGTTCATTTGCATTTTAATTTCATTTAATGCTAACTTAGCCAACATCTCATTTTTGAACCTTTCTGTCAACTGGAACTTAATTATCCTTCAAAATCCAGATTTCTCTGAATTCTGCAATGGATATCTCAAAAGAAAATGCATATCAGATACATAGAATGGAGAAATAAGGTTCAAAATACAATATAAGGAAAAGTGTTTGCAAAAAGGAATGAGTATTTTTGGTAAAAAGGCAGGGAAACATGCATGCATTAGGAGAAAATGCATATGAATTTTCACGTAAACATTTCTATATAATTGTCAATGTTCGCGATGAACAAAACTTAAGATCAGAAAAATAAAAACTCAAGAAAACCTGAAATGGATCTGTTCATCTCCTAGGTAAGCATATGGTACAAATTTCGATTCGGTTCAGTTTAGACAAGAAGTTAGCAAGTTTCGTGTAATTCTCCATGTTCAGAACAAGAAGCATTTGAGAACAGATGTTCAAATGTGGGAGAAACCAAAATGGACGGATTAATCCATCCAGGTGCAGAATTTTGAGTACTTCACTCTTAATTCCTGTATTCAGTCTGCCACCCCCTTTTTCAATAAGATCTTCACCGTGCACAGCCAGGTGGCGTGTAGTTACATCCTGGTCCTCTCCATGCTGAAACAGACGCACCTACTGCGTTCGTCTGTTGCAGGTGGGTGAGAAATTTGCTTCCATTTGATTTGGATAAGAATAGACCAAAGTTCATTGCATCTGTGGGGAGGGAACTTGAGATTTAAAACATTCAGACCCAGGAAAAACTGAAACTGTCTGTTCGTTTTGGCCCAGTTTGGCCCATCCCTATGTATCAATGTGAAGATATGTTCACTTGAAACAAGCAGAATTATAAATTAGTGCTAAGGAAGTGATCTTAGGCTTATGCGCATGGGGCGGCATACAAGTATCCCAGACAAATAATAATAAATAAATCTTGTCTGGCTGGAGGTCAATGAAGGGAACTGGATGTGGAAGGAGGAGCCTGGAAGCGTGCCATCAACATTCACCCCGGGAAACAAACAGCACAGGGCCACAAGTCACCTGGACACAGGCCGCCCGCACTAGGGAGGAACAGACTGTATTTATTATTTCTTATGTAAAAGGTAGTGATTATTTCCAAATAGGTATTTACATAAGTAAATGTGCACATGCAATTTTATGCAAATCTCTATTCATTTTTGTCCTCTTGCTGATGCATTTCCTCTCACTGATGACACAGGAGTAGCTACCCTATTATTAAACTTGCTGTTTTGCTGAGATGACACGAGAAGGCGGACCTCATACAATCATAGAATCATCGAATATTAGAGCTGGAAGGGGCCAGAGGGCCATTGGGTTCAACCTCCTGCTCAGCGCAGGACTCCAGGTCAAACCATCCCCGTCAGATGGCTGTCCAGTTGCATCCTGATTGCCTCTACTGTGGGAGAGCCCACAAACACCCTAGGCCTTGCGTCCCATTGCTGTACTGCTCTTTCTTCCTAGCTAGCTAGAATCCGGCTTCCTGTCACTTAAGTCTGTTATTCCTTGCACTGCACTCTGGGATGATGGAGAAGAGATCTCCTTCCTGTTTGTGACAGCTTTTCAAGTATTTGCAGAGTCCTATCGTGTCCCCCTCAGTCTTCTCTTCTAAACATGCCCAGTTCTTTCAAGCTCTCTTCACCGGACTTTGCTTCTTGTCCCTTGTTGCCTTCCTCTGAACTGTTTTCAGCTTGTCTGCCTCTTTCTTAAACTGTACTGCCCAAAACTGGACTCAGTAGTCCAGATGCAGCCTGTCCAGTGCGGAGTGAAGGGAAACTAGTATTTCACCTGATCTGCAAATGCTACTTGTATTAATGCAGTCCAAAATAGCATTTGCCCTTTTTGCAACCACATCACATTGTTGGCTCATATTCAGCTTGTGCTCTACAACAACTCCAAGATCCTTCTCCCCTGCAGTATTTTTGAGCTAAGTATTTCCCATTTTGTAACTGTGCATTTGGTTCCCTTTTCCAATGTGCAGAACTTGGCATTTGTCTCTATCGAATTTGGTCCTGTTGTTTTCAGCTCAGTGCTCCAACCTATTAAGATCACCTTGAATCTTCTTTCTGTCTTCCAGGGTATTAGCTATTCCAGCCAGTTTGGCAGGCATGTCATGAGCAGAGCCGGCTGGAGACAGGGTCAGACTAGATGGCCCGGGAGACCCCTTCTGACTCACTCTGTTTCTATGTTCTATGTCTCATCTGCAAATTTGATAAGTATTCCCTGCATTTCCTCATCAAAATAATTAATAGAAATGTTGAGGAGCACCAGACCCAGAACTGAACCCTGCAGTACCCCACTTGTTACCTCTCTCCAGTGTGAGAAGTTGCCTTTGGCGAGCACCGTTTGAGTCCATTTCTATCTTTTTCCTTTTTTGAATAAATTTTATTCTTAATATATAACTAACAAAAAAAAACCCTAAAAAGCATCAATCATCAATAACATCAGACCTACTGGATCAGCCCCCCACATTTTTTCTTTTTATGTTAAACTATAAACATATATAAGTCCATGCGCAGTCCCGTTTCTCTAGCCAATGATAAAAAGAGTCCCAAGTTTGATAGAAGCCTGTATCTTCTTTCTCCTTCCGAGACAAAGTCAATCTGTCCATTTTGGCACAGTCCAAGATCTTTTTTAGAATCAGTTCGTCGGTAGGTGGCTCTTCACTCTTCCAGTGTTGGGCAAATGCGATCCTCGCCGCAGTGGTTGCGTGTAGAGCCAAATACATTGCTTGTTCGTTTGAGTCCATTTCTGCAGCACCTGTGGATCCACCTGACAGCTCTTCCATCCAGCCCACTTATAGCTACCGTATTTTTTGCTCTATAAGACGCCCTTTCCCCTCCCCCCAAAAGTAAGGGGAAATGTCTGTGAGTCTTATAGAGCGAATATGTGTGCGCAGTAAGTCTGTCAGATGTGCAGCCCATGGGGAAGTGATGGGGAATGTGCCTGTGATGATGTGCCCATTTGATTCAGAATATTTTTTTTCTTGTTTTCCTCCTCTAAAAACTAGGTGCGTCTTATGGTCAGGTGCATCTTATAGAGCAAAAAATACGGTAGTTTGCTAATCAGGATATCACAGGGCCTTTGTCAGGCTGGCAGAGTTTACAGTAGCGGTTGCATAATGCACAGAAAAGGGATCCTAAATCCTACATTGTAATTTCTTGTGCTCTTTCTATATATTTTACCAGTATCTATAACTTCTCCATATTGTTCCTAGTTATACATTTCAGCAATGCTTATTATGACCAGGGCTTTTTTTTGTCATAGAACACAACACAACAGTGTTCCTGCACCGTTTTTCGATGGATTTTTCCACATGAATTTGAATCGCCCTGTCGGGCGTAGCAGGTTGGCGGCAAAATCATTAAAATGGTGCATGTGGGCTGCTTGTGTGTCCACGCTGGTTGTGATGGCGCTGCTCGGCTTGTGGCGCTGCTCGGCTTGTGATTGGCCATGTGGTCGCGCACTGAGTGCTTACTGCAGGTGGCAACCATTATGTTTCATTACACAGTGCTGGTGTGTGTAGAGTGACTGGCTGTGTGCAAAAGGTAAACAATTTCTTTATTTTAAAAAAACGTTGGTGAATTGAAAATCTTTTTTAAATTTTTAGTGTAAAAGTGTGACCCCAAATTTTAAAATGAAAAAAACATTAGTAATTCTCAACCACCGGTCCTGCTAATAAAAAGGCCAGAATATTAAGAACTGAATATATAATTTTTTAAATAAAAGATTAACAAGATGTGAGTTCCGGCACCTTTTTTTTTTTTTTTTTACAAAAAAAGCGCTGATTATGACCTCCAACTAAGGAAGTTACCGGCATGAAAGTTATTAATATTTCTAATGCACAACTCTCACCCCAGGACTTAAGCACTGATTTTTGCTATTTGGAATTTGGATTTCCATTTCCATATTTCAATTTTAAGCTATGTAGGCCTTTTAAAAATTATTTTCTTTTTGGGATACTCTGCATCCTTTGAAATGTGCTTGGGAAGGAAATCCAACTTGAGTTGGAATGAGAGGTGAATTTTATCCCTAGTCCCTGGTTCTTGAAACTTGTATCAGATTTCTCATAAATACCCAATATTCATTAGAAATACAATTGCTCAATTGTTTGAGCTGTTTTCATTATTATGCACAGTTTTTCCATTTCAGCTGAACAGTCAAAGTGTGCATTTCCAGTGGGGAAAACGTGCATTTTAAAAAAATGATCCCAAAACACCCACTTCCTCTTCATCATACAGTCACAAGCACTTTAAAAAGTGAATATTTTAATTTTTTATTTTTTTAGTGTGAACGAGAGTTCAAGATTTGGCGAGTATTTGGGGAAGATATGCACCCATGTTCGCATTCACAGTCACATTTTTATGATTTGCAAACATAAATTAAATACTCAGACCAGCCTAAGTGGGACTCACTTGTGAATAAACTTGCATAGGATTGCACATTTTAAGCCCCAAATGTCAGCTCTGCGCATGGTGGTCCTCATTGAAAACGGTAACTTTAGAACTCTGAAAATTTGCTGGATTTGTAACCTTTCTGCAGACGCCCGTTTCTGCTGCAACTCCGCCTGAGCATGCCTCGGGGGAAAGGTAAGCCATGCTATCTCCTCTTCCAAGCGATGCCTTTCTCCTCTTGCGTGATTCCGGGGGCTCCAGCAGCTGCAAGAACCCTTTGAAGTGAAACTGGAGGTGCAGAGTGTCATTGGAGGTGAGGCTTCCCGCCGGCTCGACCGTCCGCCTCAGGATGGTCCCCTGCTCTTGTTATGGCAAGGCCAGCTGGGTGCCGAACGTGTCCTTGTATATCAGCAGCCGCAGCACGAGTGTGGGCAGCGATCAGCTATGCCTGCCACCCGCCCCCTTGCGCTGCACCCTCCTCCTCACGGCCCCGGAGCCTGTGGACAGGCCCACAAAGGGAAACAGATGTGCATGCAGAGAGACGCCGCTCTGTCCTCGTATCAAACGAGGAAATACAACCCTGGCTTCTTGGCAGCACGCCATGGACGGACCGGTCTCTGGCCCGTGGGCATGTGTGCGCACGTTGTACTCCCGCCTTGTTGCAGGAAGGGCTGTGTGTCAGTTGTCCGTTCTGCGGGGATCCCAGTGCGTCCCAGCAGAGGCGCTGGGAATGCAGCACCGTTTCATGGGGGCGAGTGAAGTCTTCCTGAGAATTGGGTGGGTCACAGTGATACCTTTGGGGCTCTGATTCCTCCCCCACAGCCCAGCAAAGGAACTGGCCGTCTCACTTGCTCAGATAACACTGGGGCAGAGGGTGTGGGCTTGGGTGGACTCCGAGGGATGGTGGAGGACAGGAGGAATGTTGTCCATGGGATCGTGATGGGTCGTGCACGACTTTGCGACTAGCAACAACAAAGAGATGGATGGCTAAGGACTGGCCAAGTAAGTCATTATGCTGCCCGATATGGAATTGACTAATTAATTAGTTATCTCACATCTCACCATGTGGAAACCATCTTCCCAAATGACAAATAACGTGCTTCTTGCTTCACTCACTTTATAATGCAAACATGCAGCTGACACAGGTTTGGATCCAAACTTTGCCATACTTAAGTAGCCCTGTTTCAGTGGGAATTAAGTCCTCATCACCAACACGCACATGACTAAGTAAGGTTCCAGCCTAATTATCCAGAACACATCTTTACATCGCAAGTACCTCCTTTCCATTATTTTCATTCCCCCTTTTCCTCCTGAAGTTTATATGCCTCTTCCTGCAGCTCATTTAGCCTCACGAAACCCCTGTGTGACTGGTTAGGCTGAGGTTAGGTCAGGAGGTTAGGCTGAGGATTGCATTAAATGCTGCACGTGTCCACGGAGCCAGTCTGCACAGGGTCCACCATGAATGTGGGGGATGGAGCTGACCCTTTCCACTCAGCCCCTTTACCTAATTTAAATTCCCACAGGAACACCTGGGGATTATCTGCTGGCAGTGAAGAAGTTTCCACTGATCCAAGGATGCTGTGAGGAACTTGGTGGCCCTTTCCCCTGGGAATGTGTTCCACCAAGCCTGCAGCAACACTGCCGGGTACCAGTTTGCTTTGGGGAACAATTCAAAGCATTGCTGATTGCCTTCTCTGCCCCACATGGTTCCCAGTATCAGGCTACTTTAGGAGGTGCCTCCTTCCATGTCAAGCAGCCGTATACCGAAGACCAGGAGAGCCGCTTCCCTTCCCTCCAGGAGTAAAAACACTTTTGAGTGAGACAACAAGAGCGAGGGATCTTCTTGGTGGTGGCACCCAGAATATGGATGCCCCATGAAATCCATTTTGCTGCCTCCTTCACTGATTGAAGGGGGCTGTTTGATTTTGGCTGGGTTTTGTTGCATGTGGCAGGTGTTTTTCAGGTTTAGTATCATGTTTCACTGGGCCTCCATGGCTCATTGTTTTTTTAAAACATTGTGCCAATCAAACGCCATAAACCACCCCAAGTAAGTCTTTTGCCCCAGAAGGGCAAGATACCACCATTTTCATCAATACATGAGATCAGTGTTTGTTTCTTTGTGGTGTTTTATCAATGCACAACTATTCCAAGTGGGGAAAATGCAGAAGACCTGAAGGAATTAAGAGCTCTGGCAGGCACACAGCAAATGCTCGAGAACCAATTGTAGGACTTCGCCTACGTAGAGAAGAACGCAAGAGGCAAGGAATGCAGGCAGCACCAAGAATGTCATTGGCACCATCCAGCCCATGTTATTCCATTACTCAACTATTTTAGAGGCGTTCAGCCACAGGGGAGTAGCAATAAACACCACTCCAGCACTATCTGAATTGGGCCGATGTTGGGCAGGAACAGTGTCAACACCAGGTTTTCCTGCTCCCTTCTGTCATTCCTAATTTTAGAGCTACCATGCATCTTGCAACTCTTCTTCTCGCCTCCTGCCACATCCAAGCGACGACATCAGAAGGTCCAGAGCCAAGCATAATCAATCACCCCTTTCCACCACCGCCTCCCTGTCTCTTTGATACGCATCAAGGCATTTGCAAGAAGGGTAATTTGGGTTGTGCTGGCCTGAAACGCAAACAATCCATCCTTTCTATAAATTGCCGGCCTCCGCTAGCCCTTGCCAGACACAGAGAAGAACAGAGCAGTGGATGAAAAACTATGCAGTGCACAAACAACAGAGCTAAGCTGTAATCAAGAGTGCCTCTTCCAAACAACCCACAGAAATGCCTCCCCCCACAAAGAAAGGTGCTCTGAACATCTCCCCAAATCTCCCACTCATTGAGACGCTGCCTCAGGACACAGGCAAAGCAAAAGCAAAACAAACATTCTTGGAGAAGCTTGCAGTATTATTCCCAGATCTGAGCTGCAAACTAGGACACAGAAACAAAACAAAGGGAAAAGCAAATGAACGAACCAACATGTTGATGCTCTCGCAAAGCATAATAGCTGGAACAAAGCTGTCTGTAATTACAGGAACAACAGAGCCATAAAAGTTTGGGGAGTGGGGTGGGGGGGGGGACAAATAATTGCACAGGGGCCAGGGGGAATTCAAGTACACAGTACTTCTCAGACAAGACCCAATGAAATCAACCTCTTTTTGATGTTTGCAAGGCCGCCTTTTCCCTAGATGCAGAAATGCCTCTCCTAAGATTGAACTCTCTGTCTGTGTATGAGATAAGCGCACTGTCTCGTCCTTGTATTTGCCTTGCAACATTAATACGGGGGCAAGGAGAACTGCAGAGAGAAGGAGGGAGCACTTAACTCTTCTCTGGCCTGCTAATGTTTCCCTAATTTCCTTCCCCATTGGGGTCTTGAGGCCACAAATGAGTTGGGATAGGGAGGAATTGCTGCGGATGCCAGAGAAGAGTTCAGCTTTCTATGAATTTGACCTGTGGAAGCTGCAGCAGAGTGATTTCTTCTAAGCCACACGGATTCTACCGACCTGCGGATAAGTTTTTCACTTGGGTGGGCTGTGCAAATTTGCATCTGTGCAACAGCACAGCTGCAACAAAATTCTCCCAAGTTCCTTTAAAAAATCCAATTCTGTCAATGGGCTGACAATGGAACGAAAGATGTCTGGCGAGCCGCCACGTGTGACAGGGATGGATTTAACTAAAGCTGTGCATCCCCAGCATTGGAAGAGGACAATTCCCACATTCCAGTATTCATTCAAGGAACACTCACAGCCCGGCAGGCATGGTTTTTCCAACCAGCCTGGCTGGATTTTTGATCCTGGAACTAATTGTCAGTATTTTTTCCCAAATGCTAGAATGTTAGGCTGCCTCCCAGAACATTTGAAGAAAGGCTGGGGAATTTGGAGTGCAACGGGAGAGTTTGCACATGAGTGCTCATGCTTCGTGATGGCAAAAGAAGGCGGGGACGGCAGAGGAGGAGGTGGGTAGATGGAGTCACTGAAGCAGTCGGCGTGGGCTTAGGTGGACTCCGGGGGATGGTGGAGGCAGGAAGGCCTGGTCCAACTCTTCATAACCCCATGGGCAACACTCCTCCAGGCCTTCCTGCCTCCACCATCCCCCAGAGTCCACCTAAGCTCACACTGACTGCTTCAGGGACTCCATCCAGCCACCTCATCCTTTGCCATCCCCGTCTTCTTTTGCCATCTATTGTTCCCAGCATTAGACTCTTCTCCAGGGAGTCCCTCCTTCTCATTAGGCAGCCAAAGTATTTGAGCTTCATCTTCAGTATCTGGCCTTCTAAACAGCAGTCGGGGTTGATTTCCTTTAGGTTTGACTGGTTTGCAGTCCAAGGGACTCTCAGGAGTTGTTGCCATTTCCAACACATTTAGGGCACAATCTTATACATGCTTAGACTGAAAAAGGACCTACAATTCGACTAGGAGATGCTGAGAGTTTTATTATCCCCACTATTACCATTACATCACATGTATACTCCTCCTTTCTTTCTCTTGCAAGGACTCCAAGGTGGCTTACAAGCTGTTCCTTGTCTCCATTTTATTCACACAACAACGATCCAGTAAGGCAGGTTAGGCTGAGAGTCATGACTGGTTCCAGGTTACCCTGTGAGACTAGAACCCACTAGACCTCATGAGAGCCATTGTGGTGTTGTGGTTAAGAGCATGGGACTGGGACACAGACTATCCAGGTTCTAGTCCCCACTCAACCATGGAGACAGCCAACTGGGTGACTTTGGGCCAGTCACAGACTCTCAGCCCAACCTACCTCACAGGGAGATGTAAGCTGCTTTGAGTTCTTTGTAAGAGAAAAGGTGAGATAAAAATCAAATGAATAAATAAACTCAGATCTGAGCTTCAGCCCAACACTCCAACAACTACACCGCTCTGGCTCTGAGGACAGAAGAGAACTGTACACCGTTTTCCTAGGAAAGGAAACATAGGATTGCAGGGTTTGTCCTTTCTGTAGTTGCATTGTCTAGTTGCAAGATTTACACCTAGTCCCCACCCCCAAATTCTGTAATGTAAATAGAGCAATACTTACTCTATTTAAATAGCTCATATTTAGAGCTATGCTGAATTTTTAATTTATTTTCAGCCATTCACTGGGAAGGAAGAGAAAAAAATGGAAATCACATCTCTTGCTCTTTATTTTTCAACTTAAGTTCCTTTCTCCTGTGTTTTTGCAACCTCCCAGGGCAGCATGTGCTTTCTGAAAAGCCAGCTGCAGGCCTTAACCGTAACTTCCTCTCTTGAGGCTTCCTGGCATGGCTACCTACTGAATGCCTGAAAGTTGAGTGAGGTTTGTTTTGTTTTGTTGTTAAAGGGACACAACCACCAGCATCCCCATCACCTTCCTTTGATACTGGAAAGCCAAAAAGTACCTGCACACACACCTCAGACGTCTTGTTGCAATAAGGCGAACCTGGCACACTGAGACATTTCTCCAAAATCCTCACAATTTCTTACCTGGGAAGCTGAAAAATAATGGCCTCTTGCAGAGAAGCAAAATGTATGTGAAGACCCTGAACTCCTGAGATTGTGATATTTAGTGCAACACTTTCTTCCATATGATGCTGGCTTGCAGCTGAAATCTATTTAGATGCTGCCTTTCAGGTACCACTTCCCTGAGAAGCCAGGTGGGAGGCTATTGAAGGGAGAAATGTTTTAGTTGCTGGTGCCAGACTTTGGAAGTCTCTCCCCAAGCAATTAGGCACCAGACAAAATCCATCCACTTCCCTCACCAGGTTAGGATTTTGGGCTCTTTTTTTCAGGTATGGGTTTACCTGCCAGTTTTGCCCTAGAGTGGCCACTGGCACATTGAAAGAAAAAAAGAAGAGGATGCGTTTGTTTGTTTGTTTGCTTGCTTAGAATTTGCCTGAATACACTGATTTCTTTGACACAAATTTAAAAAGAATAGTTCTGATTTAGGCTCACCGTGGTGGGGAAGACTGGCCAGGTGAGCCATGCCCTGTTCGGTCGGCTACCAAGATACTGATGAGAGAAGCAACCTGAAGACCCTGTTGCTGCTCCCTTTCAGGGGTCTTCAAGCCAGGCTTGGACTGAATATTCTGTGGGGAAAGGTGACAAGTGCGGTGCTGCAGTGTCCTGTCCTGGGACCGGCACTCGTCAGCATTTTTATTAATGATTTAGATGAGGAAGTACAAGGCAAGATAATTAACTTTGCAGATGACACAAAGCTGGGTGGAATAGCAAATACGCTGGAAGACAGAGATGAGATACAGGGTGACCTCAAAAGCTTAGAATGCTGGGCAGAGAACAAAAGATTGAGATTCAATAGCAACAAGGATCAAGTCCTTTACTTAGGCACAAGAAACCAAGCGGCATAGCTGCAAGATGAGGAATACTTGGCTCAACAATACTGCAAATGAGAGGATCTGGGAGTTGTTGTAAGTCATAAGCTAAATATGAGCCAACGATGTGATACAGCTGCAAAATGGGCAAAACTGTATTTTCAGCTGCATTAACAGAAGTAGCACTGCCAAAACACGTGAAGCACTCCTATAGTTTTCCTATAGTCTTCACTAGTCAGAGTGAAGTCCTCACCTGGGGTCCTATGTTCAGTTCCAGGCACCTAAGTTTTAAAATCAACCCTGACTGCTCTTTAGAAGGCCAGATAGTGAAGATGAAACTCAGATACTTTGGCCGCCTAACGAGAAGGAAGGACTCCCTGGAGAAGAGCCTGATGCTGGGAGCAATAGATGGCAAAAGAAGGAGGGGACGGCAGAGGATGAGGTGGCTGGATGGGGTCACAGAGGCGGTTGGTGTGAGCTTGAGTGGACTCCGGGGGATGGTGGAGGACAGGAAGGCCTGGAGGAATGTTGCCCATGGGATTGTGATGGGTCGGACACGACTTCGTGACTAACAACAACAAAGTTTTAAAATGATGCAGAAAAGCTGGAGAGGCTACAGAAGAGGGCAACAAGGATGCTTCAGGGACAGGAGGCAAAGCCCTATGAGGAGAGACTGAGAGAATGAGGCAAGCCCAGCCTCAGGAAGAGAAGCCTGAGGGGAGATATGATAGCACTGTACAAGCACATGAAAGGCTGTCACAAAGAGGAAGGCCAGGATCTCTTCTTGTTCATTCCAGAGTACAGGACACGCAATAATGGACTTACCGTATTTTTTGCTCTATAAGATGCACCTGACCATAAGATGCACTTAGTTTTTAGAGGAGGAAAACAAGAAAAAAAAAATTTATTTATTTATTTATTTATTTACAAATTTATAGGCCACCCCATCGCAACAAAGCCTTGGGGCAGCTTACAACATAATTAAAACAATATATAAAACAGTACAAAATTTTAAAATAATTTATCCCACCCCCCACCATGGTGCATCTCGGCAACAAAATTAAATACCCCTTACCAAATAAATAAATAAACCACCAACAGACACCCCAATAACTACAAATAATAAACATACATAAATCAATAATAAACCCACATAAACTCAAATAAAATCAACATTAACAATTAAAATAAGACTGAAATAAAAAGGTCTTTGCTTGGCGCCGAAAACCATATAATGACGGCGCCAGGCGAACCTCTCCAGGGAGCGCATTCCATAATTGGGGCGCCATATTCCATATTCTGAATCAAATGGGCACATAATCACAGGCACATTCCCCATCCCATGGGCTGCACGTCTGACAGACTTACTGCACACACATATTCGCTCTATAAGACGCACAGACATTTCCCCTTACTTTTGAGGCGGGGAAAAGTGCGTCTTAGAGAGCAAAAAATACAATAAGTTAAAAAAAAACAACCAGAATTAGACTAGACACCAGGAAGAATTTCCTCACTGTCAAAGCAGTACATCAGTGGAACCAGCTGTCTAGAGAGGTCATGGGCTCTCCCACACTAGAGACATTCAAAAAGAAACTGGATGGTCATCTGAATGGGATGGTGTAAACTGGTGTCCTACACCATCGGGGAGTTGGACCCGAAGGCCTTCTGGCCCCTTCCGACTCTACCATTCTATGATCCTATGAAATAAGGAGCAATTGTCCCTATCGTAGGACACACAGCCATCCTATTTTCCTCTGCAGTTTTTGTTTGCATGGCTTTTTACTGGTGACTTTGTTTAGATTGCTTTTGTCCGGTTTAGTTCGTAAGAAGCCTTGGGTTTCCATCAATCAGTACTTCAATCAATCAGTCGCAGCGTGAATGGGCAGGGTGAGGGCACTGGCCATCTCTGACAGTAGCGAGTGACAAGGCCATGGTGAATTCTCTGTTAGTTGGAGAAATCTGCAATGAATTCAAATGAGCGCAGGTTTCTGTGACTCCGACCTGTGGACTCACTTTTTCAAGGTTAATTTGCAGGTGTGTGCGGGAAGGGGACTTGTGCAACGGCATATTTGCACAAGTGTCAACATACATAAACAGGAACAAAATTCTCACACAAATCCAATTCCATCAGTGAGCAGATGGCTGAATCAATGAAAGATGCCTGACAATCCATGAAACAGATTTAGCAAGATAAATCTCTAGTCTGCACATTGTGAACCTAGCTCTGAGGTCCCAGACCTGGTTCCCATGGGGACTAAGGTACCCTCAGCGCCCACAATTTCCACCTGCATTTTTATCTTCACCCTTAAGTGTTTTGGAGTGCAGGCTGCATTGCAGCCCTCCAGCACCATCTTTACCTGGGTACACAAAAGCATTTTTGTTGTGTGTGTGTGCTTGTTCAACAGCCGTGCCCTGGTTTTGGGCCAGTTAGTTTGCTCTTAGGCTCACCAGTTTGGGCTCCGGCCACTGGAACCAGAGCCTCCAAGTAACAAGAAGTAATAGCGCATCTATATTCTGCATTAGTGAGATCTCATCGGAAGGAGGGTGCCCGGTGCACTTTCAGAAGGGTGGGAGTACATTGGTCCCAAGGATGGTGACAGAGATGGTCCGCAGTATAGAAAGTGAGTCCTGCAAGGAAAGGTTGAAGGCATTGGGAATGTTTCGTTAGCAAAACTGAGGTGGCCTTCTTCAGACATCTCAAGAACTGCCGTATAGAAGAAGGCAACGATCCATCCTGTGACATCCCAGAGGGTGCAATTCGTTCCTGTGGGATTAAGTGAAAGGAGGTTGACTCTGGTTGAACATTAGGAGAAATGTTCATGGTGGCCAGAGCAGTTCATCAATGGAAACAGTGGAGAGGCAGTGTGGTGTAGTGGTTAAGAGTGCAGGACTGGGACTCCAGCCCTGGCTTAGCCAACTGGGTGATTCTGGGTCAGTCACAGACTGTTAGCCCAACCTACCTGAAAGGGTTGTTGTTGTGGGGATAAGACTGAGAACAGCAGGCAGAGAATGATGCAAGTCACTTCGAGTTCTTTGAAAGAAGAAAGGTCAAATATAAATCTAATAAACAAATAAGCACAATTACGATGGGGTGGTGGATTCTCCCTTGATGGCTGGAGTGCCATCAGCTGGGGATGTTCCGCCTTAGGGTTTCCTACATTGAACCAGATTTATTTATTTATTTATTTATTTAAAACATTTCTATGCCGCCCCCATCGCAACAAAGCCTCGGGGCGGCTCACATCTGCCCTGTCATCGGGGCAGATGACATACAACAGTGCGCACTCCACTCCTGTGCATTGCAG
Source organism: Varanus salvator macromaculatus (assembly GCA_023646645.1). NCBI lineage: Eukaryota > Metazoa > Chordata > Lepidosauria > Squamata > Varanidae > Varanus > Varanus salvator. The sequence goes on from JAIXND010000757.1 coordinate 1,640,954, forward strand.
GCTGTAGAATTTGTCCTGTATTGCAGACTTCTGAATTCCCTGGTCTTGCTCCAAAATGGAACTGCTGCATTAGGAATCCTCTGTTTTCCTATTTTAACTCCCAAATTCTGTGCTGAGCTTTGCATGCACGTAGCTTGCACCAGCTTTCTGTTCATTAACTTCCTCCTTCATATGAAAGTCCAGCTGCAAACCAATATTTATTTATTTATTGAAAGCTTTTGTATGCCCTCCTATGATACAAGATCTCAGCTTACAATATGCCACGGGCATGGAGAAAACAAGGAGGAGGAGAAGAGAAGGAGGAGGAGGAGGAGGAAAAATAAGTGTTCTTGATGGGATCATATGTAAACAAATGTGCTTTTCGTGTGGATTGAATTGGATCACATGTATGCTTTAACCACACCCAAAAGTCCCTTTTCTGAGCTGCTTTGCCAGGTTGCAGGAGCAAAACTCAGTGCGAGAAGAATCTTCGTGCCATCATGCATCCAAACACACAAACATTGACTCTTTTTTTATTTTATTTTTTGCAGTATTGTATCTATCAGTGCCAACACGGCAATTCAATAATGCATTGGAGAAGAAAAAGTCAAATGAACTGGAAGGCTTCAGCAAACACGACATGCTCCAAGTGCAGAACTCAGCTGAGTAATATTCTTAGAGAAACTGGAATTCAGGAGAGAGGGACATGAAGCAGAGCTAAAGAGAAAACCACAGAATGGGGCAGCCTGGCTTTTCCTAGTCACGAAACCTGTGCTATTCACTCCGCACGTACTCAGAGGTACGCTTCTGATATGATTTCACATGCTGCACAGCTAAGCCTTGGCACCGAAAACAGCTCTGGGGGTGATGCTTAGAAGCACTTGGCACATGCCAAGGCCGAGATGCAACGAAGGGAAGAGAAGTTTCAGCTTCACAAGGCAAGATTCCCAAAGAAGCGCAGAATTAGCATGGAAGAATTCCCTCCCCACCCAGGCAGAAAAAGGTCAAGTGTAACCGTGGGCCAGCCTGGTGATCAAGAGACTCCCTGCACCTGTTTTTCCAGCCTCCTTCCACACTCACCGCTTGTCATTTATCAGCCCTTCCAAGATTACCCCCTTAAGCGCATCCGCCGGAAAAGTCAACAAGTCGACTAGGCACTCATCTCTGCACAGACAGAGGTTCGCGCGCGCCAATGCTGGGCTGTGCTGCCAACGGAGGCAGGAAATGAGGGCATGCAGATGGCGCGGAGGGTTTTGCAAAAGTGCCCCCTGGTGGAGCAGCAGCCCAGCAAGCTGCCACGCATCTTCGCTCTCTTCCTTTTCGGCTTTGAGCGGTCTCTGCCTGAGCCGCTTTCCTCTGCGAGGACAACTCTGGTACCAAGAAACTCTCCACTTTGCAAAGTACATCAGATGTTACAGGAAGCTCTGGAAAATTGTGACAGCAACAAATGGAAACCCGAAAATCGCAGGAAATTGAATTGCCTGTCCAAGAACACACTGGGTGCTTTTCCCCCGCTAGCATGGAATTCTGGAACGCATATAAACCCCTTTTTATAAACTAGGAACCAATTCTGTCCTCCAGTGATGAGTGTTGTCTTGTTCAGATTTGTTTGTCTGTTTCTTCCGACATTTATTCTGTCCTTCTGTGCTAAAGTCAAACACAAGGTGGCTTACAAATAGAATGCAGATCACAACAAAACTGAAGGCAGCCCTAATGATAATCACAGATCCACAGATGGCAGGGAAACGCCAGAAGGGACAAAGGAGTTAGACGGTCGGGTGTGCAACCAATCCAGTTCAGGCTCTGAGCAAAAATGGCCAGGCACGATTCATCACCTGTGCACATTGCAGCTCTTGCTAGCACAGTCCTACCGCAGGGACCCCTGTGGGATGGGGGCTCCGATCACGGCATCCTCCAGTCACCTGAAGCTGAACCAGCGGGGCAGGAGGAGACGGAGAGGGCTTGTAGCCTCTCCGTTTTTCAGAAATGCACTGGCGTTGCTGTTTGTGAGAGGAACAACAGCACTGTCACGGAGGTGGTGGAGGGGAGAGACACCTATGAGCAGGGCCCCTCTGGGGTGGGTCCTCAGAGACAGGACCCTATTTGAATTTGGGTTACCCCATTGTATGTAGGTGTAACCCACACATGGCTGTGTGGCTGTGTTTCCTTAACTGCACTGATGGGTAATTGGGCTTTGTGTGTGTGTGAGTGGGGGGAGGGGTTATAGCTCTATCTTATTATTTTATATTATGTATTGCATGTGCATTATATTGTATTATGTATTGATGGTATGTTTTGCTGATATTATTATGATACGATGCATTATATTATTGTACTAAGTTTGGTTATGGTTTTTTATTGCCCACAGTTAAATACTGTAGCTGCTTCCCATAGGATGCTCTTGCACTGTTCTTTTTCACAGCAGGGATGGGCAATATTTGGCCTGTCATCTGGCTGGTGCAGAAGCTGCAGCCAAACACCCAGCAGTTTGCCACCATGACGGTGGTCTAGAAGGGCCAAATTTAGCTCAGAAGCATTGGTTTATAGCTTGATTCGGCCTTCTGTCTCCAGGGTTACCATTTGCCCCCAAATTCTGCAGTAGAAGCCACTGATTTTCTCACTGCTGCTGCTACCACGGAAACATTGTGGCTTGCAATGCAAGCAGTGGGACTGCAGCTCCCAGAGAGGTTAGGGATGGTTGAAATTGGCTCTTGGAGCCTCCAAAGTGAGGCGCTTTAAGATCATGTTGATATTTATACTTGGGGGGATTAAAGATTGCAAGAAATCTTGACAATGATTAACCAGGAAGGAAGGGAGGGAGGGAGGAAAATAGCGTTTTTCATGACTGAAGCTGCAAGAAATTGGAGGACTTCATCACAGGACCAGTTTATTCTTCTACGTTGGCATGTTGACCATGACTGCCTCCCTCCATGTGGAGCTGGGCACAGAGCGAGTTGGCCCGATGGCTGCTCTGGCATGTGTTGCACATGCCTTTTTCCGACCCATCCTTAATGTGTTGCAGCATGACCGGATGGTGCGTTGTCACAATGGGTGTGCGACGCGCCGTGAGCCCAGCACTCGAGGAAGCGAGCGCATTGCACGGATCCACCCGACTGACACGCCAGCGGTTGTGCCAGTTGGCCCTGCGATGGCTCAGAGGGGCGAGGATGCCAGTTCGCAGCCTGCGCGCGGCAACCGAACCCATGGCAGGGCATAAGCAACGCACCCCCGTCCCTCAGGCTCCTTCTGAGAGCCTTCACAAGGTCGCTATGAATATAAATGAGATGTGAATTCGGAGATGCTCCGCACACCAGGAAGTGGAAGTGTCGTCGACATAACAACAAAATTTATTTCCCTTATCTCAGCAGTGGCTATACATTTCCTTGGGGCCCACACAGGTGGGTGTAGGCTCCCCCGCTTATCTGTGGGAGGCTGCTACTGTTAGAACAACAGCTTCTCCACCCCTAGGTTAGTCTCTCTGTGTTTGTACCTGCAGTCTCTCTCTCTCTCTCATTCTCTCTCATTGTCACTCATTCTCTCTCTCTCTCTCTCTTTTGGTATGACCAGTACGCATACCTAGGTATGTACGATGCAAGCAAATTTTGCCATTATCTACATCCTGTTCTTAATATACTTCTCTGGCAGATGGAATAACTTAGTTAACAGACTATTTAAATTCCTTGGGGGGCACCTGTAACTATTAGAAATTGATTTTATGAGCCTGTTATACAAACATTACTCTTCGAGGTCTGAAGCCCCATTGAAATTCTTCCCGTTCTCTCGCAAACAGATGGTGCTTGGAAAAAAATTTCCTCCGAAACAGCTCGTATTCATAAATAATAACCTCCAATCCCTCTTGCGAGACAGAAACAATTCTAATTAGAACAGTGCGAATCAACCACGGTTCTCCTTGCACATTTGACTCTTTTTTCTGTTTTTTGGAGGGAGGTCTGGGGTGGGAGGAAATATTAGGTAGGACTTCTTTTTTTGGTCTCTTTTTACTTTTTGGCAGCCCCATCCTCGAGCAAGTGTTTGTGAAATGTAGAGTATGTTTGTCATAATTAGACAAAGGCTGGGGGAAAAGGGAGGGCACCCGGCATGATGTACCAGCATGCTGGAATCCAGACAGATCATGCAATATGGCAGCTCCAAAGGAACCGGTGTAATTTGGGGCAGCAAATGAGGAGTCAGCGCGGATGGTGGAGCAGGAAAGCGATACTCCCTCGGCGAGAGCTCCAAGTCTCTCTAAGGCCCTTTCGAGCTGCACCTGCAACTCTTTTAAATTGCGGGCATCCTGGTACCAAGAAAACGTCAACAAATTGGAGAGAATTCAGTGCAAAGGCGGGGAGGAAATGGTGGTTGGGGCAGTGAGGTGCGGGGGGAGAAGGCAGGGAACAGATTAAAGAGCTGGAGGGATTGATTTCCAAGATTAAAAGAGCCGAAGCTGTCAACCATTGGTGGGCAGTAGCCCAGGGCACGCAAGCGTTGGGGGACACGGCCCCACAACGGCCTCCAGATCGATCTCAGGCTGATGGGTTTGCTTTCCCCCCCTTGGCTTTGCTTTCATGCACCGCAAGAAGGAAAGGGAGATTATCCTGGGTGCGACTGCTTCAGAGAAAGGGGCGATGAGGAATAAAGTGATATGCTTTCATTGAAGGGGCTGCAAAGAGCCTTATCAAGGTGGACCGTTTTTTATTTGATGCTCACTCCCTCCTGCCCACCTAGAAAAGCCAAGGAGTCCGTGGAGGCTAAGGAGAATCTGTTTGATATGTGCGTCTGGATGTGTATAATAAACGCGTAACAGCGATCCGGTGAAAATGAAACTAAAATTAAAAATCCAGACCCAAAACACAGCAATAACGGAACAAAGGAGCACCCACCCAACAGCACGGTTTGCGTGCTGGTGGAAAGACAGCAGAGTGGCAGACTCTTGCTCCCCGTAACTGGGAAATCCACAACCGCCAAAAGGGCCAGCCCTAAATGTCTAGGAGTTAGACATTTCCAAGCACCAGCAACTTAAGGTGCTGGTGGTGAGCTATAAAGCCCTAAACGTCTTGAGGGCTGGACACCGGAAGGAGCACCTTCTTCCCTATGTGTCCTCCTGTGCCTTGAAATCTGAGACACAGGTTCTCCTTTGGCAGCCCTCCTTGAAAAAGATTAGGGGGGTGACTACCTGGAGTAGAGCCTTCTCTGCGGTGGCTCCCCGACGGTGGGACACACTCCCAGGAGAGGCCCGCCTGGCGCCAACACTTCTTTCCTTTTGGCACCAGGAAAGACACCTTTTGTTATTCTTCCACTATTGTAATTGCTAATTTGTTTTAATCTGTGGTTTTACACCTATACTGGATGCTGAGCTACTCTTACTTTTATCTGTATTCTATTTTTATTGTTGTTGTTGTAAACCATCCTGAGACGTGTGTGATGGGATGGTATACAGAAGTTTTAAATGAATAAATAGAAGTTGAGAGGAGGCAGACTTCTACCCGTGCCAGTCCCAGGACCTCACTGGTTCCCTCAGTGACTGAGACCCCCCACAGTGGGGAACGAGTCTTCCCCGAAATAATGCTTCTGTCACTTCTGCTGCAGACACTTCCTTGCACCCTGGAACTGCATGATCTTTTTTGGCACAATCGGCCTTCAGAAGAAGGCCCTGCATGGAGATCTAGCAGGCTTTGCAGTAGCCTAGCTGAAAACACTGCCCAGCATCTCCAAAGCAAACATGCAGATGTTCCTTGGCAATCAAGATAATATCAGAAGCCCTCCAGGGCAGTGGAAGGTTTAAATAGCACAGCTTTAGTGCATGCGGTGGGTTGGACAATGGTGCAGCGCCGAAGTGCCAGGAATTCAGTGTGACCGTCCCTGTAGCGACAGCATCTCCGGATTTATTTCTAGACACCTAATAAGACGCTGCAGCTTCTCCATGTCTAAAACATTTCCCCATTTTCTTACTGGGATTGCACTAAAAGGAGTTCCTGTCAGTACTGGAAAGTGTGGGTTTGAAGCGTGATGTCTAGCGTGATGGGGGCAGATGCCCAATATGGCCATGTATTCAGTCCGTAGGAACGTTCAGAAGTTGTGAAATCCATTCTGTCTGCATTTCACAGGCTGTTATGCAGCTTCCACCTCACTGCCTGCTTGTTGACTTGCCCACTTGCTCTTGAGCAACTTCCCAAATCCCCCAAATGCATAGATCCCCCCAAAATATGCAAATTCCCCCAATTGCATATGTTCACATTTTAGCCTGTAGGGCACATATCCAATTTGTCAGTTTTTATATTTTTTTATGACTAAATTTGCCTAAAACTATAGAAAAACTTACACAGTCCTCAAGTTCACAGAATCCGCATGACTTGGCAAAAGCTGCCCCAGTGCAAGAACCTGCAGGTCAGGTTCTTGGAGATCCAACTGCATTTGAGAATTTGCAGGTCCGGTTCTTGGAGGTCCAAATGCATTTGAGAATCTGCAGGTCCGGTTCTTGGAGGTCCAAGTGCATTTGAGAATCTGTAGGTCCGGTTCTTGGAGGTCCAAGTGCATTTGAGAATCTGCAGGTCCGGTTCTTGGAGGTCCGAATGCATTTGAGAATCTGCAGGTCTGGTCCTTGGAGGTCCGAATGCATTTGAGAATCTGCAGGTCCGGTCCTTGGAGGTCCAAATGCATTTGAGTCCATTGCAGATTTTCCCAACTGGCCCTTTGAATGCTCCCTGTGGTGCTCAGGACTGTTTCAAAAATTGTCTAAGGTGCCCACAACCCACCTCAAAATTCCCCTACCTCTGTATTATTTATTCCACTTCTATATTGTTCAACCGCCAAAGCTGTCCAGCAGTTATTTATTTATTTATTTATTTATTTATTTATTTTATTTAAATATTTATATGCCGCCCCTTGCAGCAGCCTCGGGGCGGCTCACAATATCAAACAAATATATTATTAAAAACATATACCATATTTAAAAACTGGCCCATCTCAGGTTATCAGATAAAACCATACAACAAAAATATAAATAACACATTTAAATTAATAAACAAAGATAAACCTAAAACATAAATTAAACATAAATTAACCCTAAAATTAACTATTAAAATATTGTCTAAATAAAAAGGTCTTCGCCTGGCGCCGAAAAGCAAATAACGACGGCGCCAGGCGAGCCTCTCTGGGGAGCGCATTCCATAGATGGGGCGCCACCACCGAGAAGGCCCTCCTCCGGGTACTCACCCTCCTAATATCACGCACGGAGGGTTCCCAGAGGAGAGCCTCTGCCGCTGATCGTAAGGGGCGGGAGGGCATATATGGTCGCAGGCGCTCCTTTAGGTAACCAGGGCCCAAGCCGTTTAGGGCCTTATAGGTAAGGACCAACACCTTGAATTGGGCCCGGACTTCAATGGGGAGCCAGTGGAGCTGACGGAGAACTGGGGTGATGTGAGAACCACGCCCAGTCCCCGTCAGCACCCTGGCAGCTCTATTTTGCACCAGTTGAAGTATCCGGACCGTCTTCAAGGGAAGCCCCACGTAGAGCGCGTTACAATAATCCAACCGGGAAGTCACCAACGCATGTGTCACCATCGTCAGGCAATCGAGCTCCAGGAAGGGACGCAGCTGATGTATCAGCCGAAGCTGTTGGAAGGCGCTCCTCGCCACTGCTGACACTTGAGCAGTCAAGGTCAGCTCCGGGTCGAGGAGCACTCCCAAGCTGCGGACCCTGTCTTTCAGAGGGAGTGCAACCCCATTCAAGACTAGGGTCAAGTCCCCTACACTGTAGCCAGACCCACCCACCAACAGGACCTCCGTCTTGTCTGGATTGAGCTTCAGTTTATTGGCCCTCATCCAGCCCATTACCTCGGCCAGGCACCGGTTCAGCACAGCCACCGCCTCACCTGGATCGGTGGAAAACGAGAGGTAGAGCTGGGTATCATCCGCATACTGATGATTCCGCAGCCCACACCTCCTGATGACCTCCCCCAGCGGTTTCATGTAGATGTTAAAAAGCATGGGGGACAAGATGGAGCCCTGCGGAACCCCATGGCATAGCTGCCATGGCGCAGAGCCATAGTCCCCCAGCACCACCTTCTGGTATCGGCCATTGAGATAGGAGTGGAACCACTGCAAAGCAGTGCCTCCAACCCCCAATCCCGCCAGCCTCTCCAGAAGGATACCATGGTCGATGGTATCAAAAGCCGCTGAGATGTCAAGGAGGACTAACAGGGATGCACTCCCACTGTCCCTCTCCCTGCATAGGTCATCGTACAGGGCGACCAAGGCGGATTCAGTGCCAAAGCCGGGTCTGAAGCCGGACTGAAATGGGTCCAGATAATCAGTTTCCTCCAAGAGTGCCTGGAGTTGTCCCGCCACCACCCGCTCCAGCACCTTACCCAGAAACAGGATGTTGGCCACCGGTCTATAATTGGCGACCACCTCTGGATCCAGGGAAGCCTTCTTTAGGACTGGCCGGACTACCGCCTCCTTTAAGTTATCTATATTACATTATATATCTCTCTGTGTGTACATGCATATCTCATGTGTGCACACATGTGTGCCTACACACACTGAGGAGCAGCAGTACCCCGTGTATTAGCATCAGTGGACATTTCTAGAGTAACAAACTGGCAAAGCCCAGATAAATGGCTACCATGTTGGGACTCTCACTGGAAACGACCTGAAATTTCATGAGAAGCGGAAGGAGAAAAGGCCCACGGACTGCATAAGACCATCAGCTCGAGATTCCCAAGAGCTGTTTTCACTACCATCGCAAAGAAACATGTTGCCTCAAATTCACCAAATCATTTCTAGAAGTTTTTATTTCTACCAAAAGGAAAGAGATGACAGACAGACAGGCAGGCAGATGTGCAGGAAAAATAGGGGACCCGCATGAGGAAATCTTGGTTCAGAACCTGCTCGATTATAGACCAGCTGGTTTTAGGTAACTTCCCACTGGTTTGTTGACTTTTCCTCCCTTGAATGTCTTAAGGACATGCGAGGTGAAAGAACCGAATGACAGTTCTTTTAGTCTACGGCTCCCGAATTCCTTTTGCTGCCCAATTCCGGCATCTCCTTCGACAGTCTCGTTTGTCATCAGTCCCTTCCATCGCTGCTCTTCCTTTCTGCTGCTGCTGTGCTTGTTGCTTAAGAACATGCACGCCAACATCGCACGGCGCACCTGAGCAGATCCACGAGATGGCCTGGGACACATTACAGCTAAACACTGGTTATCACTTCACATTATGGCAAGCACAATCCTTTCTGACAGAGGCAATTTACACATTAAACCACAGAGGCACCTATGGGTTCCTTCCAGGGCAAAACATCTGAAGGAATTCTGAGGCAGGCCCAGATTTTATAGAAGTAAAACTTCTAGAAGTAAAAGGCCATTTTTCAGAATTTCCCCACACTTTGTTTCCTATTTTTAAATGCATTTTCACTTCCCTTTCCACCACCCCATCTCTGCCCCAGAATTTTTATTTATTTTTAATTTTCTTCTACTTCTGGAAAAGGGACTGCAGGTGGCACAGTGGTTTAAACCGCTGTGCTGCTGGGCTGGTAGATCGAAAGGTCACCGGTTCGAATCTGCACACGGGGTGAGCTCCCGTGCCCCGTCCCAGCTCCTGCCAACCTTGCAGTTCAAAAGCATGCAAATGCGAGTAGATAAAAAGGTACTACTTATGTGGGAAGGTAACAGTGTTCCGTGCACCTTGATGTTTAGTCATGCTGGCCACAAGACCACGGAGACTGTCTGCGGACAAACGCTGGCTCCCTCAGCCAGGAAACAGAGATGAGCACCGCCCCCTGGAGTCAGGCATGACTGGACATAACGTCAAGGGGAAAACTTTACCTTTACCTTACCTTTACTTCTGGAAATAAAAGGCTGTTTTTCAGAAGCTACCCATACCGTCTTCCCCATTTTTAGACGGGTTTTCACTTCCATCCGCACCAGCTCTGTAAAATACCATCTAAAAACAGCAGGAAAGTTCAATCCAAATTGGACTTTCGTTGCTGCAACACAGGTGAGGTTTTTACAACATGCCTGAAAACCATCCAGCGAGGGGCCAACTTCCGTCCCCAGGCTGGGGGTTTTGCGGCCCCAGCGTCACAACTGGAAAGACCCTGACTCACATTTCAAGCAACTGCACCTCCGGAAAGTTGTGGGATGTACAGCAAGGCCTCCAATGAGGATTGTGCAAGCAGACTGGCTGAGCTCGTCTACACAAGGCTGCTGATCCGTTAGATCTACTTTTGGTTCGTGTGCATCATTGCGATCCGAGCTCTCCATGAAGAGCTTTTCCTGTCTTCTTTCCTGTTCTAGGTGCAACAATGGAATAATAAGAAACAGTGGAATAAGAGAAATACAATTGTGCCATAGTGGAATAAGAGAAATGCATTTGTTTTTGCTTTCAGAAACAATCGTACATTTCCCCTACTCAAAAAAATGGTTTGCTACTACTTAAAAAAACAAATATAAAACAGGTAGGTTCATAAATACATATCTAATTATTCTCAAGTAGAACAGAAATACAAAAGTTGTTTTCCAGATAGGAGAAAAAGATCATGGAGAATCTGGCTGTCCGGATCTCCGAGAGCAAAGGAAGCTTGTCCGTATCTTGCTGCAGGTCGCTGGGGCAGAACAGAGTTCATTTCCTTCTCAGTCAATAAAGTTGATAAAAGGTGCCCAAATACACTCAATGTGTCAATATCTTACAGGGTCTTTTAGATACCTAACTTGCTGGGTCAGCTTCTCCAACAGAGCCAAATTCCACTTTCTCATCCCAGCTCCTCACATTAGGGATCCTGGCACCTTTGCAGATTTGGACAAAAACTTGTCTAACAGCCAACGGCAGAAAAGAAATAATATTTTCTGCAAATATTTAATGTTGAGTTCATTAGTTAAGTAGAGCATTACTTGGATCTAGAGAGATGGATTGGTGAGCAATTTTATTAAGTTCATTTTCAGTCTCTCTCCAGAAGCGCTGGGCAAGTGGACATGCCCCCCTACGCCCGCCCACCCTAGGGCTCCACAACTGCTCCAGCATAATGGAGAGTTACTTTTAATAATTCTTGCAAACTTCACTGGTGTGAAATGCCATCTGCGGTGACTTTGAGGGCCATTAGAACAATGCCTAGATCCAGCTGTCAAGCACAGTTAGTGCGTTGCCTGCAGATCTCTGTGGGGCAGGCCAAACAGAGCGAGTCAGAAGGGGCCTCCTGGGCCATCTAGTCTGACCCCCGGCTCCGCTCACGACATGCCCACCATGTGAGTGTCTAACCTGTCCTTGAACACTTTCCTGAGTGCTCCCTCAAATACGAAGTCAGCCCTGGCCATCAGCCTCACCCTGGGTGGCCAGTCCTCCTTTGGGGCCTCCTCTGTGTGAAAGCATCCCCTGACCTGGAGCGACGTGCAGTGCAAGCCCAGTCCAGCCATCCGCAGGGGTGCCATCCACAGGCAGTCCCAGCACAACAGAGCAAGTCTCCACCCAGGTCACCTGCGGGGTGTCAAGCATTCGTATTTAAATTATCATACTGATTTCCAGAGGTGTAGGCGTCTACACCTATGCAAATGTTATGCAAACGTGGTCTCTTCTGTCCTCATTGATGATAAATTTCCTCTTTTTCTGGACATCCTATCTTCTGTTCAAGGAAAGCTCATGCATGCATGTTGCTTTCTTTTCAAACCTTCCCTTAAACAAAAGAGAAAAAGCCTTAGCATCCATTTCTTCTTTCTCCATCCCTCTGTTCCTGAAGTTCCACAGCCCATTTATACGTATAATCCAGCCCGCATATTGACATATATGGACTTGCACAAAGCAGCCTTTGAGTCAGGACTGCCTGGGGAGGCAAAGCTGTCTTATTCCACGAAAGCTCTCCTCCGAGCAGGGCTGGGCACGGGTGTCCCCAGCATTCGGGGGGGGGGGCGGTCTCCGTTGTTACTGCCATGTGCTCATCTCTTCTTTTAAGCGGAACCTCTTGCGGGGTGCAGGTCAGGGACAGGATGAGCCTCTGAAAGCAGAAATGGCAGGCCCATAGCCAGCCGGGGATTATACTTGTCAGCCTGTTATTTCCTGAGACTTTGGGGAAAGGGACAAAAGGAAGAGAGCCTCGTTAAAGTCTCTCCATAAAAAGAAAATGATTTCCGCTTTTCCCCCTGGCCTGCCATCTTCCATGGTTGTAAAATGGGAGGGCAGTTGACTTGATGAGCTGGCTCTATGGGGGCTTGGGTGCCCCTCCCCCTGAATTCCAGTCTTTCTATAGATAAGCTTTGAGGGTTAGGGAAAAAAATAAACCTGGATTTCATGGCTAAAATAATGTGTTTCCTCACCCCTTGCTCTTATGCTCAGAATGCAAGGCATAACTTGAGGTGGGGCGCAGGTGAAAGAAAAATCAGGGTCCAATCCAGTTGGACCCTCCTGCCATCCCAGGGCTAAGTGGGTATCCACTGATCTGTGGGGAAAAGTGAAAAGAGGGAGGGAGACAGGATCAGGACCTGCTCCACTTGGACTGCCCAACTTCCAGAGGTAAGAGGGGAAGCAGAACCTTTCTACCAGTGCCACTGAGCGTCTCCTTACTTTTTTTTCCTCTTCCCTCCATGTCCTTTTTCCTTATGTGCCATGACTTTTTTGTAACCCTGCTGGCAAGGACTGGTTTTATTTCTGATGGATCGTAAGCCCATCTGGGGGCTTTGCTTTTCTGGCTGAGGAGCAAGATAAAAACCCTTCAAATGAATAAAATCACTTCAGCCCACATGAATTCCTTGTACATATCAAATTAACTGCAGTTCTTTTCCCACAATTTGGGTGGCAAAAGAGCGAGTGTTTTCCCACACGGCTACAAGACATTTAGAGAGCAGCATCTTCAGGCATCATTGACACCCAGGCAGTCTCATCAGCAGCAAAGGCTGCCAGAGAAGCTACTTAGCTACTTCTGCATGGTGTTGGAGGGGAATAGTGGAATAGTCAATTCATCTATTTTATTCTGATGTATGTTGTAAGCCGTCCAGAGACGCAAGTAGTGGACGGCATACAAATTTTATAAATTAAATAAATCAAATAAATAAATAAATAAATTGCTGATGGCACTGGCTATCCGTGGCAAGGGCTTAGGGTGGCACATGAGTGTCTGAATGCTTCCTCCTTGCTGCACTAGCCCCTTACACGCTGATTTGCACGGATCTTAGCACAGGCTAAAGCATGTTTGACCACAGGGCCAAACACCACAGGGAGACTGCACAGCTCCCAGAAGGCAGTGGGAAGACTAACCTATCCCAGAAGGGGGCAACTGCTCTCTTGCTTGCTTTCCTCTTCCCTCCCCATTCTCTTTCCTTTTGGTTTTGGGCAAGAGTTGATCTTTCTTTTTTATTCAAGCATTATTTTAATTGTTAATGTTATTTATTATTATAAATAATAATATTTATTATATTATGTTATTTATTTATTTATTTTTATCTTTTGGCCACGGCGACTTAAATTATTCTTAAATTATATTGTTTTATATTTCCGTTATTTATTAATGACTGTGAGTCACCCCAAGGCTTCGGCGCATGGGGTGGCATAGAAGTTTTATAAATAAACAAACAAACAAACAAACAAACAAATAGGTCCTAAGGAGAACAGGTGGCCACTGTGCCGGGTGATGCTAGCCATGCAATGGGATTTTTGTCTGCAAAATCTAAGCAGTGCCTTTGCGGAAGCCTAGAACTGCCTGTCACCCAGCCTGGACTGGCCCAGGGCATCGCAGGTGTGTCACTTTCAAAACAGATCGGCCTCCTTCTACAACAAAATGGCGTGAGGTCCATTGTGTTCCTGTAATCACAGTGGAGCTGAAGTTGCAGCGAGTTTCAAGTGCTCAGATGATTGTTATTTCTCAACAAGTGTTAAAATGCCTTCATCTTTTGAACAGGGGGTGTTTAGGCCTAACCTATGAATGAGCAACATGGGCGTTCGCTTATGGACGGTTATCTTACATTATACAAAATCATGTAAGATATCGACGTTTCATATGTATCTATTGTGACTGAACTCTTCGCATTTCATGTAAGGAAGTCGTAATCATTTATCTGAGTGTGACTTCTTTGTTTTGGATTTACAAAAATTGCAATAAACAACAATGAAAATAATCATGGTGGTCATTCCCCCATTGTTTCTCCACTCCCGTTACACTGGAGCAAAACCAGCAGCAAAACTATATGTTTTATTTATTTGTTTGCTTCCCTCTTTCCATACTGACCAGAGAGCTTCCCAGAACATTTGCATAACAATAGGCCATTTGGGATGCTTTGGTTATCCCGCACAATGGAATATATGGGGACACAAAATTGGGTTAATTTCCAATCACCTTAGTTGGTTCTGAGAGCTAAGAAGAGGGGAAAAGCCCTCCTTTGACCAACAACAACTGATATCTGTTGGGAGGAAGCAGTGTTACAGTGATGGGGAAACTATTATAAACCATTTGGACTAACATGCAGTCAGACAATGGCCGTTTGTAAGGGACACGTCTATTGCCAGAAACAGTTTTCTGTCTGGGGTGCAAAACTAACCCCAAAAATCGCAAATGTCATAGGAGACTGATGCTGCATGAAGGTTAAGCAAGAGCCAGGCAACGGCATTTATTCTCCCTTAATTAGCCGGAGATGCAAGAGCAGGTCCTGCGAATCACATGATGTCAGTTTGCACATGTCTGCAGACACTTCTTCAACAGGGATAACAATGCCTCTAAAATTCAGGGCCGTGGGGCAAAACTCCTCGGGAATTAGCAAACTAATGTTTATATATAACAGCAGTGACCCAAAGAAGCCATTTGAGCTCCTCTCTTTGTTATTCACAACAGGCGTTCGTGAACATTAAGCAAATCTCCAGAGTCCTGAACGGGGAGCAGCAGGGGAGGGTCGTATAACAGGGAGAGACAGCAACAGAAATTTGCTCGGTTTTTCCTAATCGGCGCTTCGGCCACTGGGCAGAGAAAGTCTGGCTTGTCATCTGCAGGGAGAAATGTGGAAAATAGCAAAGCTTTAGCGTCCCTGATGCACTGGTGCGTAGCAAATTGCCAGAGACAGGAGGCTGTAATGCAATATGGCCAGGGGAGGGGGCATGGGAAGCGGTGCTCTTCTGGATGGATGCACGGGTGCTTTGTGTCACGAGGGGAGGGACTGATAGGGAACGGGAAGGGGAGCCAGATTACTCCAGCCAGACCCCAAATAGCTGTGGGGAGGACATCGATCCCCACGTCCCACCAGCAGAAGCTTCCCGTTCCGGGTTGCAGCAACTCCAACTATAGGATCTCAGGCTGCCTACAATGAAGCATTCAAACCAGGGCTGCACAGCCCACCCCCCTTTCTCTTCCTATCTGCATGCTCCCCGGGGGGGGGCGTTTTAGCCATTGTCAGACATAAAGAGGAAAGCTGGGGGCAGAGCATGAACCTCACTCCATCCTTCCCAGCAACTCAGTCCAACCAGCCATCCTGTTTTAATTACCCAGCATTCCCTGGAACAACATTGCATCATAACTCTATTTTTCCCAGAATGCCCTCGCAACAACGCTACGGCTTCGTTCACGGACTCGGTTCCCATGGCACCACAACCAACCGTTGCTTGTGACAGTTGGCTGTTCAGTGTTGCAGCTGGTTGTCAACCAGCGTAAGACACAGCGGCCAGTTTCAGTAGCACCATGATTGCTTGTTGTGTTGTCTGACGCAGACCGCACAACCCATCCTGGGCCATAGCCAGAACACGTGAGCCAAGTGGCAAAGGGAGGAAAAGGGCCCTTACTCTTGGCGTGTGTCCCGAGGTCAGGTGAAGTTGAGGAGGGGTCCCGGGAACTGGATTCCTCAGGTGCTGAAATGGGAGGAGGGGCTTGTCCCAAGGCTGCCCTCCCCAGCTGTTCAAGGAGACACTGAGAACGGTCGGGATTCACAACTGCAGGGACAGGGTGTCAGAAACGAAATCCTGTTGCTGGCTGCTCCTGGCATGACCCTTGAACCCAGGATGTGATGTCAGGAGAGATGGGCTGATCAACTAGAGGGGCGATGGACCAAGAAGAGGCTTGCCCACCCCCAGAAAGGGCATCCCAGAGGGAGGGGCCTCAGGGGTACTCAAAAGGAGGATGCTGGGGAGTAGCTGGATTCAATGAACTGCTCTGCACATGCTCAGAGACTCATCCTTTGTGGGTTGTGCTTACTAGAAGTGCAATGGAGATGAAAAGGTGTGTACCAAAGAAAGAACTGTGCTTTGGAAGTGCAAAGGGGGGGGGGGACCTGGTTCACAGAAGCCACCGCCTCTCGGCCTAGCAGCCAGCCAGGGAGGGGCAAGTAGCTGCCCCTCTTTCGGTGTGGCTGGCAGAGAAGTCTCACCTCCTGTAGGACTGGCAATCAGCGCAGTGGGGCTGCCCCATTCCCTAGCTGTGCCTCCAAGCCCATCAAGTGTCCCAGCCCCCAGGGGCCTGCTCGCAAGTGGAAGATGGGAGTTTGCAACCAGTCTGGTGGGGTGGACCCGTTCTCAGGGCTGAACAGATTCCCCCCTTACCTCCTCCTGCCAAAGATCAGACCTCAGCAGCATGGAATGGACTGGGCACCCCAGCTCCTGCTCCTGAAGTCTCCTTGGGAGCAGGAGGCAGGGTGCCTGATCCCCTCCTCTCTGTTGCCCTTCAGGGCGCCAGCCCTGCTTGCCCATCGGACCCGCTCCGGCAGCTTCCACATGTGAAATCAGCTCATGATCATGAGGGCGGCCTCTTTCCCCGCTGCAGGGCCTCCTGGGAGACTGAGTGGGCAGGAGAGGAGAGGAGGAGAAGAGAGGGGCAAGGGGCCTATGGTGAGCTTTGAGCTCGGCATGGGTGCTTTGAGCTTAACACCCTCCACCACAAGGGTCCTGTTCCAGTCCCTCCCGGGGCAAAACCACAGCAGCGAGGACACGGAGAAGTTTCCCCATCTCCTGAAAATGAGAGGAGAGGAGATGGCTTGGTTCCATCATCCACTTCTGAGCTCCCCGCATCCCACCCACGCCCAACATTTGGATGTCTCTTT
Organism: Varanus salvator macromaculatus; assembly: GCA_023646645.1. Lineage (NCBI taxonomy): Eukaryota > Metazoa > Chordata > Lepidosauria > Squamata > Varanidae > Varanus > Varanus salvator. The sequence goes on from JAIXND010000757.1 coordinate 1,657,926, forward strand.
CATTCTGCCGAAAAATTGTGAGCATCTTCTCCTTTATCCGTTTGCCTGGTCCCTGAGGTCCTTTACGACGAGGTTCTTCCCGGCTCCACATGGGCCTGCAGTCCACCAAAACCCCACGTGGACTAGCACTCCGAGCACACGGCCTCTCTCTCTCGGTGGAATTCCCTGCCAGTTGATGTCAGGCATCACGCCAGCCCGGCTTTGTTTTCGGCGTCTGCTAAAGATGTTTATATTTAAACAAGCCTTTCCTGCCAAGGTTTTATTGGTATAACTTGATTTTAAATATTTTTAGTCTTTTGTATGTTGATTGTATGTTCTTTGCTGTTCACTGCTCGTGGTTTTTTTTTCTTTTTTTAAAGATACAGGGTGGTTTATACATGTTGCAGAGAAAATAAATATGTAAAGCTGAGCTGAACAGCCACTGCAGTGTTTAACACAAATGCTTTCCCCTGGCATTCCTCTGCCTTGGGTACAAAATACATACACAGACATACCAGTTATTCCAACATTGATTCAGGCCTATAATTGTGCTTTGGAGGCAGGGAGGGCTGCCTCCCTTTTCTTTTTTAGTATGCACATACATTCAGTAAAACTTTCATTCATCATTTTACGAGTTTAAAACAAAAACCAAAACAAACCCAGCATCAACCATCTTTTATATGTTGTAAAACCGCGCCAAAATCGTGCAGAAATGGGAAGGGAGCTCAGAGGCGGGAATGTGTCGTCGCTGTTGCTGGCCAATCCATGCAGGGCATGGGCGAATGTGCCTCTTGCCCCCTAAATTTAAAGCCGACATAGAGCCGAGCCAAAATTTCTCAAGAGGCATCTTCCTGAGGAAAAATGCCCTGGGAATTTGCTATTTTGCCCTCCCTTAAGAAAAGGAGGCTATTAAGTAGAAGCTTCTCTCTCTGTCATCTCTTTTGCAGAGGGTGGCCATCCTTGCCCGTCATGTGAGGCATTTTTTCACACGTCTGAAGCTGTTCCAGCCCGGAAGCAATTCTGCGAAGAAGGAACAGGCGAGCGCACACACACGTTACGCCTGCTGGGGAAATGTCCCAGTCACATGAGCAAAGCCTAGAAACATTATTCTCGGCGGTTTTTGTTTTCCGAGGGAAAGCATTTGGCAAAGGCACAGATGTCTGCCGTTGATAAAGACCTCTTCTCTATGACCAAGCCTCATTACTGGCCTTTTCAAAGCAGCATGCACTGTCTTCCACAGGTAGGGAGCATTTGGGTCACTAGGACCATGCATGGTCCTGCCTCCGAGGCTGCATTCTGTGCATCCGAACACAGGTGCATGTGCACCTGCCCCAGACACAGAGGCAGGGAGGGGGCGATCTGTGTGAGTCTCTGGAGCAAGGGATGGAGAGCCCCCGGCCCTGCCTCCTCCCCGCCCAGTGATCCGACATAGATGGCTCTTTTCTGGCTGCTGCCATCAGGAAGCTGCTTGGGGAGGAGTGGGAAGCGCAGACAGCCAGGAAATCCGTGTGCTGGGGCAGATGTGGCAGCAGGGGTGGTCGGGCACGCAGGAAAAGGCTTGGAGGGACAGGCTGTGCAGCCCTGCGACGCACCCTCACATGCCAATACTTGTTCTGGAGGCCTGGATAGAGCAGCCATGGGTGCCCCCCCTTCCATGGTCTTCACAGCAACACAGACTCCAAGGTAAGGGGGTACGGTGGTAAGTGCCTGTCTTCTCTCTAAGGTAGGGAGCCCCGCTGTCTGGCTCCAGGTACGGTGCAGCGTCCGTTTGCTGGATGTCACCTGTCTGCCATCTTCCCCTTCTCAGGGCTTCCTCCTTGAGTCTCTGATGAGGCAGATCTGAGAGCTGCCAGTCTCTGGCTCAAGGTGTTGGCAGGTAAGACACAGGTAAGAAATGCTGCATCTTGAGCTTGATTGTGTTAACAGAGCCAAGCTGAGTGAGTGTGCCACATGCCTGAAGCCAGGGAAGGGAAAGGGTGCAAGCCAGGGTGTGGCATGATATATATCCACAGCTTCCCCCGGGAAGCTGCCTCTGTTGGACTCTGTCAGCTGCCCCAGAAGTTGGCCTGGTTGTCTCATGACCAGCAGCTTCCTTGCTTCTTCCATCTGCTGTTTTTCTCCCTTCCCGCCTGCCCTTGGGCTTTTTAACTCTGCCTCCCACTCAGTCCCCAGAAGCTGTTGGTACTCACTTTCAGCCTGGCCTATGGGCCAGTTGGCCTGCACCAAGAACACCCAAACACTGCATAGGCTGCCTGCACCCAGGAGCACCACATACCACAGATTCAGTCAGGTGGGTACTCGTGGACCCTTGTGCACCTGAATCCCAACAGCCAGTCACAATCAAGAAATGCAGCTCATGAACGGGGAGCTGAAAGAAACTGGACCAACAGCCAAATGAATGACGAGAGCAGGAGAATAACGGAAAGCAGCTAGGCATGGTGGAAGAGGGATGTCAACCTGGGTTGTCAACCTGGGTTCCCAAGAGCGGGCTTCTGGCAACTTGGAGCCAGCACTAAGAAGGCCCTGCCATGTCCCATCCAGCCAAACTTGCAAAGGCAGAGGAACATGGAACAAGGCCCCTGCTGAGGAACATTCTGATCCAGCTGGTCACATTCTGCGTCTGTTCATAAACTTAGGAGGAGAGAGGCTGACAATAGGCAAGTTAACAACAGAACTCTCAGAATTCCCAATCATTGGCAATGGTGGCTGGGGATGATGGGAGGTGAAGTCCACGACTCCACTGGCATGGGGAATCTGGCAGAGAGAGGCCTACTGGGAGCAGTGAAACGGTTCTCACAAAAAGACAAAAACTGCATTTGGGACTTGGTGTTTTTTCAACTGCATCTGCTCCATCTTCCATCTTCCACAGAGGATCTCCAAGCAGTGTGCCTGGGCCTAGCTGGATAAGCCCAAAGTAATCAACTTCCTTCAGCAATGGTAAGCTTGCTTTTTCTCATTTCTAATTCTTCCCGACTGGGCGGCATAACCTTCACACCTGTTCATCTTGTAGGAAAAAAATCAAAACACACCAAAAGCAAAAACCAAAAAACTCTGCTTTATCATCTTGGCCATGTAATGCAGCAATTCACAAGAAGCTTTAATTGACTTTCAGTCATTCCAAGTAGACACACTGGTAAATAACAGCCATTCATCAAGGTATTATGTATCCGTAATTAAAAATTAGGAGGTAATTTTTTCCAAAAGAGGAATCGTTCCAAAACCTCCTGTGCAAATGACACCGTTATTTTCCCTATCAGTGACCCAAAAAATTACTTAAAATATTTCCCCCTCCCTTGGTACTTCTCATCCAGCTTCCCCACATCAGCTCCTTGGCCTCAGCACTTCCCCCTCCCTTCCTCAGCCCCCATCTAATTTATTTCCATTGTTAATTTTAATGAGTGAGCTTTTATTATAAATGCGTGTGTGTATGTGTGTGTTAGAAACAGTTTTATTAGTGTGTGTGCACCCTGAAGCATCTCAAATGCAGAAGGGAGATTTGGAAAATAAAATGTTATTACGGTTGTTATTATCTTAAATCAACCCCTCCAGCTAAATTCAACCAAGCAAATCCATACTTGGAGCCTCTGTGAATTCATCATTGCAAAAGGACTCCAGTTTCTGCAACAGGAAAATATTAGATTCTGCAAACAGAATGTGTGATCACACGCTCTAATATCCCTCTCCTATCTTGCCCCAGAAAAACCTTACCCATAGGACCTAAATAAGATTATTGATCCATGTATTACATTTTTATATCCATCCTTTCTTTGACAAAAGTGACCTATAACCCCCAAATTTCAAGCAATCCCCAAACTAAAAACACCCCCGAATGAGAAACAAGCCAAGAAATGTCGATAAAATGGCTAAATTGCATGGATTCAGCAATTGACAATCCCAACCTACCACGACTAATAGCAGACCAAAGAAGCACAGCTGCAAAAAGTCAGCAGTGACAGGGTCCAGTTAGCAGAGCAAGATTGCCGGGACTGAAGTGGACTCTTGCTTCTTTCCATCACCTGTCGAGCCCACGCTGCTCCAGGGACCAGAAAGAGCAAGAGGAAGGATATGGACTGGAGCTCGAAGGACAAAACACACCTGAGAAGGCAGTTCTTCAGCTGATGCATTTATCTATTTTCATTTCATTTATTACACTTCTGTGCCTCTCAATAGTCAAAGCTCTTGGGGCAGTTTGACATGATCAAAACCTTAAAATAGGCATTAGATAACCCATATGCCTGCAAATCTTTAAACACAGAGACAGACAGACATGGCAAAACCATTCTGAACAAATAAACAAGAAAAACTCAAGACCTATCCAAAAACCTAGCCTATGCTGCCAAATGCCTAAGATTGGAGGTTTGTTACCTTGTAGCCATGTTGAGTCCAGGCAGGCCTAGGTGGGAGATCATTCCGTAACTGCGAGGCCACCACCAAAAAGGCCTCTTCTTCATTGCCAGCTCCCAAGCATCCTTGGAGGAGGCATCCGCAGGAGAGCCTTAGGTGAGAAGCAGAGGGCCCAGGTAGATTCATGCCATAATCGGTGCCCCGCCAGGTGTTACAGCCCCGTGCCATGGAAATGGCACAGGAGGCAGCCAAGAAAAATAATTCATGGCTTAAAAGCAGGATCTTTCTTGAAACAGCATGAAAATGTATTTGTTAAAAAGAGCAAAGAGCAGCAAGACACCCAGGCAATTAGAGGTAAAAGTCAGAAATCTTGGATTGAGCCTGACAACGGCTCAGCAAGCCAGAAATGTTGTAAAATAGGGAATTGCATCTTTTGCCCTGCCAAGTCAAATCACCATATCGAGAACGAAACATTTAGGGAGAAGAATGATAGCCCAGGACGCCTTCATATCCCCCTGCATTTCTTCCTTTTCCAAGATAGCTTACAAGTTTTTCCTCCTCACAACAACTATCCTGTGAGGGAGGCTAGGCTGAGAGTCAGTGACTGGCCCGAAGTCACCCAGGGACTGGCTTCATGGCCGAGTGGGGACTCGAACGCTGATCTCCCAGATCCGTAGCCAGGCACCCTCACCACTGGACCACGCTGGCTGCCATGCTTGTCCCTGTAAGCTTACAGTCAGGCGTGGTAAAGCCCCTATTCAAGTTGAGCACCTGTGGCCAGACGCAGGCACTGCAACAGGCGGTTGTCGTGTGAAGCGCCCCCGTTCAGCCATTTCATTCCATCCACTCTCCTCTCCTCTGCCCACCCTTGCCACGTCTTGCTCTCAACTTTCCCAACACTCCGTGGTCCCTTAGCCCATGCAATCCTCACTAAGCTTTGGGCAGATTTCTCAGTTCACTGGCTTGCTTTGTTGCTGCTGTTATTGTCATGTCTTTGTTTTGTCTAAAGAGTTGTTGCCGTTGCTGCTGCTGCTGCAGCTATTTCCGCATCTCTGGCTTCTCAGGACTTCAGAGTCCTCCCTCTTTGGTGTGGGTGGTCCACTTTAACTGGCACAATCAAGCCAGGGGTGATGCCAAACAAATACAGAGCCAATTTTTTAAAATTCCCCAAGCCCATATGGATAGAATGAGGCACCTCAGTCCAACTACACGTCATGAGTGGAGCCAGCTGGAGCCGGGGGTCAGACTAGATGGCCCAGGAGGCCCCTTCTGACTCGCTCTGTTTCTATGTTTCTAAATACCTCCCAACTGCAGTTGGATTCAATGGATATAGATTGATAACTCAGTTTGGGTTTCTCTGTTTTCCATTTTTTCAGCCTCAAATTTAGCTTACCCCAAACTTTAAGGATATTTTTAAACTTTGCATGAAAATGGGTATGCATTTTCACACATTTCTCCTCATTTCTCCAAAGTTTGCAACTTTGCCTAATGCATGTTGGCGCAGGTCATTCTCCCACCATAATGCATTGAATGTTCTATTCGCAACTATATGCCTGCTTCTACACCCTTTTCCAAATTTAACTTCTTGGGCACATTTTTATGATTCCTGGTAGACTGCCTTGCAAAATCTGAGTGTGGATTTCGAGGGATAACTGAGTTAACGTTCATGTGTTGGTTTGAAAGTGTAAAATTTATTAAAAGTCTTTATTAAAAATAGAATGCGAACGGAATTAGTTTCTACTCCATAGCGCAGGTAACCTGACTTCCAGTTATCTAGTGATACCACTGAATGTTATAATTATTTGGCCTGTTGGTCTAAAGTTGTGTGTTCATAATGCCCACTTTTGCAGTGAGCTTTGATCACCACTTTACCAATCCATTTTCAATTTCAGAACAAACGGTGAGTTTTGGAGTGTGTGCTCTGGATCTCAATTACGGCATTTCTGTGCATTTGCTGGGTTTGTTGGAATAATTGCTTGAACATCAGCTTGGGTCATCAAGGAAGTAACTTCTTAAGTCTTCGATTTTGGCTCCTGTAATTCTGACTCCCTGCAACCTTGGAGGCACCATTCATCCCTCCATACTGAACTGATCTGATCAACCTTCTGTAAACAACCAGGTAGGAAGGGGTGCATAACGCAGTGATGAATGGTGCTCTCATGCGTTATGCACTTCTGAACTAGCATCTCCAATATGTGCTTTGATATTGTGCATGCACAAAAGCTCATATAACAGAGAACAGAATCTCAGACTCGAGGAGAACTCTTGCCTAAGATTACACAGAAGAATGTGTTACTTTCCCAGGAAATAACAAACTCATCTGGGTTAAGTTTGCCATCAGTGGTGTTACCAAGGGGTGCGAGAGGAGCTACCCCTGCTGCTAAAGGGGCCACTAGAAGAGGCTCGGAGCTCGTCTCTGGTCCTCTCATTCCAGGAGCTCAGCCTTCAATTCAGTGCTTCTTCAGCCTCTTCGCTGCTTCCCACGATGGCGCATCTCCGAACCTCAGTCTCCGTTCTTGGCCAACCACACCCCTGGCTGCTCCAAGTCTGGCTGGTGTTTTCTAACCAGTTCCCCAGGTCTGCAATTCAGCCTGGGCTTGGCAAGCAGCCAAGCCCTTCATCCACCTACCTCATTCTAGGCCTTCGCCTGTGTTTTGACAGAGACCAGAGAGCTCCGCGTCCATCTTTGTGACAGAGCCTCTTCTCCTCTCAGGGCTGATTCGGGGCCTGTAGCTTCTTCAGCGTCTATGACGAGGCCTGCTTTCGGCCGGAGTCTGCATTCCTCCGAGGTGGCTGGCTTTGTTGCCGCGGCACTGGCAGCAATGTTATCATACCCAGACGGACTCCCTATGAGTCAGCACTCATTCCCCTTTTGCTGGAGAAGGGCCAGATTCCAGCAAATGATTTCCAATACTTGGGGTTTGTGGTCAGGCTGTGTGTCGAGAGGATTAATGACAAAGGCTTTTGTTGGGGTTGTGTGCTGGGCGGGAGAGGCAGTGTGGATGGAGGCTGAAAGAATCTGGATCTAATTAAAAATAATACAAAGAAATTTTGCAGCTCAGGAATGTTTATGTACCAGACCAGACTGAGGGGTCTATTGAGCCCAGTCTCTAGTCTCTGGTGGTGGAAAGCAGTCGAGGTTTCTGGATAAAGATGCAAGAGTGTTAGAGAATAAGGAAATATATTCCTAATATCCTGGCAAAGTGGGTGGACTTATTCTATGGAACTATTAGAGTGTAGCCAAGAAACAAGGAGTAGATTTTCCAGAGTGCCAAAGACTGCATGGGAGAGAATTTCTTTCCCATAATACACATCCCATTGTCGCTTCCAATAAACAGGTTTTGAGTGCTCTTGTTTCTGTAGCCTTGAACAGTGAGATCAGAGTGTGTGCATGCATCGAGACACCAAGAGCATATCCATGTCTTTCCTCCATGAGGCTTTTCACTCAAACAAAATCTATTTGCTGCATAGAGGTCGCACAATAACCAGTGTGGTCCTGTGATGGGAAAAATCTGAGTGAAGTCTCACGCACAAACTCCCATCCGAATCCTAAATTGTGGCTTTAGCTGGTTTCAGACAAACCATAGTTAAGAGTAAGCACAGTGGGTTGGGTTCAGGTGAAACGGGGAGTCACGGTTAATGCAAGATGGAAGAGAACATCCCCAGATTCCTTTCCGTAGCTACATCCGATGAGGGAGGAGCAGGAACACAGAAGCCCTTCTTTCCCATCACAATAAACCATGGTTTGCTGTGGCAACTGAACATAGCCATTGTTTCCCGTTTTTTAAATTCTGAATGCTTCAGGCATGGGTTCTGGGACTTTTCTACAATGACATCCAAATAATTGGTCTGGATTTTTACTGGACATGAGCCCTTGGAAGGAGCAATTCAGAAATCTTCAGGGAACCAAGAGACGACCCTTTTGCTGTTTAGGTTAAAATGATCAGCAGCTCGAGGTGAATTCTTGTTGATGATCAGAGCTCACAATTTAGACATGAACTTGGCGGTAACGGTGGAACTACAATTTCTGTGGTTTGGGGTGAATCCCCCGCTTCACTTAGAGACCTGGGAAATCACGAGTCATTCCTAAAACTGCACCTGGACAGAAATAGGTGTTTTCCATGACACAGTCATGGGAATAGTGTTGTAGTTAAGATGTGGGCATTTTTTGTTCCACATTCCACACTGAAAAGCACCAAGACTTCAGCAAACAAGTTTGTTTGTTGGCTTGCTTGCTTGCTTATGACATTTGTATGCCATCTTTTGCTAAAGCCTCAGGATGGCTTACACAAATAAAATTCTAAAATGCATAACAATATTATAAATAACATAAGACATTCCATAATATATCCTCCCTTAATTAATAAAGTAATAAAAATTAAGATGCAACTGTATATGAATTAGCAATATTAATAAAATAGTATTAGTTGTTAAAATGAAAGTTAAATAAAAAGGTCTTTACCTGGCGCCGAAAAGAGTAGAGGGTTGGCACCAGGCGGACCTCTCTGGGGAGCATGTTCCACAGTCTGGGTGCCACTGCAGAGAAGGCCCTCCTCTGCATGGATACCCTCCATACCTCCCTCAAAGAGGGTTCCCAGAGTAAGCCTCCCCTGCCGATCTTAGGGGGCATGAGGGCATAAAGGGGGAGAGAAGCTCCTTCAGGTATCCAGGACCCAAGCCGTTTACTCAAACTACGCCCCAGTTTGTCCAAGGGTGCAATCCTATTCATGTTTAGACAGAAGCAAAAGGAAGTGCTCTGGACCGCTGCATCCACCAACCCGCTTTACATAGGCTTGCGTGCCCTAAACATATGGAAAGGCCATGGAGTGCGTCTGCGGCAGAGCAGAATCCCCAGACCAGTTCCTGGGATCTTCCAGTAGGGTTGGAAAATTTCCTGTGGGGCTCGGTGGACAGGGGCCTGGCTCCATATTAGGCAGCTCCCGATGTTCCTCTGCCCCCATTTTGGGGAGATCCAGTGGGAGATACAGACTTGCACAAAAGCCTAGAGGAGCACTTCCTTCCCTGTTCCCCAGCTGCTTTCGGAATCTCCGCCAATCTTTGTGGCAAAAGGCAAGTGCAGGATGCGTTGCCAAACGCCAGGGTCCTTCCCCCTTCCACTCCCTCCCCGGCAATTAACAATACCAGCTTAGCAGGGCTTTCTGTTTGTTTGCAAATTCATATTTGCCTTGCAAATACCAGTTTGCAATGTGGCTTATACCAAGTCACATCAGGAAAACAATTAGCAATTAGCAATATTTGTTTATTTAAATGCTACCTTTTCTCTGGCAAGGAACTGCAGACAGAAAATGGTTCTCCTCTGTTTTATCCTTACAACCCTGTTAGGCCAAGAATCAGTGATGGGCTGAAAGACACCCTGTGAGTTTCATACCTGAGCTGGGACTAGAACTTGGATCACCCAAATCCCCGCCTAACACTCTTTGGCGCTACACCACACGATATATATATATTATATATGCATGTGCACAATATAACAATAAAATGAAAATACAAATAAAAGCAGGATCAAAGCAGGGTAAAGATACATTCTAAAAGCCAGCGGATTTGTGTGAAGCTGCAAATGGCCCCAAAGAGCTTCTCTGAAATGGAATTTGGGCCTGAGGATGAAAGCGGCAGAAACTGCGCACTGTCTCATAGATTATTCTTGCCTCAGACTTTGTCTCCATAATCACGCATTTTTCCCTTGGTCTTCCCATCCTAATCCTCTTCCTCTGCAGGCTGGGAAGAGCCCCGGTGCCTTCGGGCAGTGCAGGGGGGATGTGTTTGCTGCTGCTGTGCTTGCTGGCTTGAGAAAGGAGACTGGCCTGGCCCCGCCAGCCCAAGCATGTTCAGGTGAGAGCTCCAAACTACTGGTCACATTCAGCACGTGTGCTTGGAAAACAGGGTGCTTGTGCAAGCCACTCTCTAGCTTTAGCCAACGGAGAGTAGGGGCCCTGATCCAAAGCACAACACAGGGATGGGGGGTTAATTCTTGTCCTCACACAGTATTTTCCTGCAAGCAATTCCCACCATCAACAATTTGTTCCCAAAGATGCTGCCAGGTGCAAAAATTATTGGGGCCAGGGATAAGGGCACAGACTTTCCTAACCTGGTGGCCCCAATCCTGGGGAATTACCAAGTGGCAGCACTCCTCCAATGGGCTGTGACAGAGGGAGATGGCACTAATTTCCCGCAATGCCCCTGAGTGACTCAGGCTCAAAGTGACAAAGAGCCTGCATAGCCTAGTGGTTAGAGTGGGAACTGGGTTCTAATCCCCTCTTGGCCATGAAGCTCACCGGGTGACTTTGGGCCAGTCACAGAGTCTCCACCCAACCAACCTCACAAGGTCGTTGTTGTGAGGACAAAACCACAGATACAATCATAGAATCATGCAGTTGGAAGGGGCCTAGAAGGCCATCAGATCCAACCCCGATGTAAGTCTATTTTTAATGAAAGTGTTTTAGGTATAAACTGTTATGTTTTTGTACATTGGGATTTTTAAAGCTGTTTTAAATCCATATACCAGAATTTTACAGTGTCTTCCTGCATATGTACCTTTTTGTATTTTGATTAATTCTTGTGAACTGACCAGAGAGCTTACAAAGATAAACCTCCTAGGGTTCTTCGCACGAGGAAAAAAAGAATGGGTATAAATGCAATGTAATATTAATAATGATGGCGTGCATTTCATGAAAGTTAAGATGAGCAACGCATGAGCGTGCACGCATGCGCACATACATATTTAAAGAGAGGCCAGCAAACTGTGGGTGCAGCGGTTCTTGCAGAAACCGTCCCATGAATATTCCGGGGATGTGCTCGGTCCTCCAGCTTTCAAAGAGGCGAGTCGCTGCACCTTTCTAAAATAAGTTTGCTTTTTCGGCTGCGAAAGCGGCTGTGGCAGAGACGTGGTCCTCTTATCTACACACACCACTTCAAACGGAGCTTTCGCAGCAGCTGGATGCAATGAGCAACATACCTGGGAATCCAAGAGAGATCCCACTCGTCTCCGTACATTTCCCGGGTGAATGTTTGCAATTAAGGGTTTTTACAGAGAAGAAGGTTGATTTTGCGCTGTATCTGTTGGAAGGAAACTTGCAGCCAGGGCTAAAGCTTTGGGAATTTATTAGCAGCTTCTTTTTTGCTGCTTTTCTTATTAATAAAATATTTTCCTAAGGCAGCATTTAACTGGATTGGGGGGGGGGGGGTGTTCTGAAAAAGCTCATTGTATGTATGACCTCATTCAAGCCTTTGCTATCTAGGAGCGCGGAGCGCTTGCATATGGCCACACCGCCCCCTACAGGCGCTTCAGCTTAAGGGCATTTATGAGCCCCTCTTACGAGTCTCTCTCGCAAGCGCCTTCTCCTTCCACCCCCTCAAAGCAGGGCCCTTAGAGAGGAACGTATGGAAGCCGCGCGGGGGGGTGGGGGGGGGATAAGCCAGCGAAGCAAGTTTGGGGATTTTCCACACCACAGTCCAAGAATCAGAAAACCTAAACAAATTCCCCATATTAAAAATTAAAAACAATCTTCAGTGCAAAACACTGAAGGCTGTTTACAGAGGCTGGAAGTACGCTGTGCGGATAATGAATGGGAAGTTTTCCCTCTTGCGGGTGCCCAGCTGCTGTCTGGGAACTGGCAAGCGTTGGCACTGGTACGTGCCGCATTCATTCGTCCAGTTTATTAGCACGGCTACAAGCCTCTGCTTAATTCCTTAAAGGCACCCCAAAATCCAGGGGCCTCATCGTGGCCCTCTTCCTGTGCTGCAGTTCAGCAAAGGTGAACGTACAGCAAAGTTGTGTGTGTGTGCACACGCGCAGGATTGGGAAGTAAGTGCATCAAGGACAGCTCAAGAGTTGAGCCTCTCCGAGAACAAGGGTCAGATTCCATTTCAGAGAAGCTCTGGGGACTGCGTGGCCTAGTGGGTGGGCTGAAAGCAAAATGGAGAGGGGCCAAAAGGCCGAAATACCCCAAGCACCAGCTTAGCTGAGGTGGCCCTGCCGGCCTGCACCCCTAAAATACAAGAGCACGTGCAAAAATTAGTGGAACTGTCCACAGTTTCCTGCCAAGGGTATGTTTAAGGATAAATCTATTATCATCATCCCATCTTTTTTCTGAGGTACTGGAGGGTCTGGCCCCGAGTCACCCCGTGAGCTTCATGGCCGAGGACCTAAATCTCCTAGATCTCCACATTTCCTAGATCTCCAGTCTACCTAATTATTTCGGGGCCCTGGGAAGGCTTTATTTCCCAGGGGCCCTGATGTGTGCAGGGGCCAGGGCAGAAGATGGGAAGGGAAGGGAACAGAAGGGAAGGGGAGGGATTCAGACACTCCCACTGGTGTCTTTGGAAGATGGACAGGTTGGGAGCTTAGCTCCAGAACAAAGCCAGTGCTCAGATCATTGGGCTGGATGCAGAATAAGTCAAATGGGAGGATAAAATGGAGCCATGTAAGCCACCTTGGATTGCTTACAACATGAAAAAAGGAGGACGATAAATTCAATGTGATAATAGCAGTGATAGTAATACTCAGTTCTGAACACGATAGACAGCTCTAGTTCCCTAGAAGGCCGTTGGCCCTTTAAGAGATGCTCAGAAGGGGAGACGGCTTTTTCCATGACTCTCATCAGATGCCACCTTTCCTGTCCCCACGCTACCCCCACGGAAGAAGCTGTGTCTGCTGGAATTCTTTCCCTGCTGCTGTGATTCTTAAAAGGTCCCGTGCTGTCAGCTCAGCCATTGTAGGGTACTATTGTGCCGTACTTTATAAAGGGCAGCTCTCTTAGGAGGCCTCCTGTGCTTGAAGGCTTGTCCAGTCCAAGCCCAAGCCCAATTTAAAGATAAAGACCCTAGAAGGTTGAAGCAGGCCTGACACTGCCCTTTAACAGGTAGCAGCTGGGGAAGAGCAGAGGCTGTAGGCTAGGGGGTGCCAGAGAAATCCCCCCAGAGGCAAACGAGTTTGGACTTCTATGAACCCGCCCTGCGGGCGGTACAGTTCAGCAGCTTTCTGCAAATGACACAGTTCTGCAATCATCAGAGGGGATTTTCACTGGCTTTGAACATGCCCAGTTCCCTCCGTCTCACCTCATAGGGCAGTGTTTCCAAACCCTGGATCATTATTTATTTATTTATTAGATAAATTTCTATGCCACCCCTTGCCAACTAGCCTCGGGGCGGCTTACAACAAATATAAAACAAAAACACAAACCAAACATCAACAAAACACAATGAACAATCTAAAATTATACAATCTAAAATTCTAAAATTGGCCCATCTCAAAGTCAATTTAAAACTATAAATAATCCCTATAAACAATTTATAATTGAATTTAATTTACAATTGAATTTAATTTACAATTAAATTAATAAATTAATAAACAATTAAAATATTTCTTAAATAAAAAGGTCTTTGCCTGGCGCCGAAAAGCAAATAATTACGGCGCCAGGCAAGCCTCTCTGGGGAGCACGTTCCATAGGTGGGGTGCCACCGCAGAGAAAGCCCTCCTCCGGGTACTCACCCTCTTCACTTCCCTCACAAAGGGTTCCCGGAGGAGAGCATCTGCCGCCGATCGTAAGGGGCGGGAGGGCATATATGGTCGCAGGCGCTGCTTTAGGTAACCAGGACCCAAGCCATTAAGGGCTTTATAGGTAAGAACCAACACCTTGAATTGGGCCCGGACTTCAATGGGAAGCCAGTGAAGCTGACGGAGAACTGGGGTGATAGGAGAACCACGCCCAGTCCCCATCAGTAGCCTGGCAGCAATATTTTGCACCAATTGAAGTATCCGGACCGTCTTCAAGGGTAGGCCCACGTAGAGCGCGTTACAGAAATCTAACCAGGAAGTCACCAATGCATGTGTCACCGTTGTTAGGCAGTCGAACTCCAGGAAGGGACGCAGCTGATGGATCAGCCGAAGCTGATGGAAAGCGCTCCTCGCCACTGCTGACACTTGGGCTACCAAGGTCAGCTCCGAGTCGAGGAGCACTCCCAGGCTGCGGACCCTGTCTTTCAGAGGGAGTGCAACCCCATTCAAGATTAGGGTCAGGTCCCCCACTCCTGGCGACCACCTCTGGATCCAGGGAAGCCTTCTTTAGGACTGGCCGGACTACCGCCTCCTTTAAAGGGGCAGGCACCCAGCTGTCTCTTAAAGAGGCGTTGATCACCTCCAAGATCCAGGGCACAATCCCGTCCTTGGTGCTCTTTAATAGCCAAGATGGGCACAGGTCCAGTAAACAGGTGGTTGAGCGTACCAATCCAAGCACCTTGTCCACATCATCAGGCTGCAAAAACTGAAATTCATCCATTAATTCGGGACAAGCCGGCACGGTTGGCCCCTCCCCACAAGAATCTGTATTAACAGTGGAGTCCAGCTCGTGACGAATCTGAGCAACTTTCTCCCTAAAATGCGTGGCAAAGTCGTCACAGCGGGCTTTCAAGGGTGGCACAAGATCTTTTGTGGGGCCAGGTTTAATCAGCCCCTGAACCACCCGAAAGATATCCGCTGGACAGCATTGTGAGCAGGCAATGGACACGGAGAAGAATCGCTTCTTCGCCGCCTTCACCGCCACAGCATAGGCCCAGTACTGGGCTCTAAGTTGTGCTCGATCAGATTCGTCCCGTGATTTCCTCCACCTACGCTCTAGCCGTCTACCAACCCGCTTCATTGCCCGTAATTCAGGTGTATACCAGGGAGCTGGACGGGCTCTGCCCGGCTGGAGAGGGCGCTTAGGAGCGATTGTGTCGATAGCCCTGGTCATCTCCCCGTTCCATACATCAACCAGGGCCTCAACAGGAGCACCAGCCCTGTCAACCAGAAAATCCCCCAGAGCCCTCAGGAATCCATCCGGATCCATCTGACTCCGGGGGCGGACCATCACAATCCGGTCCGCACCCTTACAGAGGGAGAGGCCACTTTCGAGCTCAAACCTCACGAGGGAGTGATCTGACCATGACAGGGGCGTCAAACATAGATTCTTCACCCTCAGATCACCCTCTTCCTGACCCGTCGAGAAAACCAGGTCCAAAGTGTGTCCACATTCATGGGTCGGGCCGCTGACATGTTGAGACAGCCCCATGGCCGTCATGGCAGCCATGAAGTCCTGAGCTGCCCCAGAAAGGTCAGTCTCGGCATGGAGATTGAAGTCCCCCAGGACCATCATCCTGGGGGTCTTCAACACCAGGTCCGAGACGACCTCCGTCAGCTCAGGCAGGGAGTCTGTTGGGCAGAAGGGTGCTCGGTACACCAACAGAATCCCCAATCTGTCTCGGTCGCCCAACACCAAGTGGAGACACTCCAGCCCCAGTCTCGAGGAGACAGGAAGCCCCGTGAGGGGAAAAGAAGCTCAATAAACTACAGCGACCCCCCCCTCCCCTCCCCTCCGGGCGTGGACGGTGCTGAACTGCGTACCCGGGCGGGCACAGTTCTGAGAGGGCAACATCTCCCCCCTCCCTGGCCTAGGTCTCGGTGACACAAGCCAGGTCGGCCCTCTCATCCACAATCAAATCATGGATGAGATTTTTGTTGCCCTCCACTGGACCCTTTCTAGTTTTCCTGCATCTTTCTTCAATCTTGGTGCCCAGAACTGGGCACAGGATTCCAGTTGAGTTCTGACTAGTGAGGAGTATAGAGGGACTACTTCTTCTCGTGATTTGGAAGTAATACTTCTGTTAGTGTATCCAAAATAGCATTTGCCCTTTTGGTGGCTGCATCACGTTGTTGGTTCATATTTAGCCTATTGTCCACAATTACTCCGAGCTTTTTTTCTTTTTCAGTTCTGTTGAGCCATGTATTCCTCATCTTGTATTGATGCATTTGGTTTCTTTTTCCTGGGTGGAGGACTTGGCATTTGTCCTTTCTGAATCTCATTCTGTTGCTTTGAGCCCAGTGCTCAAGTTTATCAAGATCGCCCTGGATCTTCATTCTGTCTTCTAGGGTGTTTGCTATTCCACCCAGTTTTGTATCATCTGCAAATTTGGTTATCTTTCCTTGTACTTCCTCATCTAAATCGTTCATAAAGCTGTTGAAGAGTGCTGCCCTTGGCTCAGTTCCCCAAACTCTGCCCTGCTCGCTCTTTGCCTAAGGCTGCCTGCGTGGGCACCTGGGGGGAAGTGCGTTCCAGCCACTTCCACACACACAATTTGTGTGTTTTGTGTACTTTGCACAAAGAGTTACATACTTTGTCTATTTCATGCACAACTTGTGTCTGCTGTGCCTTTTGCACAAGGCATCGTGCATTTTGTCCACTTTGCACAAAGAAGCCAGGAACGTTCCTACCAGCGCCACAAACACTGGGCGTGCCTGCTGGACCAGAGTCCGGGTTGCTGAACCCAGGAAATCTGGTGGATTCCAACCCCCAGAACAGATCCCCTCCACATCCTAACTGAAATGGTTTTTAAAACAGTAAACAAGTGGCAATGGAATAGATGTGAACTTTCTGCACTTTTTTCTGCAGATTGAGGCAGAAACTGGGCAGAATGTTCTTATGACCGAAAACAGGCGAAATGGACATGTTGGAATAGAGGGATGAGTCCATCCCTACATGCAGGTAAAGCGGATTCCCTGATGCAGGCATCCCTCTCCAGTCCCAGGAGATGTGTCCAGACCACTGACAGGTGTAAAGACAGTCTAGGCGTTCCTGCTCCAATTCACAGTTTTCTAGACATGCCTAAATCAGGTTTTAATCTTTGCAGATTCTGAGACAAGCTGACCTATCCAAACCTGCAAGCTAAAGCATGGATCAGAACGTCACTCTCTATTGGTTTCTGCATTCCTTGGAAACTTGCGACACAGAAAGCTGTAGCTCAAAAAATGTATCAAGATAGACATTAAAAATGTGTATTCCCAGAGGAAAACGGGTTGAAAAGATGCGTCTTTCAGAGGAAGCACCCTTGAAAACACTTTTTTTTTCTAGTGTGCATTCCTATGCACCTTTTTAAAAAAATTCCAGATTTATGCAGAAACAAGACAGCATGGATTTATGGCCAAATGACATGGACCAGAGATTCGGACATCCATAGTCCTTCAAATATCCTAGTGACAAGGCATTCATCAAGTCAATGCAATAATTACTTGGTGTGTTAATGATCCATGATGCATAGATCCCTTTTTGTGATCTTCTTAAGGTACCAGGTGTCCTATTTTAGGGAGGGTGGTCTTCTATTTGAAGGACCGCCAGAGAAGAACCCACGGCTTGCAGGCATCCTCTGTTTCAAGAGATGACCAGCCAAATCTGGTTTAAAAATAGCCACGGGCACAGATGCGGCGGACATCGCCCTTCGGCCATGAGCCCCAGGACAGCAGATGGAGAAGGATCTCGATTTATAGTCTCTGTGATGGAATGGACCGTCCTTTGCCACTCCTCCCACGATGCATCTCGTCCTCTAAATTAGCATGGGCACATTGAATGCAAAGGGTTTCTCCCTGGGGAAGATGCGCTTCCTCTTTTCTGATGATGTGCATGTGGGGGCCGAGAGCATGTCCCCGGAAGAGGCCCCTCCCCTAAATATGCTAATTCTGAGCGCTGCCGCGGCTTGACCCGCCCACTGCTGCCAGGGGACCTGACGTGTTCTTGACAGATGCCTGGCCCAACCAGCAAGCAGCCGAGCAAGAACGCCGCTGTGCAGCTCGCAGCTTGCGCAGGCTAATGGAGATTCATGCGCGGAGAGGGCCGACGCTATCAAGCACATGATTATTATTATTTATGGAGCACTCCAAGAATGCACGGCAAAGAGCCAGGAGGGAACCTAGAAACGTATTTTTATCCTCGCTAAAACACACAGTACCCAAAACAGTTTTATTGTGACTGTAAAATGTGATTTTCCTAATGATAGCGTTCGCGGCAGTTTAGGTTATGTACTTAGTGTCGGCATGCCGTCCGCGCCTGTCCTTAACTTTCGCTTTCATTTCAGCCCATAATTAAGACGTGACTCCCCAGCCCCTCCAGTCTTTAATACGACCGCTGCTGTGATAAGCCACCCAGTGCACAAAGCTCTTTTCTGGAATGTATACATAGTAAATGATTAATTTTTTTCAATGGGATGTTTATGAAATTTCCTATTTCTATTTGCATGTGCTCACACACTGTTGCGATTTCTTTTTTCAATGCTGAAATAAGACGTCGCTTAAATAAGAGATTGCTGTGGGAAAGAAACGCATACTGGGGGTAGGTAGCAGTTAGCAGCAGTGTTAAAATAATGAGAAGAATCAGCATTTTTTCAGTTCTTCCATTTCCCCCCCAGGAATTAGGAATATGCAAACATATTTCATGGTAGTTTATCTGTCATAAGGAAGGTTTCAATGATCTCATGAATTTACCACTTTTGTGCACTAGTGGCGTTAGATTTTTTCACAATGCTTGAGTGTATATACTTCCAGAAGATTAAATAAGTGGAGTTATAACTCTTTTATGTTTCTTGTTGTATTTTTATTGTCTGTTTTTATGGATTGTTGCAAACCGCCCAGAGAGCTTTGGCTGTCAGGGGGTATAGAAATGAAATATATAATAATAATTTTACAGAGTTTTAAAGGGGAGGGAAGAAAGAAATACATGTAGACCCTGCAAATACTGACAGCGGACAGTCAGCACCTCCTTTGTCGTCATGGGCCACAGATCTGGCTGCTTTCTCCCTGACCTTCAGCTCTCAAACTGCCTGTAGTTCAAGAGGAAGCTATCATATCCCAAGTCCAGGCTAGTGAGAAGGTTACCTGAAAGACAGTCTTCACCTGTAAAAGTCTGCCTGAGCTGTCAGAGCCGTGCCATAGGTTTTTCTCTCTCTCCTGCTACTCTGAGAAGTGTCTTTGACATGAGACAGGGCCTTCTTGGTGGTTGCTCCCAAGCTTTGGAACTTTCAAGCAACACAAAGCCATTTTTGTTGAGGCAGGCTTTTGACATGTAAAACTGATTTTCTGCTGAAGGGGTTGGATGTTGTCGTTTCTTTTCTTTTTTAACGGAAGGCTTTATCTGCCCACTACCTTGAGCCATACTGTTCAGTGCAAACACAGGATGTAAAATGATTTACAAATGCATGCATGAAATACCATGTGTTGCAGAGGGCAGAAGCAAGCCTGGTGTTATTGTGCTGTATTATTTTAAGTACTAATGTTTTAAGTAAGCCACCTTGGAGAGAGTTCCAAATCAAAGGCAGAATAGAAAAAACTACCAGTGGCTTAAACTTATTGACAGATCTGAACAGAACATCCATTTTCCCTCTGCTTCTGCTCACTGCTGACACCCTCTGCACATAAGCAAGAGGCAGGAAAACATGCAAAAGGAGGAGGAGCAGGTCCAGGACCTCTTCCATGTTGGCCCCCGTTGGGTCCCAGCCCCTGGCAGGTGTTCAAACATGCCTATCCTCAATAGTGACCCGGGTCGGGATGTTCCAATGAAGAAGAGTAGATTAGCGTGAATTCTGCCACACCCCTCCCTCAAGGCATCCATCATCCCCAAACGGAATGACCAGAAAGGGCTGGTGAGCGCAATCCACCAACATCAGGGCCATACAGAATTCCGCTTCAGCGGCCTGTCCTGGTGTGCTTCGTATTTGCAATCTGGGTATTCACCATGCCACGCTGCAAGGCGGGTGGTGGAGCTTCTCTTCAGGAACCTAACTCGGGGTTACGCGGACACATTCTGCACAGTGCTGGAGATCAAACGGTGGGGATTGCCCTTTGCTGGAGGCAGACCTTGAAAACGAGCAGGACTCTGAGTTTTTCTGACTTTCGCACATGTTTCCAGATGACGCTCTTCCTTGCTTTCCACAGATGTTCCGATCACCTCTGCCCTCAAAGGTTTTTTTTGATTCCAAGCTGGTTGGCGGTGCTCTGATCATATCCAAATTAAAATCAGACCTAGTGAAAGGCTTTGCGGTGCTCTTTTCCTGGATGTCGGGGGCAAACTTAATTTAAAATGGGCACGTTACCGACTTGCTTTTGACCTCTTTCATCAGCATATCTCGGTCAACATCCCTGCAGTTAGATTAGAGGGTTTGCAGAGGTTATCAGACACGTGGCGTGCGGAGAAGAGTGAAGCGCGAGCCGCTAGAAGCGCTGACTGCTCCTTTCCCTAAACGCTAAAGAAGAGCTGTGCTGAATCAGGCCGAGTGTCCATCTAACCCAGCATCCTGCTCACATAGTAGCCAACTAGGTGTAGGAGATGAACCTCACAAATGGAGCATGAACTTGTGTTCCACAGGGACTGCTGTGCAGAGACATGTTGCCTCCACGACTGGGAGCCACTGGGACTAGGAGTCATTCTGGACTATTGATAGGGTCTTCTGGTTTCCAGGTTGGACCCTAAGATCCCTAGTATTCCAGCTGTCATAGGAAATACATGAGGGATGGCTGAGGTGCCCACCTGGGTGGTGCAAATGTGTCAGGTCCCCTCGGCCCAGCTCCCTGCACTCCAGCCCACTTTGCTGCATCCGGAGTCCAGGTTCCTGGCCAGTGTGCCCAGTGCTCACACGGGGCTCCCCGGAAACGGAGCACCAGGCGACCACTGCAGAAGCCCCGTCCCTTGCCCAGGGCACACGCGGCAGACTTTGTCTGTGCTACACTTGGCACGCCAGTTCTCACTCAGCTGTGTGGGCTTCCTCTCAGCTCAGCTTGCTTTCTAAGACAGGCCCCAGCACGAAAGCAAGACCACAAATGCTAGAGGGACGGATTCCATGCCTTCCAAGATAAACGCTTCCCTGAGAGTAAGACCCCTTGAGGTCCAGTAGCTTAGCTCTGCGTTGGGATGCACAGGGTTCCAGCGTGCCAGCCCTGGTTTCTCCCTGAGCTGAGCTTCAATCCCCGCAGTAGCTCAGACGAAATGCGCGTTCCCAGCCACAGTGTTCCCAATTCTAACAAAAATTACTTTGGGTATGGTGGATAAAAACTGCTGGAAGGGGTTTGCAGATACGGATCAACACATCTACCAGAATATTTAGACTTGACCTGGAGACATGGCTGCGGGAGTTGTCTTGACGATTGCTTGCATTTCAAAAATTTATCACTATACCACTGGCCTGAATCAATGGAGGAAAGCTATTTTCTCTTTGGCTTATCCAGTCTTGACGAAACCTTAAATTTTAACTGCAGCTCTCATTCCCAGCCCATCCTTTCTCACCTCACCATCTTTCTCTCTCGTTTGAGGAAAGAAATGCCGAGACCAATAAAGACAATAATGTCACTTTCCCCAACCCGGTTCGCACCAAATGGACTACAATATCCAACATCCCTGACCGTTAGAACCTGGAAAACAGACGGGGCAGAGAACACTAGGTGCCTGGTCACCGTCTTCTTCACTTTGGAGAGATGCACTGCACTCCTTTAAATAATAGCAATTTTTTCTAATTTGCATATGCAGCCCTCTGTCCTTGCTTGTCCTCTGCTTTTCATGATATGACCTTACTTTCAGCCTGATCCTGGCCATCACACAGAACTCGTCCTAGCATGTTTGGAATAGAAGCCCCTGATTTTAAGTACACCAGGGTGCAGAAACAGTACAATTCATCACTGTTAAGTATCTTGAATATCACTTGACTATCACATTCTGGGTTCCAGAAATGAAATGGCAAGCCACCATCCACATACTCTAGCGCAGAGTAGCCCTATTAAAGACGGGAGGCGCTCCATGATGAGTTTTCAGGTCGCAGTTCATAAGCCTCTGGTGGGCGGTTAGCAGCAATAGGTAGATGATCAATTGGTTTCTTGATGACCATAAATTATTTGGGCTGATTTTCCACTTTATTTGGAGAGCTCCATTTTCATAGGTTTTGCTACTCTAGGACCTCATTTATCTGGGACTTCTGTACATAACTCTTTCTATTCACCAGCCATTCCTCATGTCCCTTCTTTACTTTATAGCTTTATGAATTCTCATTTCTCCATCTGTTCCAAATAAAGATGCTACTTTTCTTAGGTGATGCAGATTTGACTCTGCCTCTCTTGCAGAGCCAGGATGCCACTGCTGGAGTCCTGCGGCTACAGGTCCAACTGCCCACGCCAGCCCCACACCGGCCCCTGGGAGCTTTGAAGGTCTGGAGTGAGTATCGGGGTGTCTGCACTATGGAATCCGGGGGCTCGTTCTTACCAAGGTCATCCCCCATGGCACTGAACAGTCATAGCTGTGTCCCTTCCAAGGGAAGAAGAGCTGGCCACAGTGCCACATGCAATGGTCCACTTTCTCTTTAGGCTACCGCAATGCCATCTCCGTGGGGCTGCCCTTGAAGGGTGTTCGGACACCGCAGCTGGTGAGACGGGCTTCAGCCAGGTTGCCTTCTGGCAAGTTCACGCTGCAGCGGCTTTATTTATTTATTTTATTTATCTTACATATTTGTATGCCGCCCCCTCGCAAAAAGCCTCGGGGCAGCTAACAACAACAAAAAATACAATTAAAAACAATACACAATCTAAAAACTAAAAACTGCCCCATCTCAAAGTCTAGCTATAAAAATAGAAATATAGAAATATAATAATATATAAATATAACAATTAGAAAATTAATACCTAACAATTAAAATATTTCTTAAATAAAAAGGCTTCCCATCGATTGCACTGGCTTCCTGCTGCCTCCAGGCCCAAGCCAGAAGGTTGCTTCTGACCTGGAAAGCCATAAATGGTGCAGGACTGAAAGACCCCCTCCAGTGAGGATCCCGCTGTGCGATCATCATCCAAAGCCCTTGAGTATGTCCCCAGGCTGAAAGCTCCCAGGTAGGAACTCTAGGCAGGGCCTTTTCGGTGGCAGCACCCTAATTGCAGAACTGCCTTTATTGGGGTTTAGAACAGCCCCTTCTTGGTTCAGTTTTGAGCAGGGGGTAACTCTGTTTCTGTTCTGCTGAGTGTTTGATAGATATTAATAAGGGGCTGGTGGCTCAGTTTTACCCTCTTGGAGTTTTAGGGCTCCGTGCTTCATCTGTGTGCTTGTTGGAGGGCGCAATCCTATAACACTGTGGCAGATGCTTGTAAGCCTCTTCACTGAGACATTTGACCATGAGATTTAGTGCCTGGGAGGGGAGGGGAGGGGAGGGGGAAGAGGCTGGGGTGCCCACTGGAATGGGCACCCCTCCACCATCCCACTCTTCTCTCCTCTCCACCTCTGGGATGCCTCTTTGTCCCCCTCTAAGCCCCAGCCGTGACCTCAGGGAGGAGTTGGTGTGGAAGCTCCTTGCACACCAGCTGCAAAAGTTGAGGGGGGCTTGGACTTTGGAGCCCCTGCTCCAAGGTCACAGGATCTCAGAGGTGGGACTCTGAGGATGCACAAGCCACTGAATCAGCCATAAGCCAGCTCCCTGACTGTTTTTGTCGTTGTTCTGTTTGCAGCCTTCTGAGGCTTGTGGGTAAAGGGAAGGCCTTACGGTTTTAATACATCAATGAACTAACAAGCTAGTTTGCAAACTGGTCAGTGAGATCTAACCACATCCAATCGCCTGCTCAGTGGTAAAGATATTAGCCCCTGCTCAAAAACAAAATCCCCAAGGGGATTTCTAAATATTGGCCTGGAAAATGTCTGAGGGGAGGATTGCTTATATATCCTCTAACCCACTTGGCAACATCTCCAGAAAAGGAAGAGAAACATGGATGGCAATTTTTGCCTCAGTGTTAATACAAGGCAACAGCTGTCTTTAAAAGCAGCAAAGAATTCTTTCGGTTAAAGCTATTTTTGAAAGATATAGTTGTCCTACAGTCTGTATTATCGACAGTTTGAAATATGCTTCAGCATCCACTGTATGGGGACTCGTTAGCTATGGTGATGCACAAGTGCGGGGTAACAGAGCTGCACGCTGGGAATGGGGAATGTTCAAGGATGGGGGAGCTGGGCTTCCTTCCTTCCTTATCAAGAAATTGGAAATAAGGGATTTCTTGCTGGCAGTACAGGCCTCCATGAATGGCATGGTAGGCTTTTAAGAAGCTAGCTGTGCCACAGAGGCATGTGAAGAGGGCTACTTCTAAGACCTCAGCCCCACCACCCTCCCATCAGCCCTCCCTGAGATGCGGCTAAGAAAAGGAGCGCTTACTCTCCCCTTCCTGTCTCTGTGACAGCAATCCTGAAAAGTCACCAAAGGATAAAAGGGAGCCCAGAAAAGTTTCAACTCTCCCCTCTTGTAAAGGCAAAAGGGGACAGCATAGAGTTTAGGGGACTGCAAGCCAAGCTCGGTTCTGTTTGCAGCACCCTCTGCTGGAGATGCAAGGAAAGACAGCCCCCCCAGTAAGCGGATCCAGACCCCCTGCTCAGAATGGGCTTGCAACTGTATTAGGATATCCTGGCCATCCAAATGTCAGTTTCCAGTCTGTGCAGGTCTTGGCCCCCACTCTGAGGAATGCACGCTTTTATTACGAGGGGAAATTTCTGCTTTAATCAAAACTCTGGGATCTTTCCTGCAACTGCCCAAGGGGGGGAAGGATCTGCACTGTGGAAGCGGTGTGGGCGAGGGGGGAGCACTTTAACTATAAATGCATTAGTGTGCGAGATTGAAAGGTAACACACTCTCGGAGGCCTGCAGAACAATGGAGGCGAGTCTGGCTTTCATTTGCACAGGCTGTGCGGTGGGAATATATCTAATCAAATAAAGGGAAAATGAAAAAGCCCCTTTCCCTCCCCTTAAAACTTTAATTTTGTTAATTGCATTAATCAAAAGAACATGCAGTATTCTCTCTCTCTCTCTCTCTCTCTCTCTCTCTTGCATGTGTGCTCTCTTTCTGCTTCTCTTTCTGAAAGACCAAAGTCATCAAAAGGCATATGCAGCACTTCAGAAGTAATAAGAAGGTGCCAGGACTTGAGTCAGAAATGAATAATGCGCCTGGACCTTCACCCCACAGGGTGCGGCTGCCTTGGGGCTCCCCTGTGAGGAAGCAGCTGGATGGACGGAACTGCACAGCCCCTTGCTTTAGGCGGCTGGTCAGACTCCCGGCAAAACGAGTCCCAGGGGAGCAAATCTAGCGCTTTGCGCGGTCAGAGGCCATCCTATTGAACTGGGGTCTCCAGCACAGGGTCTGTGTGGCCATGGAGAGCAGCCCCCCTGGCATCCTGTGTCTGCAGATTTTGGGCTACTTCTTCAGAGCCTTTTCTGACTCAGGCTGCCTCCCAGCACCATCTTATTCAAGGTCACAGGAGTTGGAGTTCAGACACACCTCTGCCCTGGGAAAGTTGCTTTCCAATTTGCCTGCCTAGTTTGCCTCGTGGAAAATGAGTGTTTCGGGATTGGTCGTGCCTGCCATGAAAGCCGTGAGCAAGTCCTCAGAGCGGCCATTCTGAGAAAACATCCTTGACATGCTCTTGAAATTCCAAAGGTGGCCACTGACTTAGAAGGTTTGAGAATCTCTGATTAGGAATGTGTGAGGAATCTCTCTCTCTCCCCCACTCCCTCCAGATTCCCTGGACTTGGCTCCCTGGAATCCACTCCACTTTCTCATGGCCCTCTTCCACGAATTCAGCTCCAGGGGCTGCACGAGAAGCTTCCCTCTCCCACACCACTGCACGTACTGCAGCCTTTGCATGTGCGGCTGCACCCGATGTGGAGGAAGGTTGCTTGCCGAGCTCACCAGGAATGGGGCCCTGCGTGGCCACTGCACGAGCGGAGTCCCTCTTCCGTGCCACATGCAACAAGCTTTGCAGCACCGAAGAAGGTTGCTGCTGCTGCAGCCTCATTCCACAAGCATTCGCAGACTTCTTTCAGCTCAAGTCACTTTCTGAGGACAGACCAAGCACGAGAGGAAACCTGCCAGTTCTCAAGGGATGGATTCTGCTGAGTTCCATCCCAGCTCGGTCTCAGATAGAGAGAGTGTTCAATTTTAGCATGGGAAGAGGCAAACTCCCTTGCTGTTTGCCACTTCGCTGCCACAACCTGCCTCCCTCAGTGCTCCTTTTCCTCAGCCAAGCTCCAAGACCTGGTAGGCTGTCTGTGCAACCTCTTTTACAGGGTACAGTCCTCTTTTGGAGGGCATCCTTTATTTGAGAAGCTGTCTGGTCCCTGTCCAGTTTAGAGAATGCAAGATTGGGGGACAAAGGGACCCAGGCTCAGCCACAAACTATCAAAGAGGTGAAGTACCTATGCAAGTTAAGTATGCATGTGAGTTTGACAACAAGGACCCGGTTTAGGACAAGGAGACCCGGGACACTGCTTGCCTTTTATGGTAATTGAGGGAATTTGCAAGGCAATTAAACTAAATAGCAATTAAAACGAAACAGGCAATGAAGGTGGAAAGCCAGCAGGGATGTGGCGATTCCCCTGCGCATTGCACTGAGTGTGCCACATATGGGACACTTATGGCTGCTGGACAGAAGTCATGAGAGTGCGCTCAGCACAAGTCGCTCGCAGGCCCCAGAACATGGTCGCTATGCCTGGAGCCAAGGCTGCTGAATGGGGCAGAGAAGCTTGTCAACACAACCTTGTGGGTGGGATGGCAGGTCCCAATCCCCTGGGTGACAGCTGCTCTACAGTGACAAACAAGCAAAATCCTGGGGAAGGAAGTCATCACTAAAGGAAGAAAGAAATCATTTCTTAGCAGGGACTCATTCCCTTTCTCATGTCTCCAGAAATCTGTCTCCAACGGGTGGGGGCTTGTGGTAGTGGGAGATTCAATTATCAGAGAGATGAAGGGCTGGGTTTCAGCATGGCAGGCTGTCCAGCAGAAGTGAAGCTTGCAGATATCACAATTTTCTTTGAAAGGCTGCCTGTTCCACACACAGGGCTAGTTACATAAGTGGCACTGAGAGGTCTTAATGCATGAATGCAGACAGGACCACAGGAGACAGAGGTTTAGTTTTTGGTTTGGTTTAGTTAGTAAGTCATGTCCAACCCTTCACAACCCCATGGACAACATTCCTCCAGGATCTCCTGGCCTCCACCATCCCCCAGAGCCCACCCAACCCCACACCCACTGCCCCAGTGACTCCATCCAGCCACCTCATCCTCTGCCGTCCCCTTCCTCTTTTGCCATCTAGTGTTCCCAGCATCAGGCTCTTCTCCAGGGAGTCCTTCCTTCTCATTAGGTTTGAATGCTGTTTCATGGCAAGGATACTCGACTGGGTTGTCATTTCCTTCTCCAGCGGATCACTCCCCGCTCTCTGCCAGGGCCTGTCCACTTTGGGTGCGCCTGCACAGCATAGCTCATAGCTCCATTGCGCCACGCAAGCCCCTTCTCCACAGCAAGGCAGTGATCCATGAAGGGGTTAGTTTGGTGAGGCCCTGGCAAACGCCTTGAGGCGACTGGGCACCCTGCACCCGGAACTGGTCTGTGGCTGCTTAAGATAAAACGTGGCAGCATGACATACACTGAACCCCAAACAGCTGCACCCCAGAGCACCTTTGCAGGGAGCTGAGCAGAAGGGTTGGGCCTACTGGTAGTTGCCATCCAACTCACCCCAAGAGCCACATGCTCCTCATCCCGGCACTAGTGTTTCTCTTGAGTGCATTTTCACAAGGGATGCTCAAGCCAGTTCTTGCCTTTCATATGGGCCGCATTTCGCATGAAGGGATGTTCGGCGCATTTTTAAAGAAGAAAGCAAGCTTGCTCAGTCTCGCCTCTTTCAGTTTGAAGGAAAAGAAGCTGAACCTTGTTCCCAGTCAGAACTGAGTGGCCCTGCTGTTTTCCCATCAAAAATCCACACCTGTCCTGGGTCCCATTTGCCCTGGAGGGCTTCCCCGGGAGGTCCGTGATGCCATGACCGTGAATGCTGGTCTTGAAAACATGTGCACATCTATCCACATGTCTAGGAGAGCATGTTTGCCACAGCCACAGCCTGCCTGCATCTGGACAGGTATGCCTTCCGGGGTCATCAAGGTCAATGGAAGAGATGCTGCTGGCTTGATCCTGTCTCTGGTGACGGCTTCACAGCAGGGTGGGACTTCTCTTGCCTGTTTGAAAGAGGATGTCATTGATGCTAATCCATTTTCCCTTCCAGATACAGATCGGGGTTGATCTGACCCAACCTGTTTTGCCCTGTTAGAGTCCATGCAGCGTAGGGCACAAGGCTGGTGGCCGGTTTGCAGGGGAGGCCGTATGAGGCAAGACTGAGGGAACTGGGTCTCTTCAGCCTGGAGAAGAGGAGACTCAGAGGGGATCTGTTGGCGACATGCAGGTACATGAGGGGTATCACATGGAGGTGGGTAGAGACCTGTTCTCCCCTGCAGAGGAAGGCAGGACGCTCTCCAACAGAGCAAAGCTCAGGGAACCCAGGTTCCATTTGGAGGCCAGGAAGCACTTCCTGACAGTCAGGACCCCAAGGGTGTGGAATGGGCTTCCCTGGGAGGTGGTTGAGGCCCCATCGGTGTGGGTGTTCAAGGATAGGCTGGACATGCACGTGGTGGGCATGTCGTGAGCGGAGCCAGTTGGAGCCAGAGGTCAGACTAGATGGCCCGGGAGACCCCTTCTGACTCGCTCTGTTTCTATGTTTCTGTGTTTGCAGTGAGGCGGGCCACATTGCCTGCATCTGAAATACAAACCTTGCCTGGCCAGAACGCTTTGCTCCCAGTCCCACAAAAGCAACTTTCCCATTCATAGCCAAATTTCATAAGAGAGGCTCAAAGGCAATTTTAGGGTCATGGGTGAAAATCCTTTTGTTTATCTTCCTTACGTTTCCCCACGGTCCCCTTTTTCTAATGCTTCACATTATTACGTGTTGCTGCTGTTTTTATGGAACGTCATTATATCATGTCACTGCGGGAACACTAATTGTGTTTTATTGTATTTTCCTAGAGCGTGCCAACCTTCAAATGACAAGAGAGGCACTAAAACAAATAAAATCTTGCGATTTGTCATTTTAAAGTGCATTAATTATGTTCCCTTCAAAAAATACTCAAAGTAGCATACATCCGTAAGAAATATCCTAAGCAAACATGTTTGCCAGAAATCAGCAATAAATAAGGAAACAAGCAGCCATGATGGAAGTATCACTCA
Source organism: Varanus salvator macromaculatus (assembly GCA_023646645.1). Classification (NCBI taxonomy): domain Eukaryota; kingdom Metazoa; phylum Chordata; class Lepidosauria; order Squamata; family Varanidae; genus Varanus; species Varanus salvator. The sequence continues at coordinate 1,687,117 of JAIXND010000757.1, forward strand.
TCTGTGAAGTTTAGATGACAATGCCTGAGAAATAAGAAAGGGAGAATGGCCTTTGCAATTTTTTTAAAAAAATGATGTACCCCGGTATGCTTTTTACTTCCAGACTATGGTGCCAGTGCTAAGAAAGCCCCAATGCAAAGACAGCATCTAATGCTCACAAAAGCAGGGGAGTGGAGCACCCCAGGACAAGACTGGTGCTAGGTACCGAAAGGATCCGGGGCTCAGGCCTCAGAGGTGTTCAGTGCACAAAGAGGGTGCACAGGAAAGCTAGATTGGCACCTAGCTTGTTCCAGGGGCCCGGTTGAAGCTCCATCAGTTAGCACATGGATTCCTCATAAAATTTGCAACTTTGGACTTCAGTTTCCACCTCATGCAGCACCTGCAGCTATTGCTATCACAAGCCCTCTGTGCAAGTAGCAGGGCTGGTGTAGTGTAGGGATGTGTGCGGAATCCATTTCAGAGGATGGTCTGAAGAAACATCAGGCATCCACCACGTGAAAGCTAAGCAGGGCTGGGGCTGGCCTGAGCTTGGAGGGAGGACCACCGGGGAACCTCATGTAGCCACCTTGATTTCCCCAGTGGGAGAAGGGTGGGATAGAACGATAATAAATTAAATAAATAAATTGGGGGAGGGGGAAATCCATCAGGTTCCCTGGGCTGAGCACCTGGGATGCCAGTCCACTTCAGTGCAGCGTGTGGTAGAAATGTCTGGTGTTCGTGTGATGCTCACCAGGAACTGAGCCAGCATGGAAGCTGCACAAGCCACATCTCTCTTCTGCATCACATGCAGCATCTTCTGTTTGTGCGGCACGTGACCCGGGAGGAGGTTGCCAGTTGCGCCACCTTCGTTCTCCAAGCATTTGCAGTGTTTCTCTTGGCTCAGCTCATTTTTGAAGACCAGGCCATGCACAAGAAGATGCCTGGAAGTTCTGGAGGGGAGGATGCTGCAGAGCTTCACCGCATCCCAAGTGCCGTGTCAGAAGCAATTACTGGATGATGGGACCTGTGACAGGCTTGCCATGAGCAATAAGAGGTGGTGCTCTAGAGAAAGGAAGGCTAGGATGACAAAGCGCACTCGGCTGGTACTGGATGGAAAGCAGCCATGGCCGTGCAGACATAACAGGAATAGCTCGCATGACTTTTTTCGCTTTGGGCGCATTCCTGCAGCAATGCTCTCAATGCACATATGCCTCCAAACTCAGGCATTCTCGTGTTCCACATGTCTCAAAGGAGATGCGGCAACAGCAGTCTCGCACTCTAATTTTTAACCCTTGGAGGAAATTTTGCAACCTTGGGAAGCCAGCGTGGTCCTTCCCATGCTGGCAGTGAACAGGGATAGGCAGCGGCTTAGCCTTTAGAATCTCAGCCCCAAGTTCAGAAGATCTCGGATCAGGGATGCCAAATGATCTTATCTCACCCCCCTACCCCCAGGCTGAACCAGGGGGCTGTAAGATCAGGCCTCAACTGCCAAGCTTACTTATTTATAAATAAGGTGATAGCAATGTTCATGCATATTCCCAGGTGGGGAGGTTACTGATGATGATGATGGCTGCTACTTTGTGTATTCTTATCTGTGAGTAAGTTCTGTTAAATATATTCATTCTCACTTCTGAGTCACCATGCAGGTAGGGATGTCAAAGAATCTGTATGGGGGCCGGAATCCACTGGATTTCCTGTGCTTGGCTCCCTGAACTCCAGTTCACTTTGCAAGGGCTTAGTCTAAGTACTTGCCATCCGTGTCCTGCGTTCATGGGGTGCTCACCAGGAATCGAGCCCCACACCTGTGCAAGGGCAGTGGCTCCTGGCACACATTCTCAGGGTCTGCAGATTGGGGTTCAGGGGAGGCAGAAGAGCTGGAGGAGACCTTGGAACGCTGGCCTGTTCTGGATGCTGAGATGAGAGAAGCGAAGGCACTTATTAAACATGCACATGGTAGTCAAGTCATGGGCAGAGCCGGCTGGAGCCAGGAGTTAGACTAGATGGCCTGGGAGGCCCCTTCTGACTTGCTCTGTTTCCATGTTATCTCAAGGCCAGGCTCCCCCGGTGGGCAGGTAGCCCTGGGAAAAACCAAGGGGAGAGGGCTTGGAACAGGGGAGTTTCTCAGAGACAGATAAGGCAGGCATGAGCCCCTGATACAACATTGGCAGAGAGAAGGGCAACCCCATTGGAGGATCAGATTACAAAGAGAAAGCACGCTCATTCCCAGAAGGATGGGGCCCAAACATGCTCATAAGGAGAGTTGCTAGAAGTAAGTACTCGATTTGGCCCAACAATCTCTGTGCATGCTCAGATATCCCTTCTGGGTGTTTGTGCTTCTGGAAAACGCTTTGGCCAATAAAGAATTTTTTGCAAGAAAGGCCTGTGGCTTTGAATGTGCAAAGGGGGGAACCTCGTTCCTGACACAGAGCCCCTTGGCCTTGCACCCTATTGCCCCCAGCAGAGGCAGGCAGCCGGGAAGAAGGGGGATCCCTGGGAAGGGTGCTTGGCATGACCAATCGCATAACTTTTCCTCCTCTACCTGCCACTTCTAACGGAGAAGGTGGCTGGTGGCACAGCCAGGCGTCTGCAAGCATTTGTAGATCTCCTTTGAACTCAGTTTGCTGGAAGGGTGGGTTCCAAAGGGGTCCATCCTAACCCTCCATGCAGGTGCCTACCCATCCACAATAAACTTGTTCCAGGAAATGAATTAATTGCATGAGATATAAAGGACCTATTTCTTGAGTAAACATGCATAAGCTTGACCTGTAAAACAATGCAAAACAGATAATGAGCTAAAAGCCAGGCAATTATAAAAACAGCATAAAAGAGCTGGCAAGATTAAAACTGCTTCAGAAAAGCTCGGGGAAATGAAACCCTCTGTCTGGTTGCTACTCAGCTCCTCTCAGATCAGAGCTGGCTCAAAGGGTGCAGCCAAGATGGTCCATGTACCCCCTTCGCTGATCAAAGTACCTTGTATCCAAAGCCATCCCAAGGTAAAAATCCCTACCTGGATGTTAAGCAAATATAATGTGTTGGGGGAGTCAAATGTAGAAGTGACCCACTGAAAGGGATAGATTACTCTTGATAACCTAAGTCCCATGGATTTTGCTGGGTCTACTCTAAGTTTGACTCAGATGAATCAAACTATTTAATAGCAAACAAAAAACCATTTGCTGCCATTTCTATTTTTAGATAAGATGTATGGCATTTCATTGTATTTCGTTGCATTGTTTTTATGTACTGTTGCAAACCACCCAGAGAGCTTCAGATATTGGGCAGTATAGAATTATTATTATTTTATTATTGACACGAAACATCTGCCTGAGGCATCCATGTTTCTCTGCCTAAGAGTAGAGCCAGAGTTAAACCTTTTTCAAAAACAAAGACATCTAAAGGCCTGTGAGAAAAACACAAGCAGGCCCCTTGTGGGGGATTGTTGCTCAGGGTCCCAGCTTTGCCTCTTGTTAATATGACTTCCCATATTAATGGGATGCAGAGAAGGGCTTTCAAAGATGTGCTCAACATATGGCTATTAGAAATACAAAACAAAAGAGTAAGGCCTTGCTTTTGTTCTGTTACCCCTTCCACTTAAGGACTTTTACTGGGGAAATATACATTCTCTCTCTTGTTTCCACTTTTTAGGAATGCTGGGGCCTGTTGTTGCCAAATTGCTTCATGGCTGGAGAACATAAGGCGATGTTTCCTTGCCTCTTGACTGTTCCAATTTTTCATCAGGTGGCTGAAAAACTATAAAGTGATGGAACAATTAGTTTCATGGCAAACACTTCAAAAAAGATTGCTGGGTGCCCCCCCCACCCCCCTGGCTGTACTCCTCCATAATGCCTTAAAGGTGCTCAGCTGAGGAAGCAAGAGAGAACTTTTAACTTATTAATGCCAAGCGAAAAAGCCCTCGTACTCGTACGTTGCATTAGGTCTTGCATTCTGTGCCAAAACCACCCCGTGAGGACCGGTCCTGTTTCTGTGTCTAGAAACAAAGACTGGATCCCTCAGCATGCACCGAAAGCAGTTTCAGGCATGCTTCCCAATCGTCTTCCTGGCCCGTGAGTCCCTGGGACCCATGGGATACTGACCCATTTCAGAGCTGTATTTCCCAGGGCTCCTTGATGGAAGCCCGGTGCATGGCAGCTGTCTTCTCCCGTTTCACCATGCCCATCCATAAGGATAAGAAGAGCCCTCCTGGCACAGATCAACAGTCTGCCTGTTCAAGGATCCTGTTTCCCACCACGGCTGGCCAGACGCATCTTGGGAAGCCCACAAGCAGGACACAATGGAAGAACTGGCAAGTTTAGCCTTGAGAGAAGAAGACTGGGGAGAGACACTCGAAAGGTTGTCACACAGAGGAAAGCCAGGATCATCACAGAGTGCAGGTCGTGGAATGATGGGCTCAAGCGATGGGAAGCCAGATGCGGCTGGACATCAAGACAAAGTCCCTGAGGGTTACAGCAGTACATCAGTGAGACCAAAGACCTCTGGAACAGGTGGGCTCTCCCACACTGGAGGCATTCAAGATGCAACCAGACAGCCACCTGAGAGGGATGGTTGAACTCCGAGTCCTGCACTGAGCAAGGGACGGGGCCAATGGCCTTCTTGGCCCCTTCCAACTCTACTCTTCTATTCTTCAATGAATCTACACCGTAAGGTCCATGTTTGATGCTCTCAACAAAATTTTCTTTTCATAAATGTAGCCTCGAGGCCACCCTGTTTGGACTGAGGCCTCGACACCATGGACAAAGCAAGGATCTAACCCTTTTCTCCCTTCTGGGCCCCAGTCCAGATCTCCTGACACCAAAGCACCTAACAGCTACAGAGGGGGAAGCCTGCATGAGTCACATTTAAAATCCAATCAATTTTCAGTCTCCCCTGCTTTTGTCCCTTGAACAATGTCCTTACAGCCTATTCCACCTTTGACTGGATTTCTGGTGTACATGCGCACATAAAACGTTTTCCTTCTTTCTGTCTGTTTCTGAAGAACTCTTTGGCACTGGGCCTTGGCTCTCATCCTGCCTCCAGCCACCTCCAGCTTTCCCATCTTGGTACCCTTATGAGGAATCAAATTTTATTCCTCTGGCCAAGCAAGGCCAGCCCTACCATTAGGGAGAGTGATGTAACTGGCTTATAGAGAAGTTGCAGCAATGTTGGGGGCAGAGGCTATTCGTTTTAAGCCCCTGGATGTTTCCCCCTTCTGTTGGAGAGCAGGGATATGCATGCCGTGCAGGCCCCTCCATGTCTCATAAACTGCCTACTACTCTGGAGTACACGAACAACACTGCCTCGTTGCCTATAGCAATTTGAGCCATCTTCTGTGCGTGAAAAGGGGTCGGGAGAGCCTTCTCGTCTTTTACTTCCAGTGGCAAAAAGGTGGGGCGAGTGCTGAGCATCCCCAACACGTATTTCATGCTGTATCTGAGCTCTTTGCACACGACCGCAAGACCTCTAGCTGTACTTTGAGGGTGGTTTTTTATAGGCCATTACTGGGACCATTTGGGTTATACCCATTCCTTCCCAAAACCCAAGTTCAAAAAGCTTAACAAAGGCTTTTACATTCCAAAATCCTTGGAGGGGTCAGAGGAAAATCTTTATCCTGGTTGTCCTGGATGGAGGCCAGCCCACACACTCGGCCTTATTGTACAAACATGTCCCTTTCTTCAAGACGTTTCGCTATTAGCTCAAAGAAAACATCATATAATCTTCAGCCGTAGGCAAAACTTTTTTTCCAAGTGCAGTTCATTCCACCCTGTGAAAATTACCTCTTGTTCCCTCTGCTGCAGGAGACGTGTTAGCTCGGCTTGGTTTTATGGTACTGAAAGGCCACACGCTTTTATGGAAGGATCCAGCGGCGCTTGGGTTGGGCAGACGGGCAAAATGCTGGGAAGAGCCTGCAGGGACGGAGCGCCCGCTTTGCAAACCAGAGCCAGGTTGGTCCCAGGTCCTCTGCCGAGGCCCCATGGGGGCCTTTCCGGGGCTGTCAGAGGCCTCTCCCCAGCCCCTGGTGGGGCTTGCAGCCCTTTTACAGACACGTCTGTGCATCGCCCAAGCAGGGCCCCATCGGGCAGCTGCCGACAGGCAGCCTTTTGGCTAGGGACTGGGGTGGATCTCCCGTCGTGGAGAGATGGCCCTGCGCCTGTGCTGCAAAATCTCCCAGCAAGGATCCCCCTGGAGCTTTTGTGACCACAGCAGTTGTGCAACGCACCACTACAGCCAGCCAGCCCCATCATGCTGCCCCTCTCCCACTCCCACCCCCAGCATGGCTGCTTCGGCTTTGCATCCTCTTCTCCTGCCCCCTCCCACCCCCCTCCCCCCCATCCTGGCTCCCCTCCAGCAAGCCCTCCTCTGGTATCACAGCAGCCAGTCCACTTCTGAGCAAAGTACAAAGGAAGGCTGGAACCTCCCCCGCCCCCCACACGCACACACACAAACAAACACAAGCAGTTAAGGAAAACAAAGCAAGTGAGAACTTTTCTATGCATGGCCATTAATCAGCTCTATCTACTTTCGGTTTTGTTTTACTTGTACTTTTTTCCCGGAACTGAAATCTCAGCACTGCAGGTGTTTCGTTTCCTGCTTTTCCATGACATAGCCTCCAGGGGGTGCTGTTGCATAGCAGACTAGGGCACATATGCAAGTTTGCTTTCTCTTTCACAAATAATACTGCATTTGCCCTGCTTGAAAAGATCTCTCCAAAAGTGCTAAGAACTGAGCAAATTTGTCATCATCTAAAGAACCTGTAAACAATCACAAGGGAATGACTAGCACAGGATAAATGCTCTGAGTCAATGGCAGCATTCACATGTAACACTAAACCATGCAACATGGTTTCTTAACTGGGAGAGGCTGTCAGACAAGTTTCCATGTGTGTGTGGTTTCCACTTTGTTTCCTCATTTGTCTTACTGGCTGCAGGTATCCCATCAGTCTCTGCAGCTGAAATTCATTCCCAGGATGCACCACTCCTGCTAGATCATCTTTTCCTGATTGGGCAGCCTATAGAGGTTAAATGGCTTGTTTGTTTGTTTGTTTACAAATTTGTATGCCGCCCCCTCGCAACAAGCCTTGGGGCGGCTCACAACAATAAATAAAACTACAACAATTACAATAATCAAAACTAACATTAAAAAACTGACATTAAAAACTGGCCCATCTCGAGGTAAAGATAAAAATACAATAAATAAGATAAATAGACAAATATAAATTAACAATTAAAATAACTTTTAAATACAAAAGGTCTTCCTCTGGTGCCGAAAAATAAATAACGACGGTGCCTGGCGAACCTCTCTGGGGAGCACGTTCCATAAGTGGGGCGCCACCGCAGAGAAAGCCCTCCTCCGGGTACTTACCCTCCTTATTTCCCTGACGGAGGGCTCCCGGAGAAGGGCCTCTGCTGCTGATCGTAAGGGGCGGGAGGGCATATATGGTCGCAGGCGCTCCTTTAGGTAGCCAGGACCCAAGCCATTGAGGGCTTTACAGGTAATAACCAACACCTTGAATTGGGCCCGGACATCAATAGGGAGCCAATGAAGCTGACGGAGAACTGGGGTGATATGAGAACCACGCCCAGTCCCCGCCAGCACCCTGGCAGCTCTATTTTGTACCAATTGAAGTATCCAGACCGTCTTCAAGGGTAGCCCCATGTAGAGCACATTACAGAAATCCAATCGGGAAGTCACCAGCGTGTGGGTCACTGTCGCCAGGCAGTTGTACTCCAGGAAGGAACGCAGCTGATGGATCAGCCGAAGCTGATGGAAAGCGCTCCTCGCCACTGCTGACACTTGAGCTTCCAAAGTCAGCTCTGGGTCGAGGAGCACTCCCAGGCTGCGGACCCTGTCTCTCAGAGGGAGTGCAACCCCATTTAAGACAAGGGTCAGGTCCCCCACTCCGAAGCCCGACCCACCCACCAACAGGACCTCCGTCTTGTCAGGATTGAGCCTCAGTTTATTGGCCCTCATCCAGCCCATTACCTCAGCCAGGCACTGGTTCAGCACAGCCACTGCCTCGCCTGGATCGGTGGAAAATGAGAGGTAGAGCTGTGTGTCATCCGCGTATTGATGATTCCGCAGCCCACACCTCCTGATGACCTCTCCCAGCGGTTTCATGTAGATATTGAAAAGCAAGGGGGACAAAATGGAGCCCTGCGGAACCCCATGGCATAGCTGCCATGGCGCAGAGCCATAGTCCCCCAGCGCCACCTCCTGGAATCGGCCGTTGAGGTAGGAGTGGAACCACTGCAGAGCAGTGCCTCCAACTCCCAATCCCGCGAGCCTCTCCAGGAGGCTACCATGGTCGATGGTATCGAAAGCCACTCTTCCCACTGGACGACCGTGTGAGGAAGCTCTCTAAACTAAGGTCAAACCATATGGAGGCTGCAAGGACATAAAGAAAGGAACCCTCGGTCCTTCTGTCACTGTTGTTCTTGCTGTGAGCATTGCGGCTAAAGAACAACGTTTGCCCCTGAAAGGGAGGCATCCGTGGGTCAGGTGGAAGCTCAAGCATTGCCAAACAACAACAACAACAACAACACCTGTGGAAAAAAACACAAGAAGGGAACCCCAAATGGCGCACTTGATGGCAAAAGAATGCAAAGGTGTACATGGAAAACTGGGGTTGGGGGAAGCGAAGGATGAAATGCAGTTGCTGGAATCCTAAACAGGAGCTCTCTGTACTGCGATATTTTGTTGCAGTTCTCTGTCTCTTAATAATTAATTCCCCACATGCCACTCCGTGCATATGCAAAAGAACATCCCCGTTTTTCTGAATATTATGGGTGCCTTTTTAAGCATGGGACTCCCAGGGGGCAGCATACAAGTATGTTAAATAAATAAATAAAATAATAAACTCTGTTGTAGGCTCCCTTGCATGTCTGGAGCCACACCAGGTAAGCAGTTCCACCCCTAGATGAGCGTGGGCAGGAGGAACATTGGGCGACCAGGGGCTGAGCCTGCCGTTATCTTTAGCACGCTTGGGAGTATAATGTGAGCAAGCATAAAATGCCATGAATGCCTTCCAGCTGCCATCAGAGAAGCTGTTCCTGAAGCTGAACTGTTCTGTAGGGATTCATCTCTGTGCGGCTGTTGTCAGAAAGTTGTCTGTCCTGTACGGAATAATTACAAGGAGCTGGCTGTGCCAATTAGGTAGCTGACACTGCCGGCAGGGGTGGGATGGGTCTTGCACCAGCTTCCTTCAGATGGGAGCTACCCTCTGGAACTGGGGATGATGGGAAGGACAGAAATAGTTGGGCACCAGCTGAGGGTCCACACCTCAGCAGGACCCCACTGGCAAGAGCACCCTGGACTTGCTTCTCTTCTTCATCGTTGCATCCTGCATGTCCACCAGCTTCTCGCTCTGGTCTAAACATAGAAACAGAGCGAGTCAGAAGGAGTCTCCCGGGCCATCTAGTCTGACCTCTGGCACCAGCCAGCTCCACTCACGACATGCCCACTATGTGGACGTCCAGCCCATCCTTGAACACCCTCACCGATGGGGCCTCAATGACCTCCCGTGGAAGCCCATTCCACACCCTCGGGGTCCTGACTGTCAGGAAGTCCTTCCTGGCATCCACCTTGAATCTTGGTTCCCTTGGTTTTGCTCCATTGAAGTGCATCCTGCCTTCCTCTGCAGGGGAGAACAGGTCTCTACCCATCTGCATGTGACACCCCCTCACATACCTGTATGTTGCCAACAGATCCCCTCTGAGTCTCCTCTTCTTCAGGCTGAAGAGACCCAGTTCCCTCAGTCTCCCCTGCAAACCGGCCACCAACCTTGTGGCCCTACGCTGCACTGACTCCAACCTGGCTATATCCTTTCTGTAATGAGGGGCCCAAAACTGAGCACAATACTCCAGTTGTGGGCGCACCAGAATTGTACAGAGTGGTAGTAACACCTCTCTCGATCTAGAAGCCACACTTCTGGCTATGCAGCCAAGGGTGGCGTTCGCCCTCTTGGCCACCGCATCACACGGCTGACTCATGTTCAGCCTGCACTTTAAACAGCAGCAATGGTGGTGAGATGGAGAAACAGCAGGCACCCCGGCCTCCTTGCTCCCTGGCTCTCTAATGAGCAAGCAGGTGGTAGTGACAATGAGGAAGGGGACATGGAGCAAAGCCCCCACCGGCAATCGGGTGGGGAGAACCTCACCAGAATTCATCCCGTTAGCGTTCATGGACTTCTCCTGTGCTTGGCCCAGTCTTGCAAAGCAACCCAAGGAGAGGCGAAGCCGATGTTCACAGAATGAACATTGCACAAGCATCAGCCTTGCGACTGCCCGGAGAGGTGGGGGGCTCTCCCATACTGGAGACGGTCAAGACGAAACTGGGCAGCCATCTGAGTGGGCTGGTGTAGCTTGGTGTCCTGCAACAGCAGGGGTTGGACCCGATGGCCTTCAAGGCCCCTTCCAACTCTGCTCTTCTATGATTCTGATTCCTCCACGTCAAGAAAGCTGCTGCAGGTGGCAAGGAGGCCTGACCCCGCCGAGCAGAGGGCCTGCAGGGCTCCTCAGCACATCCTGCACAAACGCGCTTCTCCCATATCAGGAACAGCAGTGCTGCTGCACATCGCATGGGAGAGGGACGCTGCTTGGGCAGAGGTCTGGCCAGGCTCCCTAAGAACGGGGCTCCCGGCACCCACTGCCAGAGCCAGGGGTCAGACTAGATGGCCCAGGAGGCCCCTTCTGACTCACTCTGCTTTTATTTTCTATTCTGCATCTTGTGCGGCAACGCAAATGGCAGCTGCCGTTGGCATGGAAGAGGGCCCACACTGGGCCCACCTGCCAGGGACTCGGGCTCCAGGCCAAGGCAGGGTAGGCTGGCACTAGCGGAGCTGAGCCAGGGAAGCTGTTGGATTCCAGCCGCAGCACAGATCCTTCCAGCATGCCTAGCGACCGTGGCAGTGAGGAGGGAGCGTGACTGATGGCGGAGGGCCACCGAGGGTGCCGTGCCCAAGGGCACCCAGATTCCTGGAACTGGCACTGCCAGGAGGGAATGAAGCGTCCTACACACCAGGACCAGAGTGCAGGGATGGGACTCCCAACTGTGGCTCTGATGTTGCTCCATCAATCACCGAGGCGAACAAAGACTCATTCATACTGGGGACGAGCGGAGTCAACTGAGCTTCATCTCCATCGCTAGTCATCGCTGTCTTCCTTTGTCAAGCTCTCCAGTCATCAGTGCCAATTAAGAAGCAAATTAACATGGTTCCACTTTATAAGAGGATAATGAGTTGAAATAATCTTGTGATCATTGCTAGCAGCCATGACATGGGCATCCTTCACGTATCCGTGCCCTTCCCAGTCCCAGAAATGACTGGCACTGAAGGAGGAAAGCACTGAAGTTCTCAGCTTTCGCCTAAACCCAGGACTTACAGGCACTCTAGTCTGGGGCTGCAGCTTGCAGTTCCTTTCCGCTGGGCCAGCTAGAGCTTTGGGAAAATGGAGAGTTTTCCAGAGCACTAGATCTGTTCCAGCAACGCCACTCAGAATATGTGAGTCCTTGGGACAGCATTTCCCAACCTGGTTCCTTCAAGGTGGCTTGGAGGTAGTTCCCATCATCCTTTGCCCCTGGGAATGATGGGAGCTGCAGTCTAATACATCTGGAGGTCACTGGTAGGAGGAAGGCTGACTTAGCTGTTCACAAGCTGATCTGAACAGGCCTCCAGGACTAAATATGTATATTCCTGGATGTTCAAATGCAGCTCCGGGCTTGCAAAATATATCAGATTTCTAGAGCAAATGTGTTCAGAAGTGCCTATGATGAGACAAAAGTGCACTGCAAATATATATTTAAATATGCATTAGAACTTGCTTGTGTGTGTGCGTGTGCGTGCGTGCAGTTGTGTGTTATTGTGTTTCATTGCAGATAAATGTGGAAACAAGATGGAGTGGGCTCAGCCAAATGTGACGTGGAGCAAAACAGATTGATTTACCCGTCCCGAAGCAACACACAACATTTGCAAGCTCATCTGTCCACTACAGGGATGCTGATCGCGGAGACAGAAGCCTTTTGCGGCATCCCTGTGCAGTCACTTTGGGGGCTTTCTTGCATGCCTCGCCCACAACCCTGCCAAGTCTGTGTCGTCACCGGGAATGAGGAGATGGCCTGGGCTATCCATCAGACGACTCCCAAACATCCTTGATCTGGCATAGGCAGAGTGACAGAAACAAGTCATGAGACTTTCAAAGGTGCAACCCTATGCATATTTAGACAGAAAACCGGCTCAAACTCCTAGCATGTCCCAACCAATCATGCCCAACCTGGCCTTGTGTTGGTTTTCCACTCTCGCTGTCGCAGTCCAACACATCAGAAGGAAGCCTGTGGTCAAAGACCTGGGACAGACCTGGAACAGGCCTTCTAGGAACCTGGCTAGGACTGGGGAACAGCTACCCCACTGTCACTGAACAGTCCTGTTTCTGCAACCCCTGCTGTCTAGATCCAGGTCCAGCTCCCCCTCCTGCTTCCTCTCCCCCTCCCCCTCCTCCTCCACAGCAGCTGCTCCTCCTCCTCCTCCTCCTCTCCTTTTCTCCTCTTGCAGGGAACCCAAGGCAGCTCACAAGCCTCTCCTTCTCTCCATTTTATCTTCACAACAACAACCCTGTGAGGTCAAGAGTAAGCGAATGGCCCGCGGTCACCCCAGGAGCGCCATGGCTGAGCAGAGAGCAGGACCTAGAGGTGTGCTCCAGCCCCGCTCTCACCCACCACGCCGCACCAGCTCTCTTTGTGAGATACCCAGCCCTTTCTCTGAAAACATAAGAAGCAGATTTAATGTTTAAAAAACAAAAGTCTCCTCCAGGATCCAGAGTGAGCCCTGCCAATTGTGTAAGATGCTGTTTATTTGACTGTGATGTGTATTTAAAGGTCTCCATTACGGTTTGCCCCTCCGGCAAACCCTAATGAGCTGCAGCTGTCCCAGTTCTCGTTAGCTTTCATGACATCTTCCTCAGTACGTTTCTTCTGTGGGGTAAGACCTTGCCCTTCCAATGGCTAAAGCCAAGAGGCACCCTGGCCCAGCCAGGGCAGGCAACTCGGAAAGCCGCAGCCATGATAAATGGGTCTCCCGCCCGAGACAGACAAACCTTTCCTGGAAGAGTCAGCTCTTATTTACGACAAAGCAAGCATAATTTCCTTTGGCAAAACCTTTAGGTTGGAACCTATTTGCATAAAAAGGGCCTCTCCTGGATTTTCCCTCCACCTCCCTCTTTAGCAATAGCTTAGCCAAAAACCAACCTAGCAAATTCCTTTTGTTGGTGGTGATGATGATAATGATGATGTATTTCATGAGGAACAGCCACCTCAGGTAGCCCCACATGCCACTTGACAGAAGTGGGGCAGCTCTCTGTTTAGAGTTGCCCTCTATTTAAAGGACTGTCCAGTCCAAGCCTGCTTAAAGATGAAGGATCAGGAGAGAGGCAGGGAGAGGCTGAACTTCTGCACCGACCTTCGGCCCCAGCGAATGGGCCGAACGGGATTGATGAAACCCGGCCATATTTCTCTGTGGTTAGCAATGGGGCGATGAGGTTTGTCTTCACTTCCTCTCCCCTGCTATATTGTAGGCATGAGAGGCTCACGTCGGTTGAAGTTCTCTGAAGTTCCACCTCCAAACTTGGCCCACTTCATTCTCAAATGCAAGTTCTTATTTTTGTGATTAGAATAGGGAAAGTGCACGTTTAGGGCAGGCTTGTGACCCAGCTCTGCAGAATCCATCCCTCTAGACTGCCAGACTTCCTTTTGGGCTTGGCCTGGTCTTAGAAAGGGAGCCTAGTTGAGAAGTCCACAAATACTCACAGAATCCCCTCTGGGCAACTTGCAACCTTCTCCGGCATCACATGCAGCACAAAAAGGGTTGCAAAACCTGCCTGGAAGAGGGACAGCATTTGTGTAGGGACTCAGTTCCTCCGAGTGCCTCGTGAATGCTTGGTGCACCTGCCCGGAATCTGAACTCTCAGCGACAGGAAAGTGGGACAGATTCTTGGGAGTCAAGCCCAAGGAATCCAGTCGGCTCCCATCCCCAAAGCCGATTCCTCGCATCACCCTAATTTAGGGACCTGTTTTTCGTACTTCACACCCAAATACAGACTTCCGCCCCACCACTGACTAAAGCATGAAAAGGTGTCCTTTCCCCCAAATGCACACCTTGAAAGTTCACATTTTCCTACTGAACACGTTCTGTGAATGAGATGGCAAACTCAGGAATTTGTGAGCTTTGCCCTGGAACATGTTTGTTTTGGGCTGCAAATGGGGCAGGCTCTTGTGGGCAATGAGCCGAAGCAAAACTCTCATGCTGCACAGTGCTTATGTCTGAAATCAAGCCATCCTTTTCCGCTCGGCTCCTGTTTTCAAATGCACATCAGCCTCAGTGCGGTGCACAGATAAGCAGGCTGAAGTTTGACTTGTTCCAGCATAACTTAAAAGCAAAGCGGTTGTCTGGGTAGAGATAATGTCACACACATGTCCGTGCTTGTTGAACCCCGTGAATAACTTTCAGGATGCTCTGGCAGGGAGTGTGGGTCGAGATCTTACTTGCAACGTGTCATGAAATGTCCGCTGAATTATCTGGGTGTGAAAACAGAAGAAGTGCAATTCACTCTTTCATCTTCCTTAGAACAGCTTTCATTTGGGCATGCTCATCCAAGGATCTCTGCTTCCGGAGTCAAACAATAACCCTTCTGTAGAGTCATTCCAAGTCCTGAAAGCCCTTTCTCTTGGAAATGTGTTGCAAAGTCCAAGCCTGGTCCTTCCTGAAAGGGTTGGAGGTTGGAGGACCTTCCTTTGAGGAATGTTCTCAAGGCCAGCATGTCAATTAACAGAATAGCAGTTAAATGCTTGCCATCATGATACCATGTATGACGGTTGCTAACATCCAGATGAGAACTTTATTCTGATTTTTCTCTTTTGCTTCTTAAGCAAGGATATATTTTCCCCTTTCTTTACAGAGCTGTTGGTTGCTAGACATGCAAATAGGTCTGAGATGAGTTTAGGGATAAGTGTAATGACTGGTGATGTTGCAGAAGCTCTGCTGATTCTCAAAAGAAAGGCAAATTCTTGCAGTTCCTAATTCCTAGGTCAAAGGGCATCGGTATGTTTCTTTCACACGGCACTTCAACACTTCCCAAACAAACATCTTCTGCCTTCTAGGGAAGGACAGCTCTGTCAGTTTTACATGCTGCCCTTGAGTGATTTAAAGCACGAATTCTTCCCTTGGATGAGAAGAACTTTGCACATGTTGGTAAATGCTAATTAAAAATAGCCCAAAGCTAAATTCTCACCCATCCGCATCAGCCAAATTCAGCGGGGACAGCATTCTCCCGTATGGAGAGACCAATGCTCCAAGTTGACAAAGCCCTGGGCCTGGATGGAGGACCCTGCTCACTTTCTCCTGCACTTGACCTTCTCCTAAATGCAAGTTCATTTTGCCCTGAATCTAAAGGACTTTGCTAACTTTAGTAGACTCTTATCAAAACTGACATGACACAAAATTCTTACCATCCCCACTCCCCGTCCATCTCTTTCTGCTTTCCAGCAGTTCCTTTGCTTGCTCATATTAGCACAGAGTTCAGGAAGGGAGGGCAGCAGGCAGGCTCGCAAATGGATGGAGCATTCTTAAAGACGATTTTGCACCCAGAGCATGGAAAGCAGCCTTTCACAGAGCCACACTATATGGATCCGTGGAGCTCAGGAGGTTCAAGAACCAGTCCAACCTGGAAATACCAAACACTGACCCAAGGACGTTTGCATCCAGAGCATGTGATTACCGTGGAGATGCAGCCCTTCCCTTGCACGGTTCAATTCCTTTTCTTGATGCTCTCAGGCTATGCTTCAAATTCTTTTCTCCTGCCCCAAGCAGCAGCCATGAAAGAGCACAGCCAGCCGCCTGCACGGCCATCCCAGGCCCAGGCAAGAGGCTTTCCAGTTGGAGGGCGTGAGGGGAGAGCTTGACAAAGAAGCCTTGAATCGCTCGGCTGCAGCACAGGAAAAGCCTGTGAGAACAAAGCTTTGAGAAGGGTAGCAATCCTGGACGGCACAAGCATCCACAAACTTGGGTCCCACGGGAGTACCAGAGGCCGTATCTCCTCCTTGCATCTCTCCATGTGAGAATTTAAGGGCCAGCCATTAATCATTCAAGCCGTCCTCTCCATGAGAATACAATGACCTTCCTTATCCAACTCTTCGACGTATCCGACATGTGCAATAACAATCAGTCTTGACATATCTGTATTACCCCCAAGAGGCTCTGTGTAGGTTGGGGTTTTTTCCCAATGAAACCTTCACATAATTTACCATCAAACTTGCTTTAAAATAATACAGTAAAACGCATATTATCCAAATAATAGATCCTGTAATTTTCCAGATTAAGTCTTCCCTTGTGGTCCCCATGCTGTGTCCCCCTGCAGGATTCCCCATTTATTTGGATATTTGGAAGGCACCTCCCTTCTGGCCAGCCCAGACACACTCCACGTAGACGTAGCTGCGGTAGAGCTCGGCTCTGCCAGGATGGCCAAGGATGGTGAATACTGGAGACTATTCCCCATCCAGCTACCTGGAAGCCATGCATATGCTTTACCGCAGAAATTTGGCCTTCCCAAATTAGGGTAGGGGAAGAGAAGAGAAGAGAAGAGAAGAGAAGAGAAGAGAAGAGAAGAGAAGAGAAGAG
>JAIXND010000757.1:1703756-1724941 GCA_023646645.1 Varanus salvator macromaculatus
AGAAGAGAAGAGAAGAGAAGAGAAGAGAAGAGAAGAGAAGAGAAGAGGCTCTCCCTTCACTAAGGAGACTGGAAAGATTTGAACCCATGGCCCACTGGTCAGAGACCTAGAAAATATAACCAGCTTCAACGATGGAGTCACAGTGTTCTCAGCTCCAGCAAAAGAACCAGAAACATCATGGCAGAGCTGAATAGCTGGGGCTGCTGCCCTCAAGAAGACAGGAGACGTAGGTCAGTAGCAGGTCAGCAGGTTTGCACTCCCAAAGTCCCAGCTCTGATTCCTGGCATCCCTCAAAGTGGTGGAGAAAATTTCTTCCAGAGAGAACTTCCTGAAACTCTGGAGAGCAAGTGTCTTGGACAGCCCATGTTGCCCATACTGGTCTCAGTATAAGGGCAGCTTCTTCTGTTCCTAAGGATCCATAGAGCCGCCCCGCAAGGGCCTGGTGGCCTGCTGAGAGTAGGTCGCCATCAACACGTGTCTCCCGTTGCTTTGTGCATTACTCTCAGCAGACATGAGAGCTAAAGATGGCACACATATACCCCAAGAAACAGAGCAGGGACCCATCACTGGTGGTTCCATGGGTTCAAACAACCTGCTGCAAACTACTCCTCCCATGTGGCTTTGCCTTACCAGCACAATCTTCATGGCTGTCTTGGTTGTATCATAGAATCATAGAACAGTAGAGTTGGAAGGTGCCATGAAGGCCATTAGGTCCAACCCTCTGCTGTTGCAGGACACCAAGTTACACCATCCCACTCAGATGGCTGTCCAGTTACTTTTTGTCCTGTTTCATGTCCTGCACATATGGCGACCATCAGGGAAAGGGCCTGTTCTGTGGTGGCACCCACTCTCTGGAATAACCTCTTCTCAGAAGTAAGATCTGTGCCAGTTCTCTTGCAGATTAGGTGCAACTCTTTGATTTGCCTTCACATTTATGGGTACATGACTGGTGTCTTTTGATGCTGCTTTTATGGCTGCCAGTAAGAGTTCGTTCTTATGTGCAGTGATCCTAAAGAACATCTAGAGGACCACTGGATTTTGCAGAAAACAGCTCCAACATTGGAGCCAAGACTCTGCACTCGGTGAGCCATTCCCCCAGCCTTACCCCTGAAAGAACTACTCCGGTTGCTTCTCCAAGACTGCAAAAGTGACCTCAGAGAAGGAATTAAAGGAAGCATCAGCAATCTTGCACCTGAGCAGTGAGCCAACTTATTAAGGAGACATTGTGGCATCCAATATACATGAAACAAGAATTTTTGCTGAATAAGACATAACTGAGATCCATTGAAGCTTCAGATACAGATGTTAATGCAACGATAAATGCATTGATTAGATTCAAGAGGAGAATTCCCTTCCCTGTTCCATTCCTGCTTTCGACCTTGCTTATCATATTTATCTGCAGTTTATAAACATGGATTATGGGTCAATATTACTGATGAGCTGCAATAAGTATTTCTAATTACAAAGGAGAAGCTGTAAGAGCAGCAGGGCCAAGCCTAGATTTTAGCACATGTCGCAATTGCAAATATTACCATTCAGCTTTTGCTGGCAAATTGCATTTGGCATGCAGATTCAAAAGCTCATAATCAACCCCCCACTAATTGATCCAAAGTAAAAATCAATTTATCCAACACTTCCACAAATATATTTTCTGAGCAATGTTTAAGTCCGGATGCTGCTGTAAAGTCAATTTAGCATGAGAAAATGGATCGGGGTGTAATTGACATAATATTATCTGCCATACTTCTCTGGCAGCCAGATCCATGGAAAGATTCCTACCGTTTTAGTATCCTGAAAGCATAGAATCCCTTTGGAAAGAGGACACAGATAAGAAAATTCCAGAACTGACCAAGGTAGAAAATCTAACCTAAGTGAGAAAGACCAACAATAGGACAAGTCAACCAATGAGGTAGTTGATATAAAGGAAGATGTGGGAACATCCAAGCCCACCTACTCTAATGGAAAGTTTCCCAAATGTGAGCTTGTCAAATGCCCCACTTAGGTGATCAATATTAAGTCTGATCGACCTCATTAACACCTTTGCGTTTTATCTAAAGCCTCCATGCTCTCTTTTGTTGGGAGTCTGTTGCCCCAAAACAGTTTAACAAAGTACTTCTTGGTGAAGGTTTTTGAAAGAGAGATATGGGGAAATGACATAAGTGAGATAAACCTAGGAGAGCCGAACTGCTAGATCACAAAATAACAATTGTGACATTTACCAGAGCTCCTTGGCACAAGATTATCTTGACGTCAAGATGAAAGAGAAAACATGTTAAGATGCAAGTCAGTGGAGAGTACGATTTGTGGGCTGAATGCAGCCTGCTCATGGGGGAAAAGCCTTTAAAATCTGCTTTTCAGACTTTAAAATAGCCATATGAAGTATCTTCATGCTTTTGCTTTTGAAGTATTCATGTATTTATTAGTTAAGACATTTGTAACCTACCCTTCCACCTTAAAAAGTTGCTCATGGCAGTTCATAATCCAGAAAAACACAAAACCACAACCCATGAAATACAATCCAAAATCCTAACATGAAGCAGCCAAGATGTTTATTACATATTAATACATAAAATATTATGTTTATTAAACAACCCTTCAAACAGTTTAAAAATGCTCGGTCCTGCTGCCCCAGCACCCTTCAAATGTTCTCTGAAAGGCATGTTTCAAACCATTTCCTGGAGGCAAGAAAGGACATTCTCACACAAGCCTCCCAAGGAAAGGTTGTATAATCTTTGAGCCACCACAAATAAAGCTCTGTCCTGGTGGCCATCAGGCTTGCCTTGCGTGGAGGGGCCTCATCAGGGATGTTAGGGGAGCCCACAGCGCTTCTTCACTGGAGAAGGAAATGGCAACCCACTCCAGTATCCTCGCCATGAAAACCCCATGGACGCAGTATCAAAAGGCAAAAAGATATGATGCCGGAAGATGAGCCCCTCAGGTCGGAAGGTGTCCAATGTGCTACTGGGGAAGAGCGGAGGGCTAGTACTAGTAGCGCCAGAAAGAATGAAGCAACTGGGTCAAAGCTGAAAGGACACTCAGTTGCAGATGTATCTGGTGGTGAAAGGAGAGTCCGATGCTGCAAAGATCAATACTCCATAGGAACCTGGAATGTAAGATCCATGAATCAAGGCAAGCTGGATGTGGTCAAACAAGAGATGACAAGACTGAACATCGACATCTTAGGAATCAGTGAACTAGAATGAGTGAATTTAATGGAATGAGGAGGAATTTAATGGAATGAGGCAGGAATGAGTGAATTTAATTCAGATGACCATCGGATATACTACTGCGGGCAAGAATCCCTCAGAAGAAATGGAGTAGCCTTCATAGTCAATAAAAGAGTAGGAAAAGCAGTACTGGGATACAATCTCCAAAATGACAGAATGATCTCAGTTCGAATCCAAGGCAAACCATTCAACATCACAGTAGTCCAAGTCTATGCCCCAGCCACTGGTGCTGAAGAGGCTGAAGTTGACCAGTTCTATGAAGGCCTACAACACCTTCTAGAATTAACTCCAACAATGATGCCCTTATCATCATGGGGGATTGGAATGCTAAAGTAGGAAGCCAAAAGATAACAGGCAAGTTTGGCCTTAGAGTACAAAATGAAGCAGGGCACAGGCTGGTAGAATTTTGTCAAGAGAATACGATGGTCATAGAGAACACACTTTTCCAACAACCCAAAAGACGACTCTACACATGGACATCACCAGGCGGGCAACACAGAAATCAGATTGACTATGTGCTCTGCAGCCAAAGATGGAGAAGCTCTCTACAGTCAGTAAAAACTAGACCAGGAGCTGACTGTGGCTCCGATCATGAGCTTCTGGTTGCAAAATTTAGGCTTAAACTGAAGAAAGTAGGAAAAAGCACTAGGCCCCTCAGGTATGACCTAAATCATATCCCTGATAAATATACAGTAGAAGTGACAAATAAATTTAAGGAATTAGATCTGATAGACAGAGTGCCTGAAGAACCATGGAGTGCCAGACCATCTTATTTGTCTCTTGAGAAACCTATATGTGGGTCAAGAAGCAAACTGGACATGGAACCACTGATTGGTTCAAAATTGAGAAAGGAGTTCAGCAAGGCTGTATACTGTCGCCCTGCCTATTTAACTTATATGCAGAGCACATCACGAGAAAGGTGGGGCTAGATGAATCACCAGTTGGAATTAAGATTGCCGGGAGAAATATCAACAACCTCAAATATGCAGATGATATCACTCTAATGGCAGAAAGTGAAGAGGAACTAAAGAGCATCTTGATGAGGGTGAAGGAGGAGAGCGCAAAAGTTGGCTTGAAACTCAGCATTAAGAAAACTAAGATCATGGCATCCAGTCCTCTCACTTCCTGGCAAATATATGGAGAAGAAATGGAGGTAGTGACAGGTTTTATTTTTCTGGGCTCCCAGATCACCACAGATGGGGACTGCAGCCAAGAAATTAGAAGACACTTGCTCCTGGGGAGGAAAGCTATGGCAAATCTAGACAGCATAGTAAAAACCAGAGACATCACCCTGCCAACAAAAGTGTGCATAGTCAAGGTGATGGTTTTCCCAGTTGCAATGTATGGCTGTGAAAACTGGACCATAAGAAAGTCTGAGCGCTGAAGAATTGAGGCCTTTGGTGCTGGAGAAGACTCCTGTGAGTCCCTTGGACCTCAAGGCAATCAAACCGGTCAGTCCTAGAGGAGATCAACCCTGACTGCTCTTTAGAAGGCCAGATACTGAAGATGAGACTCAAATACTTTGGCCACCTAATGAGAAGGAAGGACTCCCTGGAGAAGAGCCTGATGCTGGGAACAATAGATGGCAAAAGAAGAAGGGGGCGGCAGAGGATGAGGTGGCTAGATGAAGTCACTGAGACAGTTGGTGTGAGCTTGAGTGGACTCCTGGAGATGGTGGAAGACAGGAAGGCCTGGAGGAATGTTGTCCATGGGGTCACGATGGGTCACACACGACTTTGTGACTAGCAACAACAACAACAACAACAACAGTGCTTTATCCTGGATGACAGGGTCCTTTCTTGCTGGAGGGTAGGGTTGTGATAAGCGCTCCAGAAACTGTGAGCTTCCTCTTGTGCTCAGTCCAGCCCTGAAAAGTGAGCCAAGTCGAGAGGAAGTCTGCAATGGTGGCAGCATGGCACACATGTTGCGCTCGATTCCTGGGGAAACTCCCCGGTGATTGGTGGTTCAGTGAAAGGAGGAGGTGCCATGGGAAGGAGGCTTCTGGGAAATCTCAGAGACCCTGAGTGCTACGCCAGGAGGACTGGATTTGGCATGCAAATCTGACGTTTCCCATCATTAGTCCAAAAGGCCAGGCCAGCGTCCTGAATGGGCCAAGTGTGGCACCAATATTGGTGACTGAATGGATGGCCTGATGAACAAAGTATGAAAACCACCAAGGTGCGAAACAGGAGTTCGTTCGTTCGTTCGTTCTTTCATGTGTGCGTGTATTTATAGGCTGCCTATAACTGACAGGGCCTTCCTAAGCAGCTTACAATACATAAAACAAATTAACAAAATAAAATGCATGAAAACAAATTAAAACACAACGAATTACAACATCCATGAAAGCAAGACCCATAGCATTCAGGCTAAGTGTTAAAAAAATTTCCTTAAAAGGTATGTTTGGAACTCCCACCCTAGGGAAATTCGCTGAAAGGAAAATAGAGATGGTGCCAGGCGAATTTCCCTAGGGAGGGAGTTCCAAAGGTGGGGAGCAGCAGCGGAAAAGGCCCTTCGCCGGGTTGCCACCCCTCTCATCTTCCTGAGGTTCTCGTAGAAGGGCCTCCTGAGCTGGTCTGAGGGGTGGTAGGTATATATGGGTGCAGGTGGTCCTTTAGCTAGCCTTTAGTTGCTTCTCTGGCATGCAGAACACAGTGGGAGAAGCCAGGTACAGGTGCGGAAGTCTTTTACCTGGGCACGAGCGGAAGAGCTTTTGCGGGAAGACTGCTAAGCCCAGCAAGACGATCCCACTTCCCTTGCTCCAGGTACGCTGCCATGCTGCTAGCTAAAACATTGACATATATTGGCAGAGTGAGAGAGAGATAAGAAAGGCATGGGGCTCTGTCTGCATGAGGGATGGGGACTGATTCCATCTGCATCTTCGCATCACGCTTTCCGGCAAATAGACAAACCACAGCTTGGTTGTCCTTTGCTATCCACAATTTGAGATTGCGGCCCTTCATTCAAAATATGCATATAAAATGGGTATACTGTCTAAATGACATTTTAAAAGCCATTCTGTTGGATGTGCAGTTTGCCAAAAATGGGCATATCTAGCCAACTTGCGCACGACATGCATATATCCTGGGAAAACTGCAGAAAAGTACATATAAACTTTTTAAAAAATCATAACCGGAGAGGAATCAAAATTGAAGTTGGACACATGTAAAATTAAGAGAAACTGAGTGCTACATCCCATCCCTAACTCTCTACATCTTCAAAAATGTTTAGTGTGCAAAGGTTATGACGAACACGCAAAGAGGAAAAGGGCAGACACACCCAGCAACAAATTCCACTCCTCCCTTTGTACTTCATTTGACACGCTCACAACCGCTGCGCAGTTCGTCTTGTAGTTTAACTGAGAGATTATTAATGGCAGCATTTTATGGACATCCAGTTTGTTCCATAATCTTTTACATCTCCAATTGATTGAAGGTCAGTACGTGTCTCTTTCTGACAAAAGTAGAAGGAAGCAAGGACTTAAAAAGCAAAATCAAATCTTCTCTTCTCAGAAGGCTTCTAAGCACACTGTAGATAACAGGATAAAACCATTACTTAAGGGGACATGCTGCCCAATCTCCTCCTATGTGTTGCTACTGGCATATACTGGCATATCTTCGTGGACAGAGGCAGAGGGGCTGCTGTAGCAGGTATCACAGAAGAGAATCCTGAATCGAATTGCAGTAGAATAGGGTGATGCAGCACCTGTGGGCAGGTGGGCACCTGCCAAGACCACCCGGTGTGGCCCACAAATTTTGCTCCTTTTTTAAAGTCAAAGGCACAGTATTTCTCCACTGACCAGAACAGAAGGGGGAAAGACATCTTGCCCAAAAATGGCTTGAGAGGGGAGCCCAAACTTATGAAGAACCCTTGGGACAACATGGCCTTCAACCGTGAGTGGCTTTCTTCCCCTCATTCCAGACATGTTTTCATAGGAGCCTCCATCCCACAAAATTGGCAGAAATTACCTGGATCAAGATTGCATTTTTGGGTGCTGTGGTGACATATGGATGTTGAATATTAATAAACAATCAAAACAACAACAACTTGCACTCTCCTTCTCTGTGTCCTGCCGGTTCCCTGAATCACCAGGGGTGCTCCATGGGGAAGTGACACGTGAATTGCCCCCCACCCCAGCAAGGAATGAAAAACGACGCCTGCCTCCTGCCATGGATTGTATATGGTTTTTATATGGTGAATTTGCTGCCCAAAGCAGATTCCTTGCACATCCCTCCAACTGACCAACAATTAAAAACTGGGGGAAGAAGCAGAAAATATGCCCTCCCGCCCCTTAAGATCTGCAGCAGCGGGCCTCCTCCGGGAGCCTCCCGTAAGGGAGGTGAAATGGGTGAGTACCCGGAGGAGGGCCTTTTCGGCGGTGGCGCCCCAACTATGGAATGCACTCCCCGGAGAGGTTCGCCTGGCGCCGTCGTTATATGCATTTCGGCGCCAGGCGAAGACCTTTTTATTTAAGTCTTATTTTAATTGTTAATGGTTTATGGTATTATGTTGTGGGTTGTTATATATGTTTAATGTCTGTTTTGGTTTGGTTTTGGGTTTGTTGGGGTTATTATGTTTGGTGGGTTGTTTATTTATTTGGGGTGTTGGGGTATTTAATTTATTTATATTTAGTTTGGCCAAGATGCACCGAGGGAGGGGGTGGGATATAGTATTTTAATATTTGTATTTTTGCTGTTTTAACATGTTGTAAGCTGCCCCGAGGCTTTGTTGCGATGGGGCGGCCTATAAATGTTTTAATTAATTAATTAATAAAATAGAGGGCAGAAAAGTAAGCATCCGGGGAATAGGGTGGCCCCAGTATTTTGACACTCACACAGCAATTTGTGGTGGTGCCCGGACACTTTTCCAAATTAGGTTGCTTACCCCAACTCTAGAGACATGCTTAACGCTTCCCCTGAAGCATTTATTTATTTATTTATTTATTTATTTTATTAAAACATTTCTAAGCCGCCCCATTGAAACAAAGCCTCGGGGCGGCTCACAACATTAAATTAAAAAACATATAACTTCATTTAAAAAACCCACCTGCCCCCGCCCCCGGTGCATCTCGGCAAAACCCCTTAAAAATACAATCTAAATTACAATATATCAATATTAAAAAAATTAGCAATTAAAATATGATTTAAATAAAAAGGTCTTCACCTGGTGCCGAAAAACAAATAACGACGGCGCCAGGCGGACCTCTCTGGGGAGCGCATTCCATCACCGCCATTGGGTTTTCACATCAAGCTGTCAAGCTCTCTCACTCTCTGCCTCTCACTAAATTAGCGCTGTGAGTTCTCTTTTCCCGATCACACCTGACCATGGACAGAATAAACTACCTACCGCTCATTCAACAATGAGAGAAATTGCCTTTGGTCATTACCGGTTTTGCTGCATTCGTATTTCAGCCGTTCTCCTGGAGCTCAGGATGAGATCCATGCTTTGTCCGTCATGCAGTATCTCCCCATTATCTTTACAGCAAATTAACGCCCCTGTGAGGTAGGTTCCACTGGAAAAGAGTGACTGGCCCAAAGAGCAGACGAAAAGCACCGAAAGCATCCCACTGATCAACTGATTCCGCCAATTATCAGCAGGCAATCAGTTCTGCCAGGCACGATCCATAGCTGTGGTCAGCTAACCTGGGCGGGAATCTGGGAGTGCTGAAGGAGGTCACTATCCGTGTGCCGAAACCGCACCTGCCCTTCCATGACCTTTCCACTGCCCTGCAAAAGGCACTGGACTGGGGTGCCTCCAGGGCCAGTGTGGCCGCTTATCCAGCCCGAGTTTTGGTCTGAACTTCGGAGGAGCCCGCTGTGTGCTAACACTCAGCACCTTGCGAAACTCCTAGAAAGCGCAGCTCAAACCCAGGATGGCTGCTGACGAGCCTCCATTGGAAAGAGGCAGTTGGTTTCCTGCCACTTCGGTGGACTTGTGGGGAATTTCGGAGACATGTCTCAGGGTGCAGGGCTTCAGCGCTGACTTTATTGTCAGGAGGAGCCTGCACGTGGGGTGCCCCTTCTGTTGCCATCCACCCATACCCCTGTTTTGTCCTTCTCCCTTTCTTTTAGTTTTTTCTTAAATCATTAAATATGCACGAAAATATTTGTATTGTGTATTTCAATAAAACAACAGAAAGCCATAAACATCAGGAGGTGGAGGAGGAGGAAGGATTGAGATTCTTGGAAAAGCCACTCCAGGACTTTGCCTCTTCCTCCCATGGGGCTTTTTACGATCCAGGCTGCTCTGGTGGCCAGGGCCAGAACAAGCACCACGGTATCTGCAGAATTGGTCCCAAGGCCCACTGGAGCCATCAGCCTGTTGGATCCCCGGGTGAGAGCTACGCAAGAGCAAATGCTTCCCTCCAGAATTGCCTCAGCAATGCCGGTCCCCTTGCTGGCTGTGGTGCCTGGCCGGTCCTGCTCCTTGCCGTACCGCCTGCCTTGCCCTGCTGCCTCAGCAACGCAGGTTCTTCTGCTCGCTGTGCTTCAGCTCCTGCACCCTGCCGCCCCCTGCCGCATCTGGCTGCCCATGTCCCAGCCCCAATCCCTGACAGGGCTCCCTGCACTGTTATCCACTCAGGGCCTGGGAAGGCGACATTTTGCCCTGCAGTGATCCAATTTCTTTTAACAGCAAGAAAAGGCAACTTTGGAGCATAATTTGTATTTGCCTCTCTCTCCTCAGCGAATGGCGAAAAGCAAACCAGTTGAAAAAACAATCTTTCTACACTGTCAGCCCTGCTGTTTCCTCAGAGGAGGCTTGCCCAGCCTAGAACCCTCCAGATGGGCTGGACTGCAACCCCCAGCATCCCCATGTTGGCTGGGGAGGATTGAAATTGCAGTCCAATCCATCTGGTAGGCACCTGGCTGGGGAAGGCTGCCCTAGAGGGACGATGCTATGGAGGGACACCCTGCAGGGCCTCCTTGGCATTTATCTTAATTACACGTCCTTAATAACATTTCCTGTTTAATTGCTCCCATCCCATTTCCAATGTGACACCCCAAGTAACTGGTCTCTTGTGTTTGGGCGGTTCATCTGTTTCAAGGCCATTTGTCAGCCTTTCACTAAAGCACACGTATTCCGCTTGCTAAATCTTTCCTTGTAAATCTGTCCCTTCAGACTCTTAATTATTCCTGGTTGCTCGTCCCTGTAACTCTCACGGATTTGTTTTACAGCTCTCTGGTGCTTGGAAATGGAGGCGAGAGCACAGAGGATCTTGTATTCTGACTGTTTTGTGGGGTGGGGAGAACTAGCTCCCCTCTGCGCAATGGGTGCCTCATTTTCCTGCAGATGTACTGGCAGGAGCCACCGCTCTACCACATCATAAAGTCATGTTTAATTTTCTTTCCACTATAGGAAAAAGCAGGGCAGAGTGTCTCGCAACAAATTGCACGAGCACATAAATCACTCAGGACTAGATACTTGTGTATTTATAGGACAGTTTTGTCCTGCATTAGTCAACAGTTCAAGCTACAATCCAATGAAGGCGATGTCCTGGACTATAAGCCATTAATAGGGTTAGAGAGTGAATAAGAAGCATCCCATCCACAAGGAACTTGCAATCCAAAACAGATCCATGGAAAAAACAGAGGGGAATAATGCGGGATTATTTCAGTTATACATACTTTGGTTTCATTGCAGTACAGTTGCAGAAAGGACTTGGGAAATGCCGTGGATTTGTTTTGATAAGGACTTGGGAGATGACCCAGTGGCTTCTTCCAAAGCGTGAGTTTAGACCAGAGATTGAAAAGAAATTAAGAAGGTGGTTCACCGAGGCCATTCCAGAAGGCCGTTCCAGCTACAAGACACAGTAAGAGTCACACACCAGGAAAACCTTGGAGCTGGCTGAGCAAAGGTCCCAGGAAGGGAAGTGTCAGGATATTACTGAGGAATGATCAGGAGGGTTTTGAAAGCAAGGACAAGTAGCTTGCAGAGGGTCCAGGGCCAGGCAGGAAGCTCATGAAAGAATTTAAGGAGAAGGATCACATAGTCGAAGTGGTGAATTGTTTTGGCAACAGATTGTGGTCCAGATGCAAATGGTCAAGGCAAGACAATGGATGACCAGACTGCATGGGTCAAGGGTCACCTAGAAGACTCTCTGTCTTGTGCTGCCACCCCAGTTCATCTTGCTGCTAAGTGGACTGTCTCAGGCTGATGTTTCCAGTATGTGTAGCTCAACCAGTGAGTGGCAGCCGAGCTTGGATCCACACAAGCAGCAGAACGAGGGAGAAAGAGGTGGCAGAGCCCTGAACGGCGTCACCACAGGGGGAACAATCGCTTGAAAGAAAGGTATTGTCCAATATTAAGAAAAAATAGCTGAGGCACTTGCCTGTTGTTTGCGGAATGGTGCTTCCTGGGACAGATCCTTCAAAAGGATGCCCTCTCCCCGCTTCTGCTCACTCAGCCTAGCCAGCTGCATTGGTGTGGACCTCAGATGGTGTGCCGGTCCATCAATCCTGGAATTAGCTCTGCACTGCCTCAAGGACACCAGCACCTGATGCTGCTGTCACAAAGTGATGAGCATCCCTGAGCAGACCAACCCTTAAGCCAGATTGTATTCGATTGCACTTTGACAAGCTCGCCTGTCACCTCCATTATTCGTGGTGGTGCAGAGCCGGTGAGCAACCTTGCTCATCACCCAACTCATCCATGGAGATGTTGAACTGATTTCAAGCAGCTCAGCTGCAGCTGTGATTGGAACTGGAAGTCCTGATGCTGAGGAATAGACCGGATTAAGCACCGCACACCAATGCTGTGATTTTACTTGGAGATCGTGGCCAGGATCAGGCACCAAGGGTGGCCTTCACGCAACCTGTTGCCCTCCAGGTGTTCGGAGCAGCCTTCATCACCAGCCAACATGGCCAAGACTGGCTGTGGATGGTTGCAACTGCAATCCAAGTTGTCTGGAGGTCATCCAATTGGGCAAAGTCTCACCTGAAGTAGGAGAAGAAAAGCAATCTAGGTTTTATCAAGATGGGACTGTGTAAGGAAAATATTTACTGCAAATTTCAGCATTCCTTAAAATAGGGGTAGGCAGAAGATACAGCTTGGCTATACAACACTTCAGCTCCCATCTCCCCTGCCAGGACTCATCAGGAATGCTGGAAGTTGAAGTACAAAAACCCAGTGATCTACACACCTCCCATCCTTGCTCCAGATGTGTACAACCTGTAGCCCCAGAACTGCCTGCCCTTGGCTGCCCTCCACGCAGCCCCTGACGTTGGCAGGTTCCCACCCACTTTCCCCCGCCGCCCAAATCATCAGCTGAGCTGAAAATGGCTTCATATCTCCTGGCTTCATAATTCAGCAGTGAAGAAGCTTCAGTCTTCATGGTATTCAGGTTTATGTTCCCTCCTGCCTTTCATTTAATGAAAAGCAATGCAATCCCATGTCCTTTTGCTGCCCTAGTGAAGGACAGGATGCCCTCTCCATTTCATGTGCAAGTTAAAAAACGGCAACTCAACAGCCTCCTCCAAAAGATCTAAGCAGATCTGAGAGATGCAAAGCCAGGCTGGCCATGCGGCGCACACAACTCTGCCCCCAACAGCTCTGCTGCTCACTGTCGCCCCCTAGCCCCCTGTTCAGTATCTGCCCTCAAGCCAGCTGCCTTACCCTGCCCAATTGGAAGAGTGGCCTTAGCAAAAAGCCTTCCTAAAAATGTTGGTCTTTGAAATGTGGCAAAAGATCAGTGGTGGCCAGGATCCTGTGGACAAGAATTCCGAAGACTCAGCACAGCTATGGAAAAGATTCTCCTTGGTCCAACCGGAAGGATTCCAGGGACATCCTGCTTCATCTCTGGAAGACATCAGCAGCTGCAACCTGCTGTGTCCTCTTCCTCCATTCATCACCAAGGAGATGGAGAGCATCCCTTTAACATCAGCCTCCGCAGAACCAAATGGTCCAAGGTGTGCAAAACCCGCCCATCATGGGGTTCTTTCTATGGAACTGGGACAATATTGGTCAAAAATTGTGTTTTGTGTCTCCAGAGTCCCGTGCTTATTCATTTATTTGTATTATATCTATTTGTTTTATGTTCCATCAAGTCATCTCTGGTAAGAGACGAATGGAATGAAGGAGTGAAAGCCCCCCAAGATGTCCTGCTTAGCTGCTCAGCTCTTGAAAGCTCGAGGCAGTGACTTCCTCCATGGAATCGATCCATCTCATGGTTGGTCTTCCTCCTCTTCTGCCCAGCATGACTTTTCCCAGCATGATTGGGAGTCTTGCCTTCTTGTGATATGTCCAAGGTCTGACGGACACTGCAGACTGGGAAGAAGAAGGGCTTCCTCAGGCCAGATCGGAGTCATGGAAAACAATTCCCAAGAGGAGAAATGTCTGAGTGAGAGGAGACTATTTCTCCTTCACCATCCAAAGGACCCATGAAAGCTGGGATACAACCAGTGAAAGGGGGAGTGCTGCTACCTCTCAAGATGAAACTAGAAGACAAGGACTGCCCGGAAATGCTGCCATTTGACTCGGGTTGTGTCCTCTGATGTATGGCAGGGGCTGAAATGCTACTTTTCAATATTTGCAGTTGAGCTCCTGAAACACCGAGACTTTCTGAAAGAAGAACCGAAATAATTCTCACCCTGTGTCAAAAGACATTGCTGACAGATTTGCAGTTCCATTCTTTTTGTTTTATGTGCTTTGCTTTGCAGGAAAAAAATCTGTTTTGTATGATTTTCATCTGTGTTGTCTTTGGTGCCTGAGTCACATCAAAGGTTAAAATTTCCATGGAAATAGCCCTTTTCTGCATGAATCTGATTTCCCAGAAATGTATTTATTTTTCAGGAGGAGTGTCAACTTATTTTAAATAGCTGGGGGGAGGTCACTGGGGAAGCAGTGCAAAGTATAAATAATAAGCAGGCCCTCGGTTGCAAAAAGCGCCCTGAGGTCCTTATCGTTTTTCCCCGTCACGTCTCCTGGCCAATTTACTTCTTCCCCACCCCAATTCATTATTCCTTCTGGAATCAGAGAGGCTGAAGGTAAAACCTTTGCTCAACAACTCTGGAAGAATCTGTGAAGAAAAAGTGGTGTTTATTGTTTATTTAAAGACAATATGAAATGCATATTAAAAAGGATGATGAGAGTACAATTCAAAGAGCAGCCTGTATGGGTGACCAACCATGCACAATCTAGAGATTTTGTCCTGGAACTTCTGTGATAGAGCTGGTTTGGGGTTGGGGTTCCCCCAAGCGGCCATCAAAAGGTGAGGTAAGCTGGTTAGGAATCACCGGAAGAGAGAACTCCAGTTGGAAATAAAATCAGGTTGAAACTCTTGATAGGTGCAGATAGAAATGTAGAAGCAATTGACTTAATTTAAATAAAAATACAGTTCATCTTATCATTGCATGAAAGGCTGTGATCGTTTGGCAGGCAATGTCAAATCCCAGCTCTTTCTTCTGAGTCTTCTTTATTTTTAAACCAAACATGGACTTGACAGTCCTTCTTACAGAGGATGCCTTTAAAGCAGGGGACTATCCTTGGTAAAAGAGGCCACATGGCTACCCTAAACCATCTCCGGGAGAGATATGGTTGAAGCACAGCAGTTCGGCAGCATGAAAATTGAATTTCTCTCCCTGCTTCTATCCCTCTGTCTTGCTCCTTCATTCACACACTCAATGCTTGTATGACATGGAAGGACCTGAACATCAGATGCCTTTTCACCCTGCCACATTTTCCTGTTTCATGAAACATAAAGTATCTGGCATTCTGCAGAGAAGCATGGAGAAATAGTTTCCCTTTTTCTTCACACAAGGAATGAAAGAGAAAGTTGGATCCAAGTTCCAGCAGCTCTTCTTGGAACTGCTGCAGAAAACGTCCACACTTGAATGGTAAAAGTTCGGGCGAAACAATGGGGTGTTGCAAGAGGTCTTCTGGGTGGTAGCAACCCTTTTGGCAGCTGCAGCATGCAAGCTAAATAAAATTAAAAATAAATAAATCAGAGGAATTGCTGCAGCATATTGGTTAAGGAAAGAAATTTGGACCTCAGCAGCCTACAGTTAAAGGCTCTTGCCTGAACTACATACCCATTGTGTGGCCTTAAGCAAAGTATTTTCTCTCTCTCAGAGACACTTCATGTAGGAGAGGATGGTCAAGTCAGAACTGGAGATGAGGGAGACATGAGCTCACTTTGTGTTTAACACCAGCTTACCTAATTTTGTACATTTGAGGCATGATGCCAAGAGTCCAAAACCTCCCAAAACTCAATCTGGCCTTCTCAGGCTCCCCAGAAGGGCTCATTCCACCCCTCTGTCCCCACTCCTTTCCCCATGCTGCCAATCACTTGGTGCTTTCTGGGACTTTGCACAGATCTACCACCCCAAGAGCTTCTGCTCCCTGCTGTATGAAAACCACAACCTGTTTACCCTTTGAAAGTCACCCCTCTCCTAATCATCCAATGAAATTCTGCAAGCACAAAAATGCATGTTATGAGAAGTAGAATTAAAATATATTCCGTTAGTGTCATTGATTGAAAACATTGTCTATTAGGGGGAAATGCATACAGAAATGTACATGTTGCACAAATTTACATATTTTACACAAAATGCACCCAAAATGTTTTTAGCTTTAGTAAAAACTTCAGAAGAGGATTCTCAGAGTCACTGCTGCTCTCCAAGTGTCTCTTAGAGGTGGTATTGGAAGACCTCAGATGCTGATCACATGCTGGACAGGCTAAGGTCAAGTCCAGGCGCAAGAGGTACGCTATCAGGTATTGTGGACCCAAGCTGTGGGCAAGCTGTTAAAGGTTAGAACCAGAACCAACACCAGCATCAAGCTCAGAAGCACTGCAGGCAGTGAGTGGGCCAGAACGGGTCTTCTGTTCTGGGACCCCCTTGTTCTGGTTATTCATCCGCTTGCTGCATTTTGGACATGCTTCTGAAGAGTCTTCAAGAGCAGGTTCACATGGAGAGTATCGCAATAATCAGACATGGAGGTCCCCAGAGCACAGTTACTGCTACCAGGCTATTTCCCCTATCCAGACAGAGGTGCTGCTGGACCACCAGCCAAACTGGTAGGGATGGAGTGAACCTCAAGGGATACTCCAGGAGGACCCCCAAGCCAGGAACCTGCTCCTTCAAGAGGAGTGCCACTCCCTCCAGAGTGGGTTGAAGAACCTCCCTCCAGCCAGAGGAGCCCCCTACCAACAGCACCTCGGTCTTGCCTAGATACAGCTCCAGTTTAATAGCACTCACCCAGTCCATTGTCACAGCTCGGAACTGACTTAGCACACCTAAAACCTCACCTGATGAAGAGGGAAAGAGAAATAAAGCTGTGTGTCATCTGCATAATTGATGGCAGAGCTCTGCAAAACTCTGGTGACTCTACTTCATAAAGATGTTAAATAAATAGCATGGAGAACAAAGCCAACCTCTGAGGGACCGTCTGGTGGACGATCCATGGGGCCAAGCAATATTTCCCAAGCACCTCTTTCTAGAAGCAGCCATCCAAGCAGGAATGGGACCACTGCAGTACAGGATCCCCCAGCCTCAGCCCAGACAGGTGCCCCAGAAAGGTAGAGGCACTGAAGACCATCAAGAGATCCAGGACAATCAACTGTGCCTCACTTCTCCTGCCTTTCTCCCAGCACAGGTCATTGTACAGGGCGCCCAGCATGTTCCATGCCAGATCCTGGATCCAGATAATCAGTCTCCTCCAAGAATGCCTGGTCCTGGTTAGCCACCACCTTCTCAAGAACTTTGACCAACACAGGTGAAGGCTCTTTCTTTGGCAGACGTGACCCATCATCTGTGATATGCTGTACAATGTTATGAATCGTGCTTGCTTATGAGTAAACTTTACAGCTCTTCATTAGACTGTCAGGCCCAAATCCAGATCTGGATAAACCTGCGTACAGGGAGAGAAAGAGAGAAAGACCTATCCTCCATAAAACATGTAGATCATTTTCAAAATTTTCATGGTCTCCGTTCACCTTCAGCCCAATGCTCCCTTCCTATATTTTCCATGACTGCAAGAAATCCAGGTTTCAACACACGGGTCTCACGCTTTTGCATCTAGTTTGGCCTTGACATTTGTTGAGAAAGTCCAAATAAATTCTCAAATAAAAAGATATGCTTTTATGTGTCCTTTAATATAACACCTGGCACCTGTGCCCTTACTCCTCTCCACTCGAAGGGACTAGAACTTTTCTCCCAGCTCCATATCCCCCGGGGGCTCATGCATTCTCCTGCAAGAGGCTACTCAGTGCAAGTATCAATCGGTGAGAGCACGTGATCCACTCAGGAACGCTCGCTCACACCTTGATGCATTCCTCAGCTACTGTTCTCCTAAAAGCGAAACAGAGCCTCCTGCTAGCTCTCTGGCTGCAGGGCTGAACAGATTCTCTTTGTGCTGGTGCAGCCACTTTCCTGTGCTTGTTAAAACCTGCATTTGGGATCCACTGCGATTCATCTTCCTCAACCATTTATCTA
The DNA here is from genome assembly GCA_023646645.1 of Varanus salvator macromaculatus. Classification (NCBI taxonomy): domain Eukaryota; kingdom Metazoa; phylum Chordata; class Lepidosauria; order Squamata; family Varanidae; genus Varanus; species Varanus salvator. Next base: position 1,721,413 of record JAIXND010000757.1, read on the forward strand.
GACATCCATCATTCAATACTATATCTCTGTAACTTTTGCAACATCCTTTCTGATGCTAGCCTCACATTGCTCTGTTTGTACTCACACTGTCTTCTGTAAGTGTACTCATTCACCCTGAAACTCTGTACATGGCCCACGACTTATAGAAACCTCTGCGTGTGCTCTGGAAGCTCGTAGCCAGTTCAGTGTGCTGGCTACCCAGCAGAGCTGTTGCTGTTCTCAGTCAGAGAAGGGTACCTGAGTGAAAGCGAGAGTAGAGTCTTCCAGTGAATCCAGGCATGCTTTCCCCGGCCCTGACACCTTCTCCTCACATGGCAGGATGGAGTGGCGGCCCATGAGTGAACGGGATGCAGACTCAGCACCCCAGCGTGCTCTCGCTCTCGCCATAGGATTTTGAGACCTGCCAAGCATGGGCTGAGTCTCCAGTAAGCACTCCAGGCCTCAATTTCAAGCTGTAAAATCCCTGGGACAAAACCCCACAATGTCCTTCCCTGCATTGTGCAGAACATTTAAGGGGATCGTAGCACGTATTCATCGAAACATGATTGCTTCGGGGTCAGTTCACATATGCATGTAATTAACTGGATTTCCTCTCGATTGTTTACTCATTACTTGAAGCCTGTGTAAGCGAGTCTCACGAAAAGCCCTGCATTTGAGGTGATACGGAAGTGCTATGTGTGGTGTTTGCTCTGGGATGGCATATTCACACATGCAATTCATCACTGGATGTGATGAAAGAAAGCGAATGTGTGAACCAGACGTTTCACATAACAAAACTGGGACACAGAGCCTCAACAGGAACACCACCCGAGATGAAGTAAAGGCAACTCTTCAGTTGTGGTATTGCCTTGTTGGGACATGATCTGAGAAAAACAGCTGTTGCAAATACAGACTTAGATTGGACAGGAAATATCACTTCTCCACTCTCTGTTGCATGCCAGAGAATCCAGATATCTCTCTAAGGTGGGTGGGTCTTTATCTTTGGTCTATTCAAGTTATTGACCCCAGACTTTTGTTTTGCAAAAACCATCTTCTCTCCAGCCTGCATAAATCTTCCACTTTGTATATCTTCCAGACATGCTAAACTTGCTGGGTTTTTTCTTCTTCTTTTGGAGTTATTTTTTATACTTTTCTTAGAGGGGAAAGAACATGAAAGCTATTTTAAAATGTTTTCTTCTTCCAGGCATCTGCCCCCCACCCCCAACTTACACCGCTGCCACCTTTCCAAAAGCCCTCTCTTAAGCAAGCAGTTTCAAGGATCTGGTAAGCATCAGCGTGATGGAATACACTATTGGCCGGCATGTAAAGAAAGGAACAAGGGAGGAGGGTCTGATAATTCAGAGATGCATTTTCTAGAGGCACAACAAAAAATTCGCAACAGCTGATTTTTTTCCAGCATTTCTTGATCAGGCCAAAAGCATAGAGAGATGAATGTTTGAACAAGCACTCTGAGATTAACTATAACCTAAAAGGGGCAGGATGGAGAGAGAAACAACAGAATTTGGAATTTGTTCCCAAAGAAAAAAATTGAGGATGGGCCATGCTGGCCATTCTGTTCCCACGTAGGCCTACCAGATGCCTTTCGGAGGCACAAAACAGGACGCGAGGCAATCCATCCACCCATCAAAAGCACCCAGGGTGACAGAGGGGCGATGCTGCTGCGGCATTTTCAAGAGGACTTGGAGGGAGGTGAAATTTGCTCGTTCTCATTTGGCTTCTTCTGGCTGGGAGCCACTTTTCCCACTTCCTATGGCCAGAAAGATGCTCGCACAAAGGCTGCAGACTGGGGCAGGGCCCAGCCGTACCACAACCAGAACATCTAAAAAGCAACCTGCACAATCTGTTCCACGCTTGCTGGACAGGAGCGGCCCAAAACTTCTGGAGGGCCCCAGGCTGAGCAACACAAAAATATAGATTTGTGTTGTGCTCTGTTTGCTCTGAAGCTGGGTTAATCTGCATCGCATTACATTAAACGATTGATTGTATGTCTGTCATACTATCGTTGTGCTGCAAGTCCCCCACTTTGGGAATTCCAGGATGAAAGCGGGGCAAAAGCTTTGGATGGCAGGATGGATGCAATTGTCAGGAGAAGCTCAAAGATTGTTTCGAGCATGTGTCCTGCTGACCATCTCTGCACCATCGCATGTCCCCCTATGCTTGCAGGAGTCTCTTTGTGACCAGGGCATCGGACTCAGCGCTAAGCAAACCGTATTCTGGATGGCACACGGAAAACAACACTGGATTCTCCAACGGTGTGTGTAGCATTCTTGAGCCTTGTCTTTTCAGAAACAGGTTTGCTCCAACACCCCGCTCCTCCAGGCCCTGGGATACTTCATCCTGGAGAAACCTTCCAGGTGTTGGATGAATGACACTCAGTGCTATGTCTAAGGGCTACTGACCCTGGGGAGAAGGCCACTAGAAGGCGGCAGGAACGTGGCTTTGAATGAACACTGGAGCAAGGAAGCTAAGGAGGAGAGCCATATGTTCTGGACACAGCCGGGGTCTGTTTGCGCACCTTGAGCGAGCTGGAAAGGAGGCAGCTGCCATCGACTGGTCCCCCCTGTAGCCATGCCCCCGGGAGGCGTCTGCTGAGCATCTCTGCATGACACTTTCCAAGCGGCTTCAACCAGAAGCAGGTGATGCTACTTGGAATCTGCATCAGGCATGGTAGGGAACTGTAACCATCATGATAAAGATCACTGAAGGATTTCCAGTGTCAAGTTGCTACAGAATGGCCTCCCATCAGAGGATGGAGGCCCAGAAAATTTATTCTTGTCAACAAACGGGGCAGTGGCTTTAAGCTATGCCCCTGGAAAGAGGATGAGGCGTGGGTTTTGCCGCTGCACGGTGTGTTCTGCATGCTACAGCCGCTCCGTCGACGCATCGAAAACTTCCAGTCTGGACTCTGGTTCTCCTCCAGATGTGCCACCCATGTGCTCCATGCTTCACATGGGCTGAAGAACGACTAGCTTTGCAGAGAAGACCCCAACCAATTGCTTTCTGGGGCCCACTCCAGCGACAGGTTTTCTGTCCACCATGTTAAGTTCCTGGATGGAACTGGGGTTCCGATGGAAATGTTAGCAAGTGGGGCAAGTCTCAGACCCAGCTGCTGCCATCAGATAAGCTCACATCCAAGGGATCAGGTGGGCAAGGGCAAAACCCAGGCCGGCAGCATGCCTTGTGGTCCAGCAGCTGCCAGGGGGCACAGTCCCCAGTGACAGGTTGGCTGTGTAACGTGTGTTTATTGGCAATACTGATGTGTAGCTTTCCCCCGATAGTGAAAATCCCTCCCTTTGGTGATCCACCAATCCCCTTCTCATCATTTCCCAACCCATTTTTGTCTGTGAATTTATTCAGTCCAACTCTACATCTGCTGCTTTAAACCACTCTTTTGTTATATTTGCATTATCTACTTCTGGTTGCCTTCTATTATTTATTTCAGTCTTTGTAACCTGTTTTGTGTGTTTTTGTAACAGAAATGTAAGATGCAAATCATCATTCATCTGGTATTATTATTATTATTATTATT
>JAIXND010000757.1:1724951-1756425 GCA_023646645.1 Varanus salvator macromaculatus
GGCTTTGAGTAGGAATTTTGTGTGTTTGCCTGCTGAAAAGACAGCTTCCGTTGGATTCAAGGTGAGGCTTAGAAGACAGAGTAAGTTGAAAGGATTTGAAAAGAATGAATAAATGAATGAATTCATAAGCAAGGGACCCTGAAGAATTCCGGTATATATGCACTGGCTTTAACAATTTTATTTTTAATACTGGCATCCTCAATGCAAAGCAAGACAGGAACAATTATACACAAAGCATAAATAGAAAAAAGGGATTGTCCTCAATAAATAGGAACAGTTGGTGTATCCTTGTATGCGGGTTTTCCCCCTGGTATTAATTATTCACCATGCACTTTCTGCACCCAAAGAGCTTGAGCCTCAAGATCGGGGACGAACTGGTCCAAACCGAGGGCTCTTTAATTGCCTTCTCACTCTGACAGCGAAGAAAGCAGACGGGAGCCAGAAGCCGCTCTCAAAAGTTGGGTGAGCACATTGTTTTCCTTGCGAGTCGCTGGCTGTGCTGTGAAAACTGTTCTCTCCAGTCCACTGAAGAGCCTGGAAGACAAAAACAAAAATGTGCTAATTGGCTAATAACTCTGCCAAAACCAACAGCGTTGTTGGGTAATTGTCTGCTTACCCAATTTTCTTACAAGCCCTGGTGTGTAAATACATCATTTCACTCCTTGTAAAGTGTAAATTACCCAACGCCCCACAGAGTGATGGTTCTGACTTATAAACTTCAGGAGGCTGAGGGACTCATGGAGTTGCCCTCTTTATGAACTAAATGGTTGTTCCGTAAGAAGCAAAGTTGCTCTGTTTGTACTTTCCTACAGCCTCTTTCCACTGAGTGAAAAAAGACTCTTAACCCTCTGCTTTGAATATTTGAATGGCACAAAAGGACCAGAGGGGTTGGGGAGGAGGGTGGCCTAAGACAGGGCCAAGCATGCGAGGAATGCTAGAGGGGCGGATTCCATGGAGCTTCATTTCAACACCGGTCTATGGTCCCAAAAAGTGACATATTGTTCTCTTCTAGCAGCTCTGGATGAGCAAAGCTTTGCTTGGTGTGGCCTCAGCCACCTCCAGCCCTACAAAAACACAGAAACAGAGCGAGTCAGAAGGGGTCTCCCGGGCCATCTAGTCTGACCCCCGGTTCCAGCCACCATGTGCATGTCCAGCCTATCCTTGAACACCCTCACCAATGGGGGCTTCAGCCACCTCTTGTGGAAGCCCATTCCACACGCTCGGGGTCCTGACTGTCAGAAAGTGCTTCCTGGCATCTAAACAGCAAAACATCTTCAAAAGTGCCCCACCAGTGAGGCAGAGGCACGCCTTACATGACCAGCTTTATTCAATTTATAACCTTTTTCCTTCAAAGAACTCAAAGCAGCTCCTCCTGCTCTCAGGCTTACCCCCCCACAACAACAACCCTGTGAGGTAGGTTGGACTGAGAGTCTGTGACTGGTCCAAAGTCACCCCATTGGCTCCATGGCTGAGCGGGGACTCGAACCCAGGTTGCCTGAGTCCCAGTCCTGCGCTTTAACCACTAGGCAGCACTGTCTCTCAGCTTTAACTCTTCAACTGGAGAGTGGGGACTGGGGCTGAGGCCCCCCTGACCTGTCTGCTTCTCTTCCTGAAGCTGCGTGCTACCCTCTCTCCTGTGATTTAGTGGAAAAGCCAGCTGAGGAATGATAAGGAGGAAGCAGTGCTCACTGCAGGAGACTCCAGTAGCTCCTTCTTTCATCTCCACTCACTTATCAGGATTCAAGTCAGTCCTTTCCCGCCTCCTTCTTCATTGCTTCCTCTTCTACATGCACTTTGTGCCACATGGTTCGTCTTTATTAATTCTAATTGCTTTCCTATTCTAATGAGATCTGCTCTTTACTTGCAGCTGAACAAAAATGTATTTGTTAAAACAATTCTTCTCCGAACGGTGCGTGAATCTTCCTTGTCTATGTGGATGTGCAGACCGAGCCAAAATACAAGGCCAGTTTTGCACACGCTGCCTGCACACCCACTGTAAAAGCATCTGCACACTTGCCTTGCAGACTTTGCAGGCTTTGAGTACTTTGCACGAAGGACAACGACTGCCTGGCGACAGTGACGCACGCATTGGTGACTTCTCGTTTGGATTTCTGCAACTCCCTCTACGTGGGGCTGCCCTTGAAGACGGTCCGGATACTTCAGTTGGTGCAGAATAGAGCTGCCAGGTTGCTGACGGGGACTGGGCGTTATTCTCATGTAATCCCAGTCCTCCATCAGCTTCACTGGCTCCCAATTGAAGTCCAGGCCCAATTCAAGGTTTTGGTATTGACCTACAAAGCCCTAAACGGCTTGGGACCTGGATACCTAACGGACCACTTACGCCCTTATATGCCCTCCCGCCCTTTAAGATCAGCAACATCGGCCCTCCTCCGGGAACCCACTGTGAGGGAAATTAAGTGGGTGAGCACCCGGAGGAGGGCCTTCTCTGCGGTGGCGCCCCAATTATGGAATGCGCTCCCTGGAGAGGTTCGCCTGGCGCTGTCGTTATCTGTTTTTCGGCGCCAGGCGAAGACCTTTTTATTCAAGTCATATTTTAATTGTTAGTTAGATGTGTTTATAATTTGCTGTTATGAATTCATGTTTTTGTTGTTGTTGTTGTTGTTGCCGAGATGCACCGAGGGGGGGAGGGATATAGTGTTTATTGTTTAGAGTTTTATGCTTTTATTGTATTTTATTATACTGTATTTTTAACTGTTGTAAGCCACCTCAAGGCTTTGATGCGATGGGGCGGCCAATAAATGTTTTAATAAATAAACAAACAAACAAACAAACAAACTGCATTCGTTGCACAAAGAAGGGGCCCACTAACATTCCCGAGTGTTTGCGGGCTTGATCTTGGCTCAGCTCGCTTCCTGGCCGGGGATGAGTGCAGGAGAAAGGCTCTGTGAGCACCAGAGAGCTGGATTTTGGCTGGATCTTCATGTCCCCACTCCTTGCATCATCTGGGAAGTTCTAGGTTTCTTCAGAGTCCAAAAACCAAGGCAGAAAGAACCATGCTGGCTGACCTGTCGCCATGCTGGGCAACAGGAAGTGCCAAGGAGGAAGTTGGGTCCAGGGGCATGCACAGATTCCTGGCATCCCAGCCTTCTTCCCTCCCTCATGCTTTATCTGGGTCCACCACGTGGCTTGGGAGGAATGGGGGTCACCATTGCTGCCCCTCTTTGTTTTCACTGCATGCCATCAAGGCATCCCCAACTGATGGAGATCCTATGAATGTTGCGTCCTTCTCTAAATGTTCTGTCCTTCACAGCTCTGCTCAGCTCTTACAAACTCAGAGCTGTGGCTTCCTTTATGGAATGGATCCATCTCACCATGGGTTGCCCTCTTCTTCTGCCTTCACCTTCTCCTCGCGTGATTGTCTCCTCCAACGAGTTCCCACTTCTCGGGACATGCCTGAGAGAAGTGCAACAGCTTCAGGTGCTTTGTTTTTATTCCAGGGAAATTTCTGGCTTGATTTGCTCTAGGATCTACTTGCCTGGGAAAGATCAAACGCTGGACTCACTCAGGTCCCATTCATGTCCATTTTAGTCCAACTTTCAGTAGGACTTACACTGGACAAGGCCCAAGAAAAGGGATGGGGTTGTGTGTGTGTGTTGGAAATCATTGGGGTGGGGCAAGGGCACACGCACTGGAGAGAGGCACTCACAACCTGCGACCTGGGAAGGGGGATCCCAAAGGGAAGGCATTCACGTTGGCACAGGTGGGCAAGTAGGATAAAGAGCATCTGGGAGAGTGAAGGTATCCGCCTCCCTACCAAATGCAGATTAGTCGATGCAATATTTTTCCAATTGCTACGTATGGCTGTGAAACTTGGACTCCGAAAAAGGCAGCTAGAAGAAAGGCGGATGCTTTTGAATTGTGGCGCTGGAGACGACTGTTGGGCATCCCACAGTCTGCAGGAATCACAAAGACGTCGTAGACGGAGCCTCAGCAAAAATATCACATGAAGCCAAGATCGCCCAACAAAGGCTGTCATACTTTGGCCCTGGCATGAGAGCTGGATCACTCGAAAAGTCAATCGTGCTGGGGGTGATCAGCGGAAAAAGGAGAAGGGGCCGCCCCAGCACCCATTGGCTGGGCACCATAAAGACAGATGCGGGGATGGACATGGTGGTCTTGAAGGAAGCTGTCCAAGACGGAGGGGTTTGAGGAGCAATGATCCATCGAGGGGCCAAGGGTCGGACTTGACTGAACGGCTGATGACGTGGAGGCAAGGGGATTCCCTGCAACTCCTCAGATTTTAAGGGCAGCCTGGCGTGCAAATAATGGAGTGCAAAGTGTACAGCAAAAAATAAGTGTGTGTGTGGGGTGGGGGGCAGGATCCATTTCTGATGTGCAGAAATCAAGCAGCTCTTAAAGGCATATAAGCAGCCCAGGTCATTATTTTCTGGACAGGATGGCAGCCTTATCCATCCCCTGCATTCTGGAACTGGCAGGCACATTAGAAAGGACAAGCTATCATTAGTAAGGTTAGAGACAATATCAGTTCTGGGAAGTACCAGGAATAGGAGAAAGGGCCTCTGAGATGCTCTCCACTGGAAAGGATGGGTCAGTTGGGGTGACTTGGGGTCCTTCCCTGCTTCTCCTTTTCAAACTGTCTCCTGGATCCCATCTTTGCAATTCCATGCATCTGTGGGCCCTCCTGCGCTAGGCTGCTTCCTTGTGTTCTGAAACAGTTTCCACATCTATCACAATAGTATAGCAGCCAGAAGTTCAACGGGTGAAGCTTTTTCCCATCTGTGCCGTTGCATATTCATCTACCAATCACATAAACTGTGGTGTGCAAAAGAGGGGGCAGCTCTCCTCCCAAGGAAGAACCTACATGTTTCCAAAACAGCCCCCAGCCCTGGAGTTGGAGGTCCACGTATCTGCCCTGTTGGCTGGGAAGGACAGCAGATGCTGCCCACACATCTGGAAGGCTCCAGGCTGAGACTGATTGCAGTTGCTAATCCCACACATCTGGATGCACCAGGCTTGGAGTAGTGCGAACAGGAGGGCAAAACCTGTAGCCATCATCCTTCTCCCAGTAGCTCTGCCAATTTTAGTACCACAGCATCTCATATTTGGCCCTGCCCTTCCTTAAAGGGACAGAGAGGTTTGCCAAAGTAAAAGCAAAAGACGACAAGGTCCCGAGCCTCGCTTGGATTTCCAGTCCAAAGGACTCAGCTTGGGTCCCTGCCATCGGTATTTCAAAAGGATTTTGAGTTGTCAGAAACAGTAGGCAGCAAGCCTGGAAAAGACACACCTGGAGAGCCACCACTGGAGAGAACAGACAGAATTAGGTCAGGCAGGGCTTAGGGGGCCATGTGTCCTTTCGCAGGGGGCAGTCGTAACCTGAAGTGCTGCCAGAGAACTTGCATAGCTGTCTCCTGTGAAGCATCCTTTATCTGACGGGCCGCCCAGTCTGAGTCCAGTTTAAAGAGCAAGGAGCAGCCAAAGAACGGAAGAAACGGAGCGCCTTGAAGATGCCCCCTAGCAGCACCTGGACAGCAGACCTCCTCCTGCCCAAGCTCCTCAGCAACTGGCGCAACTGGTCCTCTGGTAATGGAAGCAGCCCCTAGCCAGCAAGGCTAGTAACCATAGATAGCCTTCTCCTCCATTAAATGGTCCAGTCTCCAATGAAAGCCATCCAAATGGGGAGCTGCCACGACTTCTTGTGGCAGTGAATATTCTCTGCGTAAAGAGGAGCTTCCTTTTATCTTTCTTGAATCTCCCACCCATCAGTTTAATACTAGAACCCCTTTGAGTCAAGATTATCTACCCTTAATTATTATGCATCACCCTCTCCACTTTCTCCACACCATGCATTATTTTAAACACCTCTATCAAGCCCCCGCTTCCTCACCCTTTTCCTAAGCAAAATAATCCCAGTTGTTGCAGCTGCTCCTCATAGCAAAGGGGTTGCTACAACACCTTGATCATTTTCATTGTCCTTCTCTGCACTTTCTCCAACTCAGTAATGTCCTTTTTCAGGTGCAAGGGCTAGAACCGCGGGGTTGGGGCAAGAGCTTTCAGAGTCACCCGTGCAGAAGCCCCGTACTTCCTCCCATGCTTGGCCCAGTCTTGCAAAGCAGGCTAAGCCAAGAGCAAGTCCTCAAACACCCATGGACCCCCAGTTCCACAGCTGGCGGCCTTCCCCATCAGGGGCAGCTGCAAGATGCAAACGAGGAGAGCCGTGAGTGGGCGCACCAGCCACCTTTCCTGGCGACCAAACTTTTTCCCCGCTCTCTGTTGACAGCAGGAGCAGCGGTTGCAGAAGAACGGCGCTGCTTGCACAGCTTATGGGGATCGATGTTCCTTTAATTTTGGGACACTGGCCAGGAGCTCAAGCTCTGGGCCACTGCAAATCCAGGAAGCTAAAGTCAGGGAATCCCGTGGATTTTCCCCATGCAATGGATTCCTTGCACATCCCTATGGAACAGAACGCGCTACTCTAAGTGTGGTTGCACCAAATGTTTTGCTCCATCGCTGCTAGCTCAGATCCCATCAGTGTATACTTGAAGTTGGGGGTTTTTGCTCCAACATGATTGACTTTACATTTGGATATAGTGACATGCATTTGCCATTCGGATGCCCATTCTCCCAGCCTGGAGGGATCCCTTTGGAGCTCCTCTCAATCCCTTTTGGTTTTAACCACCCTAAACAGGCATCAGCAGGCCACTTGGCCACTTCACTGCTTACTCTGAAGTCCAGATTATTTATGAATAGGTTGAAAAATACTGCTCCTACATAATACAGAGCCCTGTTCAATGCCACTGGTGGATTCCATTCACATCCTCCTATCGAGAGAAATTACCATTTATTTCCACTCTCTGATTTCTGTTCTTTAGCCAATTACTGATCCATGACTGATCATTTTGCTCAGGAGCCTTTGGTGAGGGACTTTGTCAAAAGCCTTTTGGTAGTCCAAGTAAACACTGTCCCCGGAGATCTTATTGACACTTTCAGAGAACTCTGATACGTGGGGTAAGTGAGACAGGGCTTACCTTTGCAGAGGCTGATTCTTTTTCAGCAGGGTTTGTCCCTTCATGCGCTTACCAAATCCATCTTTAAGAATAATTTCAGCCAATTTCCCCAGATCAGACATTAAGACAACTGGTTCGTAATTTCCCAGATTCCCCCAGATCTGTTTTTTGTTTGTTTGTTTGTTTGTTTGTTTTTTAATGGTGTTACTTCCATCATTCTGCAGTCCTCTGGTACAGACTGATCATGGGAACATATTATATGTTTTTGTAAGGAAGTCAGCAATTCCATATTCAAGTGTTTTAAGATCTCCATCTGGATGGCTACCATCTGAGCCCAGTAATATATTAATTTCCAATAGGCTGAGAATTTCATTTGTTATTACTACAATATGCTTTGACTCCCCTGACTCCCTTCCAGAATACATAAATACAGGAGTAGCTATCTATTCTTCATCCTCATCCAAGAAGACAGATGGAAAGAATTCATTTAGTTTATCTGCAATCTCCTTATCCCCCTTCAGGGCTTCTCTGCTTCCATGATCACCCATCAGTCTAGCTGCATCTCTGGCTGGTTTCTTTCTTCTGATATATTTAAAGAATTCTTTACTGTTGGCCTTGATGTTTTTAGCAATGTGCTCCTCAAAATGTTCCTCTTAGTGTCTGCTTGCCTCGCTTTGGTTTTCCTGATTTGGGCAAGATTTCCATTTCTTCCTCTCTTCAATCACATTCTTGATTCTGCTCATTGATCATGCAGGTGACATTGTGCACTTCGTTCTGCCTTTCCTCACCTGTGCTGTGCATACCATCTGTTCTTCTGCTGTGGTGGTTTTGTTGATTTATTTATTATGTCTTTATACCTGTATTTATAGGCCACCTATAACCATCCAGGCCTTCCTGGGCAGCTTACAAGTTCTGAGCAATCTCCAAGCATTTTGAAGGAATTAAACCCTCTTGACTGTCTTCTTCAACCTTTTTTTTTTTTTTTTAGTTCTGGAGCCAGGTATTGTCACCCCCAGTGTTTCTGTTGAGGATCCTGTGCCTTTGAGATTGTCAGATTTGCTGGCCCCATGCCCTCTTGGATGTACAGAACAACGCAGCCTCCGCACGTCCGCCCTGCCTTTCCCCCAGAGTTCACATCCAGAGAAGACCATATCGCATTGGTTCTTTCCATTCTGGCAAGATTCCATCATGCCCACTATATCTAGCTTCTCCTTTAAAACCACACCTAATTTGACTCAGAGGCTTCTGGCATTTGCATAGAAATACCTCAGCACAGCATCTTTCTCCAGCCCTGTGCAAATTATGCTCTGGCACTTAAGGCCTCTTGAACTGTTTATTAAGTCTCGCCATATGCTCACGGCTTATTTTCTTTCTTGCTATGTTTGGACAATCAGAACATTTTCCTCTTCATCCCCTCTTTACAGGTTTGATTCAACCCAAGCTGGATGCTTCTGAGCGCCTGCTGACTTTCCCCTGGGTTCAGTTTAAAAACAGCTCTGCTACTTTTTAATGCTATGTGCCAGCAGCCTGGGTCCATCCTGAATCAAGTAAAACCAGTCTCCTCCACAGGCCGGCTTTCCCCAAAGCATTCCCGTGTGCCTAACAAATCTGAACCCCTCCTCTCTAGACCACTTTGGGATGTTTGGAAAAGATATAATGCTCCTTCTAATTTTTTTTGTCATACCTTCATGCTCTCCTGTCTTTTTGCTAGGTTGCCTTGCATGCCATAGTGAACATTTTAAAGAAATAAATAAAATAGAACGGCGAACTGCAGTTTAAGGCTGCCTTCCAGATGTTTTTGGACTTCATCTCCCACCTGTCTCAACCAGCATGGCCAATAGTCGGGAGTGTTGAGAGCTGTAGCCTAAAACATCTGGATGACAACAGGAAGAAGAAGGTGGCATAAGCACTGGAAATCAAAAGGGGAAATGGCTTCCTTCATCCTACGAAGCTGGAGGGGCTTCCTTTTTTTGGCTCTTCAATTTTTGTCTCCCATTCCTTAGGCTCCCCTCTTTTCTTAGCAATATTCTGCTCCATTACTGTTAATTACACTAAGTAATCACTCCCTTCTCAATGTTAAACATTCCATTTTAATCTGCACTACCCCGTCTGACATTGTATAAGCAACTGTCACTCCAGTGGATTTAAGCAAACATCCCATCTACAGCCTGACAAACTCTAAAATCAAAATATCATGCGAGATTTGCTTACCCAAGAGCTGCCATCTTGGTCCCGTCAACAACCTAGACAGTCACCCAAGGTTAAATGTAAGACACAAACGCACACGCACCTGCTCCTCCTCTGATGTCATGGCCTACCTGAAGGAGGATCCGCTGGAGGAAGGCAAGGAGGGAGTCAGGCAACATGATACTGGTTGATGCGGCTGCTGGTCACGTCCCTTGGAAGAGCAACCTGGGCCCTTCTGGGACGTTCCCAGGAGGCAGAGCTGGAGGGAATTTGTCTCTTGGAAAGGAGGAGGACCAAGCCGAGCATCAGGAGTCCCGACAGAAGGTTATCCAGTAACTCAGCCAGAGTATGCTCTCTAGTTCAGACAACCACCTTTCACCCAGTGGTTGCCTTGAGCTTCCAAACGGGACCAATTCCCTGCAGCTACCCCTGTGTCACTCTTTGGCCATCCCTGCCAGATTGAGCTATTTGGCGTGACAAATTCTACAGACCAGTCTGTTTCTCCCTTTTCCTGTTCCTATTACATTGCATTTATATCACACCCCTTTTCCCCTTGAGAGGAACCCAAAGGGGCTCACAACATGTTATCCTCACAACAACAACAACAACAACAACTCTGTGAGGTAGGTTAGACTGAGAGCGAGTGACTGGTCAAAGTCACCCAGTTGGCTCCATGGCCAAGTGGGGACCAGCACCCAGGTCTCCCAGGTCCCCAGTTGAACCCAGATTTCCCTGGCCCTTGGAAGATACAGTCGCTTGGATTTGGCACTTGCTGCCCCAAGAGCAGGGAATCTGGTGCAGAAATCTGCTCTCTACTCCGAGGGACGGATCACACAGTCAGAGGCAACGCCAGGTCAATGGAAGCACCAGTGAAAGGACGGCACCCAGTCTTTTATTTGTAACCAGACCACTTTGGGCCCAACCTGCCTTTATTTATCTATTTATTTATTTATTTATTTATTCATTCATTCGATTTATATCCTGCCTTTTTCCTACAACGGGCTCAAGGCAGCTTACATCATTCTCCTCCTCCATCTTATCCCCACAACAACAACAGCCCTGTGAGGCAGGTTGGGCTGAGAGTCTGTGACTGGCCCAGAGTCACCCACTTGGCTCCATGGCTGAGAGGGGACTATTTATTATTTGTTTGTTTGTTTGTTTAAAATATTTATATGCTGTCCTGTCGTGAAAGCCTCAGGATGGCTTACATAAATAAAATAACATAAAATATAGCATAAATAAATTACCGGTCCACACTGGCTGCAGTTAAAAACATATAGGAAGCAATATTAAAACTTATTAAAATATTGCTGAAATAAAAAGGTCTTAACCTGGCGCTGAAAAACAAATAACGACAGTGCCAGGCGGACCTCTCTGGGGAGCGCATTCCACAGGTGGGGTGCCACCGCAGAGAAAGCCCTCCTCCGGGTACTCACCCTCCTAATCTCATTCACGGAGGGTTCCCGGAGGAGGGCCTCTGCTGCCGATCTCAGGGGGTGGGAGGGCAAATACAAAAGAAGGCGTTCCTTTAGGTATCCAGGTTCCAAGCCATTAAGGGTTTTATAGGTAATAACCAGCACCTTGAATTGAGCCCAGACTTCGATGGGAAGCCAGTGAAGCTGATAGAGGACTGGGTTATATGAGAATAACTCCCAGATCCCATCAGCAACCTGGCTGCTCTATTTTGCACCATCTGAAGTATCTGGACTGTCTTCAATAGCAGCCCCACGTAGAGTGTGTTACAGAAATCCAACCGGGAAGTAACCAATGCATGTGTCACTGTCGCTAGGCAATCATCCTCCAGGTAGGGACGCAGATGATGGATTAGCCAAAGCTGAAGGAAAGCGCTCCTCGCCATCGCTGTCACCTGAGCTTCCAGGGACAGTTCCGGGTCGAGGAGCACTCCCAAGCTGTGGACCCTGTCCTTTAGAGGGAGTGCAACCCCATCCAGGGCAAGGTCCAAGTCACCTACCCAGGAGCTTGATCCACCCACCAACAGGATCACCGTCTTGTCTGGATTAAGTTTCAGTTTATTGGCCCTCATCCAGCCCATCACCTCGGCCAGGCACCGGTTCAGTACAGCCACTGCCTCACCTGGATCGGTTGAAAAAGAGAGGTAGAACTGGGTGTCATCAGCATACTGATGACTCCACAGCCCAAACCTCCTGATGACCTTTCCCAGCTGTTTCATGTAGATGTTAAATAGAGAGGGGGACAAAATGGAGCCCTGCGGTACTCCATGGCAGAATTGTCATGGCGTAGAGCCAAAGTCCCCCAGCACCACCTTCTGGAATTGGCTGTTGAGGTAGGAGAGGAACCACTGCCAAGCAGTGCCTCCTACTCCCAGTCCCAACAGCCTATCCGGAAGGATACCATGGTTGATGATATCGAAAGCTGCTGAGAGGTCCAGGAGGAACAACAGGGACGCACTCCCCCTGTCTCTCTCCCTGCACAGGTCATTATACAGGGCGACCAAGGCAGATTCAGTTCCATACCCGGATCTGAAGCCGGACTGAAATGACTAGAAATGACTAGAACCCAGCTCGTGGGCCCTGTTTACCTGAAGGAGTGCTTACGTCCGTACTTGCCCACCTGCCCCTTGAGATCGGCAGGAGAGGCCCTTCTCCAGGAACCCTCCGTAAAGGAAATTAGGAGGGCGAGTACCCGGAGGAGGGCTTTCTCTGCGGTGGCACCCAACCTATGGAATGTGCTCCCCAGAGAGGTCTGCCTGGCGCCGTCGTTATTTGTTTTCTGGCGCCAGGCAAAGACCTTTTTATTTACTCGTTATTTTAATTGTTAATATTATTTATTAGTTTTAATTTCGGGCAGGGCAACTCCAATTATATTTATATTTATTTATATTGTATTATTCATTTACGTGTGTGAGCTGCCCCGAGGCTTCGGCAATGGGGCGGCATAGAAGTCTGCTAAATAAATAAATAAATCGTCTGAGTTCCAGTCCCATGCTCTTAACCACTACATCACACTGGCTCTTTTCAAGTGCATTCGTGAGCCATTTATTTATTTGTTTGTTTGTTTATAAATTTATATGCCACCCCTTGCCACAAGTCTCGGGGCGGCTTTTCGGGCACATGGAACAAAACAAAACAGAGTACGGCACACGACGCTTGGGTTGATTACTCACCCTGTGATGAGGGAAGGATACCTTGTATGTTCTTCGAAGCAGGAATATCTTTTTGTAATGTAACCTAGTCAAAGGCACTGGGGGCAGCTTGTGGGAAAATGGCCAATTTTATCATTAGGAAAGGAATCCAAAATAATGCAGCTGATACTGTACTGTCTTAGGACTGCAGGTGGCGCAGTGGTTTAAACCGCTGTGCTGCTGGGCTGGTTGATCGAAAGGTCGCCGGTTCGAATCTGCACACGGGGTGAGTTCCCATTGCTCCGTTCCAGCTCCTGCCAACCTTGCAGTTCGAAAGCATGCAAATGCAAGTAGATAAACAGGTACCACTTCGGTGGGCAGGTAACAGTGTTCCGTGCACTTCGGTGTTTAGTCATGCCGGCCACATGACCACGGAGACTGTCTGCGGACAAATGCTGGCTCCCTCGGCCAGGAAACGGAGATGAGCACCGCCCCCTAGAGTCAGGCATGACTGGATGTAACATCAAGGGGAAACCTTTACCTTTACCTTTTACTGTACTGTCTTATACAAAACTAGGGTATCGGCGTCACGGCACCTCAGAAAGGAGCGAAGAAAGGTGTAGAAAAGGGCAACCGAAATGATCCATGGCTGAAGCAGCTCCCCACTGAAGAAAAGTGACGATGATCAGAGTCTGTTGTTGGACAAAAGCAGGGGCAAGATGGAGGCATAAAAATTAGGCCTGTTGGAAGCGGCTGGGGTATTTCCCCGCCCCCCGTTCATAATGTTAGCAATTGGGTCATCCCAGAATCCCGAATGGTGGGAGATTCAGGATAGAATAAAGGGACTACAGCTTCACATAGTTAAACGTTGAATCCAGCCCCGCAACAGGGTCAGATGAATCCCACCAAGTTGGACAGTAGAAATTCACCAGTTCATGGAGGAGGGGGTCTAGCATTCACGATGCACCACAACGCGCCCAGTATCAGAGGGAGTAAGGCTCGCGGCCACAGTGGCTGGGGAGCATGGGCCAGAGGGCGCTGTTTTCCTGGTCTCACGTCCTGCCCTCTTGGTGGTTTCTCAGAAGTGTTTGGTTGGCCGGTACACCAAAAGAACGCTGGACTAGATAGACCTTTGGTTCAATCCATCATAGCCCTCATTTTTTGGGTTCTTCAGACCATGATGTGGCACTGAAAGTTCTCCTTTTTACTTCGCGGAAGGATGGCATATGCAATGATCCAACTGAAGAGCGGTTCTCACAGACTTCCACACACACTTTAAAGACTGCTCAGGAGTAAAGGGGCGGGGCTTAATCATGACACAGGCATGAGTCAGCCAAAAGTCAGCATTTCACTGCTGGGTTGTGCCGAGATGCACAGCGCTGGCTTCTCCGGAGTTCTTTCCCAGAGAGGAGATGGCTTGTATCGTAAATGGGAACCTTTCAGCCCAATCCAGTGTTCAGAGGTTGCCCCTCTAGCGCATGGAGGCTTAGGCTCCACCAAGGGCCCTGCCCAAAATGTTGGCCAAGCCCAACGCTCTGAAGCCCCACACGCTGGGCCAGAGGCGAACAGCAGCTTTGTGGGGAGGTGGAAAGAAGAATTGCCTCATTTTTGCTCATCTGCAACTGCACACGGCTCCTCCCCTCAGTGGAACAGAAATGGGCCACCGAGGCATCCACTTGTTCTGTCCTATCGCAGATCAGAGCTAACAAGGGACTACGGAAGTGGTTCTTGTGCATTTGTCTGGCGCCTGCAGGAGCTGCTGCAAGTGTCCAACGGCAGCCTTTGCTCATGCCTCACCTTCCCCAGCAAGCTAGGCTGAGTCGCTTCAAAGGGAGATGACATGAGCAGCCAACTCACGGTATTGCTCATGGGCCTTCTTGAGTAGGAAAAGCCCTGCAGGCACCAAGGATAGTTCAAAGCCAGTGCATCCTAAAACCCATCCTTCCCCCGCAAGGGGCCATGCCTGTTGGACAGCATCTGTTCCATGGAGGTCATCTGGGAGCCGGCTGCCAACCTCTGGTGTGCCCAAACATGCCAGAGTGCTTCTGCAGTGGCACTAAAAAATTGCACTTTGTATGTGCTCGTTGACGTACCCCGTCCCAGGATAAAGGGAGATACGCTGTGGCAGTATGAATATTTCAAAATGGGCATCTGGGCAGGATCAGGGCATCGCCTGGTTCTGCACGGCGGCAAGTAGCACCCTGCTGGAATTAAACAGTTCCCATGATCTATCACTTCCATTGAAATTTACCAACAAAGAGACACGAGTGGTACGCATTTATGTGAGATGAGATAATAACATTCACTAATGGCTTATTTCATGTTTCCAGCAATAACATTTTAAAGACCCCACTCACCCAAGAGAGGTTTCTGTGCATTTTAAACTCTTCTGTTTTGCAAAACAGCATTAATAGATTTTGTGACTGTTTGCAGTAGACTGTGGAGCATCTAACATGAGTGTCTGTTCTATCTCTGGCCTTATCTTTTGCAGGAGGAAATTGCCAGGACCTGTTCGCAAGGCATTCTATTAACATACTTGCTTTAATGACACAGTAAATTGAGGAAGATGGCCAAAGACAAACCCGCTGAACGAGGATGTGGTGCTGTTGCTCAGTAAACAGCTGGACACTTCTTATGTCTCATCTTGGAGTTATGTCTGCACAGAAAGCCCAAGCTAATCTGTCCTTGCTCCAAGTCTGGCTGGCGACACGTCAGGCTTTAGCAAAGCAGGGCTGGAGCAATCCCCCAGTGAGGAGAGCTTGCAACATTTCGGGGGCATTTTCACTCAGGAGAAAACTGAGCAAGCAGGGGACGTGATGGAGATTTACAACATAATGCACTGTATGGACAAAATGGATAGAAATAGGCTTTGTCTCACCAAGGCTGTCAATTTTCCGAGGTCAAGGGCATTTCTGCAGTCCCTTGTCTGCCTGAGATTGCAATATTAGAAAGCAAACAAGCACATGGAAATCTGCATGTATTTATAACAACATGCGCATCAGCGAAGGCCACAATGTCCACATTGATACATGTATTTTGAGAAGCATCTGCGTCCCTTTGGATACACGCACCCATTTGCTAAAGCGTGTTTGTGTACATTTTGGAAATGTACACATTTTTCTTGGTGCCTTTTTTTCAAATGCCTACATTTTGTCAAACCCATTTTTTTGCTTTGTTTTGCAGAACACGTTGCAAGCTTGGAAATGTGCTGGTTTCTGACTGCAAATTACATTCAGGTCCAGAAGGAGCGAATTGGGAAAATGTGTCAAAAAAATGAAAACAGCCCCCCACGCATGCTGAATTTCCCATTCATCCCTAACCAAGACAAGTTTTATTCCCTCTCTCATAATATGAGAAACCAAAAGAGACATCCAGTGAAGCTGAATGGAGAGAGAGTCAGGATAAATAAAAAGGTTCATTCATACACAGCACATACTTAAGTTCTGGAATCCATGAGCAAAAGATTTGGGGTGCAATTCTATGCATGTTTACAGGGGGTGTGGGGGAAGAACTACAATTCCTAGCGTGCCCGGACCAGTTCTGCTTCTCGGTGTGCATAGGATTGCATGCTTAGTGATGGCCCATCAACTTAGAAGGCTTTCAAAGGGGATCACCAAATACAGCATGTTGGGGAATATGCATTGCTGGGAACAAGGGCTGGAGAGAGCCCTGCCGTCACGAGAGTTTCCCAGAGGTCTCTTCATGGCCACTGTGGGAAGGAGCATGCCAGAATCGGTAGGCCTTGGTAGATCTTGATCCATGTGGGCTCTTCTTGAGTTCTTAGTCTTTTTCCCCAGGTCAGGCCAGGGAGTCCCATGAGGAGGTAGGGGACACTCCTGCAGCCAAGTTAGCTCCGGGCACTTTGAGAGCTTCTCTGCCAGTAAATGCAGCTGCAAGATCTAGATCAAGAGCCAGAGGCACAGAAGATACCAAAGAAGATACGCCTCCCTATTACCAGCTTCTCTCTGTGTGTCGACAATACACAAGAAGCCAGCTGCTGATGTATCAGCCAAAAGAAGACAGACAGAAGCAGAGCCACACAAAATTTGCATGTGATAATGTATAGGTACAGCTGTGAATGGAGAATGAACACTGGAATTGAAATAGACATGCAATGCAGTGCAGCACAGTGGGGAAGATGGCGACTGCCTTGTTAGCTGTTTAATCAGGTTCTTGTCCAGGTTACTGGAATTTTGTATGCGTTTAACATTTTGTAGGGCAACTTTTTCCCCTTAGCAATGTTTCCATAATATAGTGTATTTTAGATTGTATTTTTAATGGGTTGTCGTAAACCAGCCAGAGACCTTTGGCTACTGGGCACTATAGAGACAGACAGACAGATGGACAGGCAGGCAGGCAGGCAGGGCACCAGGTAACCTGCACACCTGCTGCTCCTTCTGCTCATGTGCCAATTCCTGATGAACAGCATCAAGGCCCCCAATTTCCCTTCTCCTGGTTCTTTTTCTTTTGGACCCTTCAGTGTCCCCTGGCAGTCTTGATAGAGAGGACTGGCCCGGAAATACAAAGACTCCATTGCCCTAGATCACAGTTCCAATGGAGCCTCTGCCATGAGAGAGAGAGAAAGAGAGATGGGAGGGAGGGAGAGAGACTAACATTATCAGAAACTTCTAAGCAAAGCACAAAAATCAATATCAGAACATAATTAGTGGTATTAAAAGCAAAGGTTTCCCCTTGACATTACGTCCAGTCATGCCTGACTCTCGGGGGCGATGCTCATCTCCGTTTCCTGTCCGAGGGAGCCAGCGTTAGTCCGCAGACAGTCCCCGTGGTCATGTGGCCGGCATGACTAAACACCGAGGTGCACAGGGCCCTGTTACCTTCCCACTGAAGTGGTACCTTTTTATCTACCTGCATTTGGATGCTTTCAAACTGCAAGGTTGGCAGGAGCTGGGACAGAGCAATGGGAACTCACCCCGTTGTGCAGATTCAAACCGGCAACCTTTCGATCTACCAGCTCAGCAGCACAGCGGTTTAATTCAACATTATTACTGTATAGAGAAGATAAAGATAATCGTGTGTGTGTGTGCACGTATGCAAGCGTCTATAGATGCACGTGTGCACAAGTGTGTGAGAGAGCATGTGAAAGACCACTGAAAATAATCATAACCCTGTGGCTGAGGAGGCAAAGCAAGGTTTTGCCAGTCGCCATCCTGCCAGCAGCCCATGAAACTCGCTGAATGGTGGTTCTGCTGGCAGAGCAGCTCGAGAGCCCTCCGCCCAGCAAGCGTGGCCACCCTCTCGAAGCCACGCTGTTTGCCACAGGTGAGACAGTTTCTCAGGGAGAGAGACACCCCGAAGCCCACAGGGGAGAGCGCCCCTTACTGCTTTCCTTGGTGGAAAGGAAACAGGAAGGCCTGCTTCCCCCGGGTCCTGCTTCCGCTGGGTCCACACAACTTTTGGCTCACTCGCTCTGTAACGCTTCCGGCTGAATTTGAGGCAGCTTGGATTAAGTGTCCACATCCCGTCCACGTGGCAGCGTGGGGAGCCACCTCGTGGGAGGTGGGTGCTCCCAGAGCCAGCAGAAAGCGCCCACAGACAAGCCAGGTTCAGGTGTGCTTTCTCCCCCTGGAGGTTCAGCCTGTGGAGACAAAGGGCCAACTCAGATACTGGGCTATTTTGCTTCTTCTGTCCTTAAGCTCTCTGAGCTGTGTCAAATGTCCCTTTCCCCTTTTCACTGCCTGCACTTTTCTCCAATAGTGAATATGCCCTGTTCTTATTTTCCCAGGCTTTTCCCTATTCTTGCCATATTCCTCTTTCGAGGGTGCTCTTCTCACTGGCTTTAGACACCCCAATTCTGGTGTCCCCGCTTCATGCCCACTCCCAGAATCATTCCCATGCACCTTTGCAGTCCATTGCTTCCAGTCCTCTCATCCAAACATTGAGAGAGAGAGAGAGAGAGAGAGAGGGAGGGGGAGGGAGGGAGCGACAGGCAAAAGCAGACTTTAATTGAAAACTTCAGGCCAATGTAGACTTTAATTGAAAGTCGAAATCATAGTCATGGTACAGGCTGGGATCAGGAACCAGGTGCACAGACCAAAGCAAGCCAAGGATGTGGTCAGGAACAAGCCGAGGATGAAGAATCAGGACAAATGGAGGTGTGCAGAGACCTCGGACAGGATAAGGGGGTGGGAGACCAGCACGGCAGGGATCGCAGCAAGGCAAGATATGCAAGACAACAGGAACCGGATGCAGCAAGGACCAGATGAGCTGAACCCCACTCGCAGGCGGCCCTGCGCTACTGAGGCAGCACAGCGAGGCAGGCACAACAGCGAGGCAGCATGGCAAGGGAGGAAACCCAGCCAGAACTGGGAGCAGGAATGGCCAGGCAACATGCGGGCACACCAGCAAACGGGCGAACCTCTGCTGTTGAGGCAGGAAACGCAGCAGGAACCAGGGACAGGATGCAGGCATAGCAGCAAACAGGAGGACCTGGGCTGCTGAGGCAGTACGGCAAGGCAGGAGGCAGGAATACCTGTGCTGCTGAGGCCAGTTCTGGAGGGGAGAGCTCCTCCCCAAGGGCTCCCAGCTGACACTCATTAGAAGAATGAGAGCTCCAGCAGGTCTTGGGACGGGGTAGCTGTTCTGGTTCTGGCCACCAGAGCAGCCCAGATCGTGACAAGGCTGACCTCTCATGTACCTCAAAGAATTTGGAATGTTTACAAATATTCTATGGCTGGCAGCTTCGTTCTCTCAGACATCAAGATGTTCCTGAATATTCCATGACATCACACCGCAACACAGTTAATCACTCCCAGATTTCCACTTCTCCCAAATGTGGAAATAATGCGATACAGTATAGCTGTTTCCTCCTCGACATGGAAAAACTCGCAGGTCTGAGAACCAAGCACTAAGTGAGCTTGTGTTAAATTTTTTAGACTGATGAGCTTCAAAAGATCCTTATTGCTGAGACGCAGGAAAGGAAGCGTGCCTTTAGAGTAGCAGCCGGGCAGAGGTGTTCTTGGTGGTTCCAGGGTTACTAACAAATTTTGATATTAATATTAACTGAGAGCCATGTGGTGTAGTGGTTAGAGTGTTGGGCGGGGGATGTTGCATTATGGCCCTCTGACTCTCTCACTGGTAACCTCAGGACTGGACTACTGCAATGCTCTCTTTGAGGGACTTTCCTTGAGGATGGCTCAGCATAGTGCCACATGTTGCAGCCGAGCTGTTGAAAGGAAAGCTTTTCCACGGATGCACAAGAGTTTTGCTCTTTTATTTTTATTGGCCTGTAAGCAGCTTAGAGACAGGGTACCTGAAAGATTGCTGCTCCCTACATGGAGCTGCTGGACCACCCGAGTCTTTGCTGTATTTGCCATGCCCTGCAGAGCTTCTTCAGCCAACAGCAAGACCTTCTCTGTGGTGGCACCCTCTCCCTGCGATGAACTCTCCTCTGCAGCTCGCCAGCCACTGACAATCCCGTGCTTTCAGCCGTGACTAAAAACTGACTAGGTTCCTCTGGCTTCTCCCAGACATTAATTATCTAAATGGGGCTATGCTTTAATAATGCATTGTTCGTGTGTGTATATGTGTGTGTGTGTGTGTGTGACTTTAGGATTTTATAATATGGGAAGCAGGCTATAAATACTGTAAAATTATTATTATTTTTTTAAAACCCTGCTCCATATGGAAGCCTAATGAATCATCTAAAAATTAGCATGAGCCCCAGGAAATCATCCAAGGGGCAAACAGTCAAAAGATCACACTGACTTGATTATCCAGGGACCATTAAAATTAATTCTTAATTCTTAAAACTAATTCTTCGATAGCCAAATCACCTTGGAGATCAAAGACCTCAGATTTTACCCTCATTCCCTTATCCCTAATTTTAGGGACATTTCTGCCTTAGAACCCGGCATGCCAGGCTGCTGTTTCAGGCACGCGTTGACCCAGGGGAGGCAAGGGGTGACCAGCAACTTTTGGCAGGGCGAAACGAACTCATGGTCTTGGTGTTCCTTTCGGAGGCTCAGGTGAGCCAAATGGTGATGGCAGCTATCAGTGGCTGCTGAGCTTCCTTCAGCTTCAGGACCTGACCTTCTACCCAGGAAGGTCTCCCTGGCTTTCTCCCTGGCGGGCTTTTGGATAAAAGTGAGCCCCCCTCATGCAGCAACTCCCAGGACACTGTCCCCTCCGAAAAAGCTTCTCTGTGGTGAAAGTCTTAGGGGGCACCAGGCGCAGGACAAAACCTTGGTCCACTCTCCCAAACCAGAACCGAACACAGACGGAAAACGCAGGATCCTCGCCAGAGCTGACAAAGGCCAGTGCCCTCCGGCAGCTAAATGGTGTGATGACATTTGTCATGTCTGCATCCGGGGCCCGGCCACAGCCCAGAGGCACTGGCACCTGGGGTGCTGATGGAGAGCCACTGGGCCCAAGCACCAGTGCAACCTGGTGCACAGACTGTGGTCCACAAGCCCAGGTCTCCCAGGGGGGGCACATCTACCTCCAAGGGCCTCAATCCACAGAGCCAGTGCGCCTGCAAGCTTGCATTCTTGGACGGACGGAGCTCAAGGCTCTGGCCAGAGGCCTGCCTCCTTCAGCCCTTCCGCACTGCAAAGCGGGGCTTGGGCTGCCTCCGCAACCTGGTGCTCCCCAGCTGTTTCAGACGATCCCTCGTGGCATTCCTGATCGCTGGCCGTGTGGGCTGGGGCAGAAGGGAGTTGAAATCCAAACCCTGGGGTGGGGTGGGGATTGGAGAGGGAAGAGTCTGAGAGTGGGCTGTAGTGTCACCGTGCAGAAAGCACCTGCCCGGTCCCAGATGTCCTTGACGAATATCGCTCCTTTCCGCGCCGTGACGTCCAGGCTGCCCTGCCCGTCTGCCCCAGGGGCTCCTCCGCAGATCCGCATGAGCAGAGCTGCCTTGCAGCCCCCGTGTGTTCATTTGCGCAGGACAGACGCAAGCCCCGAATTATTATTTTATCCTAATCCTTGTGGAGCCATCCAGCGGGATGCAAAGACACAATTCCTGGAATCACGCGGGTGGGAGAACGGGCCTTGCGGAGTGTGCGTGCTCGTGCGCCTCTCTGCTTCCCCCCCCCCCAGAAATGTGGGAGCATAACGTTGCTATGGCAACCTGAGCCTGGGTCCCTCATTAGCAACATTTGGGCCCAATTCTGAATGAAAGAAAAGATGTCTCTTTCTAGTGTCGCCTTGCTGGAGAAAGCTGTCGGCAGAGTGTTCGAGCGATGCTTTCAAATCCTTCATCCGACGACTCCTTCCGTTCACCTGCAATCTGCCACACTGCCAAAGAAAAGGAAAATTGTTCCGTTGAGCTGTCCACAGAAATCCGGTGAAAAGAGCAAGATATTACTTATGCATTAGCATTATACAGCCCCAAGCCTCCCCTTTTTTGCCTCAATTTCCCTGGGCTCCAATTATATCCTCCAGCGCTGTGGGTATCTATTGCCTCCAACACCATCACTGCTCTCTGAGAAGCTTTCATTTCCTCTAATGCAGCTTCCCCCAGCAACCCAAGAGCCTCTGAGGCGATAAAACCAAATTCGGCATTAGCAGCATTACACAGAGAACAAGATTATGTAACATTAGAGTCAGAAGCAATACATCTCTCTCTCTCTCAATCACACACACACATGCGTGTGCATCACACGCACGTACACACACACACCCTTTCCAAAATAAGAGGCATGGCTTGGCGCATCATAATATCAAACCACCAGCCAGCTTACAAAAAAGAGTCATGACCCTTTTGGCATTCCCCATGTCATGTTCAATTTGATAAGGACATTATGAAATTAGGCTTTGCTCTTAGGAAGAGACATAGGCTTAACCCAAAGCACCAGTGGCTCCTGGCTAGGTTGACAACGCATACCAATGCGATTCCTTTGATGACGTGGTTACAATGTACTTGGGCACACGCGTTCATTTTCTGCTTGCTCTGTGCTCGCCGTCCCACATTAGCAAGCCTGCTCATAGCGCCATCCTGGATCTCACCGAAGCAAAACATTTGTTCAATGTTCCCTGCACCCAGGGCTGGTCGATATATAAGGCAGGGTGGAGAGTCCAGATCAGGGAGTGCAAGGAACAGCAAACTGCGCCGCACCAAAGAGCTTCAGCTATGGGGTGGTATAGAAATGAATTTAATAATAGTAGTAATCATCATCATCATCGCCACCACCTTCCACACCCCTACCAAGAGCTCCTGCGGCAGCCACCTCAGGCAGTGCTCTGAAGAGCCTCTCGGGTTGCTGTCTCCTTCCCCCAGTGTGTGCAGCCAGAAGCCGTGCGGGACCCATGACAGCCCAGCCAAGCATGAGGGGAAGTCACAACCCCCAAAAGGACTAGAAGAATGGATCCCGCCGAGTTTCATCCAAACCCAAGTCCCTACCGAGGTATTATGGGGTGTTGGCAAATACCTAACCTCGTTTACCCTTGATGTCAGGCCTGCTCTCTGGGCATCCAGTGTGAAATGAGTAACTCCAGGTGGTGCATGTGATAACACAGAGAACAACCTGGAGAACAACTGCCTGGCGACTGTGACTCATGCACTGGTAACTTCCCGATTAGATTTCTGTAACGAGCTCTACGTGGGGCTGCCCTTGAAGATGGTCTTCAATTGGTACAAAATAGAGCTGCCAGGGTGCTGACGGGGACTGGGCGTTGTTCTCATGTAACCCTAGTTCTCCATCAGCTTCACTGGCTCCCCATTGAAGTCCGGGCCCAATTCAAGTTGTTAGTTATTACCTATAAAGCCCTCAATGGCTTGGGACCTGGTTATCTAAAGGAATGCTTGCGTCCATATATGCCCTCTCGCCCCTTGAGATCAGCGGGGGAGGCCCTTCTCCGGGAGCCCTCTGTGAGGGATATTAGGAGGGTGAGCACCCGGAGGAGGGCCTTCTCTGCGGTGGCGCCCCATCTATGGAATGTGCTCCCCAGAGAGGTCCGCCTGGCGCCGTCGTTATTTGTTTTTTGGCGCCAGGCCAAGACCTTTTTATTTAAACAATATTTTAATTGTTAATGGGGTTTTTAATTGCTTGAACATCTGCCAAGAAACTCCAAAATAATTTTAATATTATACAAATTGTTTTTTGTAAGCCGCCCTGAGGCTTTGGCGATGGGTGCGGCATAAAAATGCTATAAATAAATACATACATACATACATACATACATACCGGAAGCCAGAGAGCTTGACGCAGGATCAATGGAATATCACCAGTTAGCTGCACACCAGAGAATAGCCGGGGTACCACATTTCGCAGCTGTTGCTTCCAGGCATTTTTCAAGGATACCCCCACCTGCAGCACATTATGGAAATCTAGGCAAGAGGTAATTAGGGCATGGATGACCACGGGCAGATCCACGGAAGGGGTCCATGTGACTTTGCTCCATGTGATGGGTCTTACATCTGATGCACTGACCAGCAAGCCCTCTCCTAACCGGAGAGGCCAGGGAGTGAGTCTGGGAACTTTTCATGGAATCGCAGAGCTAGAATGGGAGAGTTGGGTGAGAACTTGGAGGTCATCTTGTCCCACCTCCTACTCAACGCAGGATCTGGCATGCAAGATGCCGTATGAGGCGAGACTGAGGGAACTGGGTCTCTTCAGCTGGGAAAAGAGGAGACTCAGAGGGGATCTGTTGGCGACATACAGGTATGTGAGGGGGTGTCACATGGAGGTGGGTAGAGACCTGTTCTCCCTTGCAGAGGAAGGCAGGACGCGCTCCAACGGAGCAAAGCTCAGGGAACCCAGGTTCCATTTGGATGCCAGGAAGCACTTCCTGACAGTCAGGACCCCGAGGGCGTGGAATGGGCTTCCACGAGAGGTCGTTGAGGCCCCATCGGTGAGGGTGTTCAAAGACAGGCTGGACATGCACATGGTAGGCATGTTATGAGCGGAGCCGGCTGGAGCCAGGGGTCGGACTAGATGGCCCGGGAGACCCCTTCTGACTCACTCTGTTTCTATGCAGCTGCAATATTCCTGACAGATGGTTGATCAAGCTCTATTTAAGTATCAGAGAAGAACCCCTCACCTCGTGTGGCATCTGCTCTACTGCCTTTGGAAGCTCTTAGCCTTTGGAAGTTTCCCCTAAAGTTCCACCAGAACCTTCTCTACAATTAGGGTGCACTACTGGTATCAGCAGGGGGCATGGATGGGCCCCATTCCTGAGATATAACTCATCCCCTATTTCAGTAGATACAGTTTTTCTCATCACTGAGTCGGAATGAAGGGAAATTCATTTAGTTTGCATTTAAATACAAACGTAGCTAAATTTGCTCTTTCCAACCAATAAGTAGTCATCCTTCAAACGCTGCAGCTCTGTCAATTCTGCAATAAAGTTTTCCAAACAAGCCATGCATGGCAAAAAAAATGTGTCTATTGCAGGGAAGGGCATACAAAAATGTTCCTGAGAACAAGAGTCAAGAATGCCTTAAGTGAGGGAAAGAATTTGCAAAACAGAAAGTGTAGATTAAGAAAAATCGCATATAAAAATACAGGGATAAGGAGGAATGGACATGAAAATTCATTATGTGTTTTCTAAAAATACCAATGTTCTGGATAGACTGAATGTATGATTGGAAAAATGAGCAATTGAGAGGAACAAAAACTGACAGGTGGACATCCCCGCAGTCTCTTAATGCAATGAGCTGCAGCTGCCAGCGTTCCTTCCCTAAGTGCAGATGCCCAAGCAGGCTGAATCTACTTCTGCCTCCGTATCTGCAGTGACCCCTCTACCATTTCTGCCGTCAGTGGGACCACAGTGGCACAGAGTTCTCCCTGGGCCGCATCCCTCTGTCTTTTCAATGACCTCTTTCCATATTCCACGTTTAGCACTCAATGGCAGCCACAACAGCAGGGGGAGGTTACATCCACATGTGGAATTTACTCATTCTTCATGGGACAACAGGCAGCAAAAGAACAAAAATCAAAAAGGACGAGAACACTTGTTTGCAAAGCTGTAGCCCGAGCAGATGTAATTGCAAGGTAGACAAGGGGCCCATATTGCAACGCCAGGGTTGGAATATGTAAAATTCACATTCAGCACCCATCCACTCCACAGTCTGTTGCTTGGCTTGGATAAAGATGTGACTGTAATCCGAATGGAAACGTTGCAAGACTGGAAAGCTAATACATTCTTTGCTTCTTCTGTCAGGAAAGCAGCACTCTGCTGTCCTTTTTCTTTTACAAGAGCAGCGTCTGCTCAAATCGGATGGAAGGACTGTATTCTCCTTGGGGCAGAGAAGCAATTGGTTCTAGCACGGAAGGGGCAAATAGGGAGGAGACAAAATGGATATGATGATGGAAGGCAGGGGGAGCTTTCTGACCATATTCAGTTCAGACCTGAATATGTGCAGAGAGATTGGGAGAAGAAGAGGGAAAGAGAGTAGGGGGGTTTGGAGCGATGAAGGGGGGAGAGAGAGAGAGAGACTGTAACCTTAATTCCCCTCATCAGATTGCCCCAAGGAATATAGTCCTTGACAATTTCTCAAGTAGAAACCATCTGGAGCATAGCTAAGATCCAACTGTGCAAGAATTCAACTTTGGGCAGACTTTCAGAAGACATGAGTCTACATTTTTTAAATTCCAAACACTTTCAAATTCTACTTTTGACATTTATCTTCGAGACATGGTTTTAAATACAAATGAAAACATGTCAGTGTTAAGCAAAGATGCTGAATTTTGTCAAATTAGGTACCGTTCCCCATTGATGCTGTACCCAGCATCAATCATCACAGTGAGAGTCCAAAAACAATTTTAAAATTAGGAAAATATTATTTCAATAAGCCAGGTCAGATTCTGTCCATGGATTGAATGGCTTTTAGCAGGTTAATCACTTTCCTTTCACTAATTAGTTAAATATTAAATTCATATTTATCTGAATGGTGCCAAAAGCTCAATAAAGCCACCTTTTTGAGGCACTAGAGAAAGTAGCAAAAACCCCACCATTTAATAAATAAAAACTGCCGTTCCTTTTCATCAAATATCTCCCAAAATTTCTTTTTTTTTTTTTTACTCCTTGTTAATATATGACATCAGAGCAAAAGCAGCCTCGAAAACAACATGTGTTCCCTAAATGCTCAGGCCTGTCGTTTATAATGAACGAGGTTTCCCCTTTTCGCACTTCCAAACACAAACCGCTCTTTGGCAAAAGCTCTTTATTCTCCAGTGCACTTCCCGTAAGCACAAAGAATGAGTCTCGGAGAATGCACACAGCTGTTCATTGGTGACAATCTGACAACTACTTCCGAGCATCCTCCTTTTGAGTACTGCTGCACCCCCTTCACCTGAGATGTCCTGTGTGGAGTCAGGCAGGCCTCTTCTCCGTCTGTTGCCCCTCTGGTTGGTTGGCCCATCTCTCCCAGCATCATGCCATGGGGTCAGGAGTCATGCCAGGTTCCTCTAGCTCCACACCCCCTCCCTGCAGTTCTAAATCCTAACGATTCTTGAAGTCACCTGAACCATCTTGGGAGTGACCCTTGAGAGAAGCTTCTTCCATGCCTCTTGTCACCTGATGAGTCCAGGTCTTCCTGACCTTGGACCCCACACCAAGAATAACCACCCCCTTCATTCCCCAGACCAATTAAAATTTGCCATGGTCATGTCGAAATGACCTCCACAATCGGTTCGTTAAAACTTCAGCATTGCCTGGCCAACAAGCTGGACCAACTGGAAAGGCAACCCAGCCAGGCATTAAGAAGACACAGGATGTGCTGGATGCTTTACAGAGAGACCGACAAAAGCATACAAGTGCACACGCACAGACTCTTTCAATTAATTTTAGTGTGCCCTAAGATGCCGCAAGAACAACAGCCTAACTGATCTGTGACGCAGTTATTGCTTCCCCTGGAAATGGGTGGTGTCTCCTATGTCATGAGGGCTCCATATCCACTGCAGCTTTTATTATGAGCTTTATAGGAACAATTCGTGGCACTGAACTCCACTGCCAAACTAGCATCAAGCTCCATGGATCACTCCTGCAAAGCTCAAAATGCAAAGGGTGCTGAGCCCCGCTGCCACAGGATTCATCAGCCTCCACTGTTGGAGTGGAAATGCGGATCAGGTATGCTTCTAGGTAACCAAGCCATTTCTTCGCATTTGTGTTGTTTCATCATAAATGTTTTATGAAGCTTCTCAATCCCCAGAAGAACTGAGCTGTCACTTCAATTAAAGAGAACACTATCAGAATCAGAGATTTGTTATTAATTAAAAGTTCTGCCTTAACCCATGAATCGCAAAGCTGCATTCCCAGTTTTACACACGCACCCTTTTAAAATGTAAAGCATATAAGGAATCGCTTTGTATTGTGGCAAACTATCGCTCTGTCCCATGCAAAACCATCTACTCCAGCTGCCAGAAACTTTCCAAGGAAGCAGCATTAGATCTCTAAACCTCTCTGGCCCCGAGGGTCACATGCAGTGACAGGTAATGAGTGGGAGCCACGGGGCCAGATACATAATACTTCCCTGCCACCAGCGGTATCAGCATCAAAGCAGTGATCCCAGCTGGTTCAAGGGTCCTTGGAACCCTCCCTGGCGGAAAGACCCCATTGAGATTGCTGGGCTGCCATCTCAGCAGTATTTTCCCAGCAGACCAGAGGATCAGCTATTGAGCAGGGCATTTCCAGCCCTCGGGGGCTGCACGGAGTGCCTCCGAGGGCCACATGCACTGTACAAGCCACAGGTTCTGCACTTCCGCTCTAAATGCTGAGTCCCAAATTGGCTGCAGTGGCCAAAGGGTGCCAGGTTGGGGAAGGTTGTGATAAAACATATTTTTCAATGTGCTCAAACTGGCCACTCTCATTTTGAAGGAAAAGTGACTGCAGGTCCCCAAAGCGGACCAAGAGTGATCCCAGTTTCTTCCTGAAGACCCTCCCTGCTTGGAGTTGCAAAGACCAGCCGGCAGCGGTTTGCCTCAGTGACTGGTCTGATTCTAGGCCCATTTCAAAACATTACACGGGACTGCTCCAAAATGAAAGTTAACTGAGCAAACATTTCCTCCCAAATAATTCTCCCCGGACTCTGAAGTTATTTCCTGAGACTCTTTTGTCAAATGAGATGACAAAGGTGCCTATAAAAAGAGGGCTTTTTCAGTGAAAGCACCCGTTTTACTTCCAAATCACAAGAAGGAGTAGTTCCCCTATACTCTTCACTACCCAGACCTCATCTGGAATACTGTGTCCCATTCTGGGCACCAAGATTTAAGAAAGATGCAGGTAAATTAGAAAGGGTCCAGCGGAGGGCAACAAAAATGATTCAGGGTTTGGAAACACTGCCCTGTGAGGAGAGACTGAGAGAACTGGGCATGTTCAGCCTTGAGAAAGGAAGACTCAGGGGGGACATGATCTCCCTTTGTAAGTACCTGAAAGGCTGTTGCAAAGAGGAAGGTCAAGACAACGTGCAGGACATGAAATAATCAATTCAAGCTGCAACAACCCAGATTCAGGCTGGGCATCAGGAAAAGCTTCCTGACTGTTAGAGCAAGACAACAGCGGAACCAGCTGCCTGGAGAGGTGGTGGGATCTCCAGCACTAGAGACATTCAAAAAGAAACTGGATGGTCATCTGAGTGGGCTGGTGTTAAGCAGTGCCCTGCAACAGCAGGGGGTTGGACTCGATGGCCTTCATGGCCCCTTCCAACTCTACTATTCTATGATTCTATTTCTGGAGTAACTTAGCATCCATATTGCAGCATGTTTGCATGTAGGTAGACCATGGTGCTTTTCTCAGACTTTTTGGCCCTGCACTTTGCTGGCTGGGGCATGGCCAGAAGGACTGGGACGATTTCCCGACCGGCCACGCGCAGCATTGTGCCTTCAATCACATAGCAAAGGCTGGAAGAACCTCCTACCTTCTCCAGCCCCAAATGCCAAGAGCAAATAAGTCCTTTAAATTAATCTGGAATAATTCCCTTTGCATTTGCATTGCAGGTTATATTTGCTTCAGAAACCAGCCCAGGGCCAACTTGGAAGAGGCATGTGATCCATACTGGAATACCTTCTGCTTTCGGTCAGTCAACCATGCCCTAATCCACCGGACAGTGCTTTGGTGTATCCCAAAACTCCTCAGTTTCTCCACCAGGATATCATGGGGCACTTTGTCAAAGGCCTTGCTGAAATCCAGGTATACCACATCCACTGCATCCCCTCCATCTAGCCATCTTGAAACCTTGTCATAGAATTCCACAAGGTTTCTCTGGCAGGACCTGTTTCTGCGGAAGCCGTGTTGTGTGGCTGTCAGCCTCCCTTCCCTATCTAGCATCACTAGATCTCTCTCTATTATGAGCCTTTCCATTGTTTTTCCTACAATGGACGTAAGGCTAACCGGTCTATAATTCCCCATGTCCTTCCTACTACCCTTTTTGAAAATCTGGCTCTTCACACTCTAAATCAGTGGTTTGCGACCTTTCCACAGCTGGGGACCAGCGAAAACAGGAAAGCCACCTTGGGGACCAAACAAAAACCTGTCTCTCCCCACCCTGCCCACCCCAACAGCACTGGCTCACCCCCCAAGAGCACGATGCCAACCAGGGAAGCGGTGATGGATCACAGCCAGTGGGATGCAGCTCCCCCACGGACCGGCAGGACGTCTCCGGAGGGCTGGTGCCAGTCCACAGACCAGCAGTTGAAAGCAGACCACTGCTCTAAAGGCAACTGCATTTCAAGACTTCAGGAAAGCTCATCCCAGATTAATGTATGTATTGCATCTATAGCCCATCTTTTTCTTTTTTAAAGAGCTCAAAGCAGTGTGTATCCCCCTCTTGCTCTCGCTCTTATCCCCACAACAACGACCCCGTGAGGTAGGTTGGGCTGATAGTCTGTGACTGGCCCAAAGTCACCCAGTTGGCTGTCTCCGGGGCCGAGCAGGGACTAGAACCCAGATCCTCTGAGTCCCAGTCCCATGCTCTAACCACTACATCACACTGGCTCTCCGGTCTGCTGCTCCACTGCAAATGCTGAAGGTTTCTTAGACTATGTGCCAAAAAGAAAAGTTCCTTTTAGCAGCTGCATAGGAAATGTCAGCAAACTGGAGATTACGTTCTTCATGCAAAACCTGCGCTCTACCACCTGGCAAGTCTCAGCACCTCAGCTTGTAGGATACGGGATTCCCAAAACAGGCAGATCATATATGAGGTTCTGGATGAATCTGCTAACCAGCCATAGGAACCTCCTGTCTTTTATTATGCCCACGAAGTACCAAAATGGAGCTGAATAAGCTAGGGAAAAACATATTTCATTCAGGGAGAAAAAAGAGAGGCACAAGACAAAGTCTGTATATTTATAATTTTTTTACGATGCAAATGGAAATCTTGGGCTTCCAGCTTACTGAATTATTTCCGTCTCTGCCTGGCAGAAATATAAAACCTTTCGGCATTTTTTATTCAGCCTCTCAATTATTCCTGCTCCCTCTTAGACATGCCAAAACGAAAAAAGGAAGGGAACAAGTCAGTTCCAGAGCCGGCATCAAGGCGTGTTTCGGGGGAGCTTTTAACCCACCCCACCCCCACCATTCGCACAAGGTAGACCCCTCCTGTATAGGAATGTGCAGGCAGCCTTGTAGGTCAAAGGGTGTTAATAAAAGACCAGCGATCCCACATGGCATCTTTATGACAATAAGAGACACGAGATTCCACCTGGCCTTCTGGCAGGGAGGGGCACCTCCCGCCTATTTGACACCTCCATTTATGCCTTCCAGACACAATCCCTTCGATTTGATTTGGTTAGTGGGCAGAAGGGGAGGAAATTATTCGTTTTAAGGGGGTTGTTTTTAATTTTTATTTGCTTAGGACTGTCTAACAAGCATCCTGTCTTTGCTCAGGAAAGGGAATAATGCCTTTTAAGCCGATCCTGGTCGCACATCTATTCACAAGCGCAAGCGGCAATTTAATAAGAAATACCTGTCAGTGTCAGAATATATTTACTATGCATTAGCTTTGAAGAACTGCAGGATGTGTTTTCCTCTTACTAAGTTGTGCTTTATGTAAAATGTAGCACATGAACTGTGCGAGTTTGTGGACAGCAAGCAGCCTGTATCAATGAATTCATCTTCTCAGGGAAAAATGCTGACAGAGGCAAGAAGAATTTTCTAACGGGAAGGGTGGGCAAGCAAGTGGAAACGGGCACCATCAAACCTACACCTTTGACAGCTGCCAAAGAATCGCAGCCTACTGCCTTCTTTGCATTGAAGGAAGGAAGGAAGGAAGGAAGGAAGGAAGGAAGGAAGGAAGGAA